>NW_021011519.1:1724921-2192504 GCF_003987935.1 Bombyx mandarina | reverse complement strand
TTTTACTTTTATTAATTACAAATAGTCACTGTCCCTGGAATAAAACGTATTTGTTAAGCAGTTGGCGCTTGCTATTAATTGCGAATGAATTTTTCAAAACTAAGTGTATTCTGATTTTTTTATGGTAAAATCATTTTCAGTAAAATGTTTAGAGCAAATAGTACTCGTCTTTGTCTCCAGTTTCCTCTACCTGTCACGTCAATCTATTGTTCCCTGGCGTTAGGTTCTTTAGGAAACCAAAATTTTTTATTTACTGCATAAGTCAAATAGCATTTTACTTAGATTTTAATACGTCTTAGACAATATAGTAAATACCCGTAAATGAGAGGTCTACATGTCCCTTTATATTAAACCTTCACATTAATTCAATGATAATAATTCAATAATAATAATACATATTTATTTTACTCAAAATATGTCTCACTAAGAATATACTAGGTATCATTAATTAAATATAAAATAATGCAAAAATTATCCATGTCAAATGTAAATATAGTCGAGAATTCTGTCGATGATTTTATTTCACCACATGGTCACCTCACTATCGATAAACTAGCGCCGTCCAACCAGGGCAAAGGCCGAAATTTCAAAGATTGAAGTGTAGAGAACGCAATGCATGTAGTACATTGGAAGCTGACTTGGTGATTGCGTTCATTGGGCGAGTACACATCGCGCAATGTATGCTATTTATAACTTGCTGCAATAATATTGTTAATGTTTGGAATTTCATAATGCTCAGTATATTTTTATGTTTTAGACAAATAATATTGTAATTAAATAGTAATTTCGACTTACCGATCGAAAGATATACCTTCTCGCTCTATACTTGAGGTCTGATTTTTTGTTTTACAAGTTATAATTGCACAACACGGCACTATAAAGCGGAGATCTGATCGCCCAAGTAGTCCGAAGCGCACTAAACGCGGTGAATGAAAGAATCAGTCGAGTTATGTTTGTAGAATCATAACTGTGGCACGCTTGCCCCGCCTACATTACCATTCCAACCTTATTTATCTATTCCGTGGTTACAACGGCTGCCCCACCTTTTAAACCGAAACGCATTACTGCTTCACGGCAGACATAGGCGGGGCGGTGGTACCTACCCGTGCGGACTCACAAGAGGTCCTACCACCAGTAAAAAAAAATAGTTTGTGAACCCGCAATGGATTTGTATAAAAGTTGAAAGTCAACAACCCAACTCTCTCAAGGTTATATCGCAATATAGCAGAATGAATGACCGCGATGCCGTGGTTGTATAAAAATGTAAAACTCTTGTATTGCCTTATTTTTAAATTGTAATGGACCTGCTGCAATGTATTTTTTATTAATTGTAGTTTAATTTTTCCATTACGACTTTTTGTGTTATTATTGTATTGTGTATTTTGATTTTCGTATTTCAGATATCAGTGACATTAAAATTTCATATCATTGGGCTGTTTTTTATGCACATTATCAAGTATTATTAGCTTAATTTCTTAAAATTACCTCATCGTGTCTGTAATAGGCGTTGAATGATATAGCACGGCCACTTCTTTTGGAATTATGCCTGGCTCTATTGATTTGTGCTTCTTCGTCGCGTAGGACACTGAAAATTTGTTATGAGTTTCTGGAATTTGTTTTTGGTTAGATAGTTGGATCTATGGAGAGTAGAGGTAAGGAGAACCGTCTCTGTGTGTGAAAAAGTGTCCGTTAAAATCTGCTAAATAAGAGTGACGCTACAGTAGCAACCAGGTAAATTTTAAAAAAGGCGCTGAAAGTTAATAGAATAACATAGAGAAATAAAAAAGGACGAAAAAACTGTAAGCACTACAAAAACACAAAAAGTATTTTATTTAAAGCTGTTATGAAAATGCAATTGGTGGCTCCACGTTTTACCACAGCAATAATTATAGGTTATATTGACGAAATTAGTTTGGACTACGTCAACATGTGAGGTCTTGTATTTGCACTGTCACTAACTACTCTAGTCATTAAATATATTAAATGACCTAACTCAGCACACTTCAATCAGTTAACAACTGCTCAATTCATATCATACCCTGTGCCTATGCTAGCGCCATTCTAGAGGATTGGAGAGGAATTGTTATTTAGTGCTGAAAGAGGGACACTTTTTCAAGTTTCTCCCATATGAGACGGTTCTCCTTACCTATACCCTCCATAGTTGGATCTAGGCTTCAATTCATTACCTGTGACCACGTCTTACGTAGATATGTAAAGAAAAACGGTAGCTCCCGTGCGATTTTATTCCTAGTCTCACCCATTACGCCTTTGAAGCCTCAAATGACGGTTTCTATAGCCTCGAATTTTCCACAATATTGAAACGCTATCAGATAACCGTCGCTTATAATGTTTTTTTTTTTCGGGCCCCTGGCTGTGACTTTGGGATGTCTACGCTGCGACGGGTTCGAAGTGTATTTGTGATTGTCCGTAAAAACGTGTGCTATAAAAATAAAAGTCAATGAAACTCACTCAGCCAAATTGTCGACAACTTTTGTGTAAGTCATGTTCTTCTTGTCGAAAAGAGGAAGCCATTTTTGTTTTTCTTCAGGAGATAACCTAACCAAAGCCTCGAGTTGTCCAGAGGTCGACCGAGCCGCTGATTTGGTTGATAGTAGATCTAAATAGGCTTCCAAATATTCGAATTCTGTGGCTGCACCGGAGACACGATATAACTGGTGACTAAGAATATTTGATTTAATCAATATTTAGAGAAATCCTATCGTCCCTAACGTTAACATATTTGCAATTTTGTTCTACTTTGATTGGACTTTTTTCTATGTATTTTACGGCAATAATAACAATATTCACAGACGTAGGTAGTGTCATGGAATTTTCTAGAACTCGTTTCCACATAGATGGAATTTTACGTATTTCTTTTTAAACTTGCGTTAATTCGTCAGTCAGCAACGAGGAAAAATGTAAAGTTATTTATTTGTTTGAAATGGAACTTAAAAAAAATATCTCTAAAAGTGCTGTTACATGCGCAAGTAACAAAGTTCATCACGTGTGTGTAGGTGAACTCTTTGGATCTGAATGTGGTATTCTTGTCTATCACGTTTGTGTCTGACTTGAACTGATAAGTTCAAGAAGAATAGTGTAAATACAAATATTACTAATTCACTTAATACTTAATGCTTAAACTGTACGAAATAATAGAAGAGACTCACCCTTCATATTTTTCATGGCGACCCTGAACCAGGGCTGCCCCGAAAAGCAGAACACATATGAGTAACTGCATTTTGTAAACTGACCTTAAGTTTATCAGGTAACTCAGTTTTACATCAATTATTCCCTGATTACAAATAATCTTAACGATAAATTCGACGATAATTTATGAAATAATGTGATAAATTTTATTACACATTCATTAGCGGTTGTAAAAAAATACTTTGAAAAGACAACGTTCCGTTTATCAATTGCTACTAATTAGCATGGAATAATACATATCAGTTAGAATTAATTTAAATTTGGTCGAAAAAAAGGTATAGAAAATGCAAAAGATGCGAAGATGGTGGTGCGAAATAATGTTTTAAATTACTTTATTTAGACTTAAACGTAAACTTACTTTATAAGACCCTAAGGCCTATTTTAGTGTATAGATTGGAGACATTAAAAAAAGTTAAAAACGATATGTTGATCTGTCGAGGGAAAGATCGTCCAAAACGTACTATAACTATAGCAAAATTCATTAGATTAATCTGTTTGCAGCAGACGGGTCATGTAATATTTAAGAGTCGCAACCAAACATTCAAATTCAAAATCATTTATTTCAACTTAGATATCAGTATGACACACTTGTTGAATGTCAAAATACAAATAACAATGTTAACTCTACCACCGGTTCCAAAAAAAGTCACAGTCCTGAGAAGAACCGGCGAAACAAACTCAGCGGGCTTTTTGTTTTTTCTCAAATTTTTTTTTTTTTTAAATAAATAGAAATATTTACAATAAAAGAAAAAACAAGCCAAAAAATACAATTAAAAAAAATATAATAATAATGAGAAATGAAAAGGCCAGGAGCGAGCGCCTCATTCCCACGTAGTGCCATCTAGTAAATAATCCTTAACTTTATAATATGCCTTGTTGCACAAAAGTTCCTTAACAGTTTTCTTAAATCTATGAACAGGTAGTAGTTGAACAATTATTGAGCAAGGTAGAAAGGCGAAGAATCTGTTAACGTTATAAGATTAGATGGTTGTATAGCGTGGATAAAAGAGCAAAGATTATTATGATTTAATTAAAAGGAATTGATTTAATTCGATCTGCCAAGGCCTAAGGCCACAAGATACTATAGAGTTAAACACGAGTATTATGAGACTCGCGAACATTTTGAAAAAGTTACNTTGAACAATTATTGAGCAAGGTAGAAAGGCGAAGAATCTGTTAACGTTATAAGATTAGATGGTTGTATAGCGTGGATAAAAGAGCAAAGATTATTATGATTTAATTAAAAGGAATTGATTTAATTCGATCTGCCAAGGCCTAAGGCCACAAGATACTATAGAGTTAAACACGAGTATTATGAGACTCGCGAACATTTTGAAAAAGTTACGGGCCCAAGATTGGATTAATCTGAGTTATAACCGAGGAGCATCAGTCCGGCACCTCATAAGCCACTGACGATAATTTGTGCCTGCTAACCCGGGTGGGTGGAAAGTGTTCCGTCCCTAATTGACCAGGCCGCGCACTCTGGCAACGGAGATAAAGATAAAGATAACCTGGTCTCAAGTAAAGCGCGTAGCCCAAAACCTATTGCGACTGCGCAATAATGGTGAAGCCCTCTGCTCCCAGGTGGGAGCCTTAGGAATTTATACAAATAAACAAACAGCTCTGGTGGGTGGACAAACATCCAGATTTTCATATAAGAGAAAAATATTAGATTAAATGGTTATATATCCGCGACAGGCATTTGGTTATTAGATAATATGGCCGAAGAGATAAGACATGGTTGAGAAACGCCGTATGCATTGAAATACAAGCTTATGGTATTTGGTAAAACAGTTATTAAATTTTTTGGAACCGGATAGCATACTGCACGGTATACAGTTACGGATCGCCTGCGGTTAGAATTTGTGTTCACTACGTTAATTAAGTTTATTTAGATTGTTTATATCATTGTGCCAGATTGTAGGATGGGATGGTATGGACATGTCATTGTGATGAGACGAAATGAAAATGAGGTTGGTAAGAGAATGTTAACTATGAACGTGGAAGAATATAGAGGAAGAGGTAGACCTAAGAAGAAATTGATGGATTGCGTGAAAGACGATATAGTAAGAGGGGAGTGAGCGAAGAAATGATATATGATAGAAGAGTATGGAAGGAGATTTGTTGCGCCGACCCTAGGCGACTGGGCAGGAGAATGATGATATGTTTGTGCCATATAATACTTCTGTGCATAACCAGATTTCGTGTTTGTTTTAGTTATACTTTTTATACGTTTCTTAATTAGCTATAAATTGAATTAAGTTGTAAAGTTTTATGACTGACCACTGTTTTGTAAATATCGTAAAATAAATACCAGCGACGCAGTGTGTATTTTGACAAATTTGCATAATATTATCTTTGATTAATTAGACCAAGACATCCAATATAATTAGTTGCTGGTAAAATATGTGTTTTTTATTGCCCTGTTTACCATTAAAATCAATCATTCAACTTGATTCTATTTACTTAATTTTAAGATGGGATATATTGTATTTGTTTTTTTAATAATAACTCAGTTTAATTGTGTCGTAAATTGAAAGTCATTGATTTAAATCTATTGAACTTTATTTTCACAATTTTGTTGGTATTTCAACAATACATAACACACATAATGCTTACTTTTACGTTTTCCACGTGTCATGGTTTGCACCTTAAATAACACACTACAGTATTCCCGTGGCTTCGTGGTTGAATAAATAACAAATTAAAATAGCCATAATATCTTAATATCTACATCATCTACCGAAATAGCACGTGAATTTGTGTACATATTTATGGTAGTAAGCACGCACCGACCTCTGGAATCCTTTATGCCACCAAGCGTATATCAGTGGATTCAGAATACTGTTAACAAATGCTAAAGTAGCAAGAGGGCCTTCAATCAAACGTCGTATTTCAATACATTTTTGATTCTTCAGCTTGTCTTCGCAAAACACAAATAATATTACGGCCACAAAGAAAGGAAGCCACGTAACTATAAAACTTCCGGATGTTAACATTACAACGGTTATAGCCCTCCATTTGTTTGGCTCTTTCGATTTAACATTACTATTAGATCTGTTGTTTACATTGATCTCCAAATCCGATGTATTATTTGCGTCAGCAAGCGATGAGTTTCTATCAGAAAGATTCGATTCTACAGTGTAAACACTGAACTTGGATTCGTGTCCAGATTCGTGCGTTCGGCCATCATTATTTTTACTGTCACGGTAGTCGTGTAGAATGTTTGCATTGTCACTTGTGAGATCATCGATGCTTTTGGATTTTGTAGATATTTTAATTCTCGACTTTGGATTTTGATTTGTTTGACTTAAATGAAACGAAGAGCTCCTGTGAACGCTAATATCGCTTACACTAGTTGAACTCCTACAGAACTGTGTTTTTACTTTATTCTCGTTAACGGTTCCACGATACATTCTAAGTTTAGGTGTTTCCAGTTTTGGGTTTTCATCGTTTTTCGCGGCCTTAAGATTCTTCACGTTTTTCAAAGCTCTAAACAGTATAATAGAGTACAGCACTGCCACAACAATAATTGGAATGATGCTAAGGACAGAGTTCAGCAACACTAAGATACCAGGAAACAGTGCTACATAATAACACCTTGTATACAAAAGCTCCTCGTTTTTCCAGCCGGTCGCAGGCAAGAATCCCAAAGTGAGACCTACGAGAAAGATAATAAAGAAAACAGTGAAATTTAACTTATGTATTTGAATCAATAATCGACTTACTAATAATCCACGTGCAGAGTATACCGATTCTTACTCTTTTTGTATTGAACCATCTTCCGTAGTACAAGCCGTGCAGAATGTAGATATAGCGATCGACAGCTATTAGACCAACACTGAATAGTGACACCATCACAGGGCAAGCAAGCATACCTGAGGAACAATTCCACGNGTGAAATTTAACTTATGTATTTGAATCAATAATCGACTTACTAATAATCCACGTGCAGAGTATACCGATTCTTACTCTTTTTGTATTGAACCATCTTCCGTAGTACAAGCCGTGCAGAATGTAGATATAGCGATCGACAGCTATTAGACCAACACTGAATAGTGACACCATCACAGGGCAAGCAAGCATACCTGAGGAACAATTCCACGATCACTCAATAGCTGTTACTAAATAATTAGGTTATAATTTCATTTTTAAATGAGAAATAGGCTGGTTCTTACCAATTTGAAAGATGCATAGTACATTAGAACTTATGGTGTTCTCCATAGACATT
This sequence comes from Bombyx mandarina, assembly GCF_003987935.1. The sequence goes on along the minus strand of NW_021011519.1, from coordinate 2,185,066 downwards.
CCGAATATAAGGGAAAAGCCGACAATTGTGTCGGCAAGCGAGACATTGCCCAGCAGAAGGTACGTGCTCTTTGGTTTCTGACCTACAACAAAATCATACAAGGTTTTTTTATAAAATCGCTACTTAGTACGCAGCTTGAAACTGTCTAATTGGCTCATCTATCACTTCAATATAAGTCTTAATTTTTTTAATTGCTCGATTCCTCAAAAATTCTCTTGTAGTCGTAAAATACACGTCATTTTCTGACCTTCTTTAAATACACATAACAATTATATTCAATTATCACCTAAGTGTTATTTTCTACGTCCGTTTACAAGTCGCATCCTGAATAACATTATTTATGCTGAATAACTTTAGCAAACAAGAATAAGTGGAATGACCGCATGAATGGTCAACCTCATTGTCGGGGTTGAAAAATTTAATGGACATGATGGTAGTTTGCTGACGGTACAACGTAAATAGCTGGGCAATAATATAACCAGAGCTTATACAGTTCTTAACTAACGAAACTAACTAACTAACATGAAAACTAGCAATTTGAAAATGGTCGTAATAATTGGTATGTTGTGACAGGTTAAGGCTTTTAGTATGTTAGACATATGTAAATAGAACAATAAACAACAGTTATTAATGTAAAATGTACAAATTATGAGCTGTATATGTAATATGTTGTAAAAAAGACTAGCAGAACAGGTCGTGAGCTTAAAAAATAGGAACGACTTTATATTGTTAATGCTATGATTTAATTGGACAGGTTTTATACGCTTCATGTTCAACGTATAGTCTTTTGATACCATAAATAGTACGAGTAGTTTACAGATTAGAACGATAACGATCGGATTGATTAGTTGGATTTTTTTACGAAGATTGAACGCTGCGAAGGCTTGGCAATAAATAAGAACTTTTTTTTCCTTTTTTTCCCCTACCTATTCTAGTGACTTCGAGGGGTCATATCAGATTCACCGGGCGAGTAAGTGAGCTTACGAGGCTCTAATCTGGGGGCGTTGCTAATACTAGCCCTAGCAAGAGCAGTGCTTCGCAGAATCTACCATGGAATTGGAAACGCGACCAACTGAGATCCGTCGAGAAACTCAGTGGGCTGTGTCAATGGGTTAATTTACACGCCGAGCTCTTCGTCACAAGCGTTATTAATGAATTTTGCAGTGATATGAGTTTTTATTTTATAATTAAGAGGCCATTAATTTTATTGTCATAGTAAAGGCATATATCTCCCGTAAGGTGGACTGACCAGACCAAAAAATTTTCTACCTGCACGACAGCTTCAGACGCGCAGCCGGAGAAGAGGAATAGCGCCGGTTTGTAAAACTCCTCACTGTGTTATGATATGATATCATAGCCACTCTGGGCTACAAGAGTGTAATGAATGAACGAATGAAATGTACACGAGTATCCTGACGCGAAACAGACAGGATATGTGTACTTGTTTTTTTTGGCTTAGGATGGTCGACGAGCTCACCGTACCGTTACCGTAGCCCATAGACATCTACAAAGTAAATACCGCCATCTACCTTTAGATATGAGTTCTAAGGTCTCCGTTTTTATAGTACAACAGCTGCCCCACCCTTTAAACCGAAACGCATTACTGCTTCACGGCAGAAATAGGCAGGGCGGTGGTACCTGTCTACCACCAATCATTATGCAAATTATAATTTGTGTGGGATTGATTTTTATTAGACGATGTCATTCCTTCACCGTGGTAGTCAATCGTAAACATTTGTTAAGTACGTATTTCATTAGAAAAATTGGTATCTGCCGGCGGGATTTGAACGCATATACACATATTATAATATATAAATTCGTGTGGGCTTACCGTATCGTATCTACTATCTATCGTTAACGTTTTTAAATTATTTACCTAATTGTTATCTAACTAATGGCGATCATTATTATCTAAAAACAGAATTCTACATCTGATTTCCGAAATGCAAATGTCCGTTTCCATTGATCAAATTGATATTATTTGTGTTACAAGGTTTCTTCTTTCTATATTTAAATATTAATTCGTGAAGAAAGAACTTTTTACCCCTTTTTCCAAAAATTGCGCGAACGGAGGAGTACGAAATTTCTCACACTTATGGAGAATATGTATAGAGAAGGAGTGCACTATGCTAATATTTTTTTTTAAATAATGCATAAAAGATACTTTAAATCAATGAAGAAAACATTACACACACTACCATCTATGTGACACAACACATACATAAAAATATACTCTTTGTTTACTGTCAATTGGGAAACTTTTGTTATTTTGTTTAAAGTCTGTGGTCGAACTGAAAATAAATTAATATTGTTTGTCTTTAATATTATTGATCTATAGTGCACTTTTGGCGAATACTGTGATTATATTATCGAATTATAATAGTGTTTGATAATAGAACCATAATAATGTTTAAACTTATAATTTCAATTAATTATAGTCGAATTTCGACTACTGCGGGGCCACTAGTCTTGAATATGAAACCAGAAGCTGGAAGCCTTTTAAGCGAATATATCATAAAAAGACGTTATATTTCATATGGTACTTATTATTTCGCTTCACTGACCAAGTGTGAAGCTTGCTCAGCAACCAAACAAAATTAAGTCACAAAAACATTCAGATTTTTTCATAACGATCAAACTAAATTAAGGAGAATTTGCAATGTTTTGAAGGTATTTTAAGATCCTACTGTTAGTCGTTAATTTTAAATACACGAAACATGCAGTTTCGCCACTATTAACTGATCGCTCTATTTCGTTCAATGACTATTTTAGTATTTCATAGATTCGGTAGGCAGCGGCTTGGCGGTAGGCAGCGGCTTGGCTTCGGTAGGCAGCGGCTTGGCTCTGCCCCTGGCATTGCTGAAGTCCATGGGCGACGGTAACCACTCACCATCAGGTGGGCCGTATGCCCGTCTGCCTACAAAGGCAATAAAAAAAATTGAATTTGGTTTTTATTACATGTCATTTACATCTGCGGCCTGTGGGTTAAGTATACGCAACTAGTTTGCAGTGCCTTGCATGACCAATATAACAATGGATTCAGGGCGCTAATGGGGCTCAGGAAACGCAATGCTTAGAAAACGAGCAGCTTCCCTGATGCGGTGGGTGCGTGGCGGCTCCAAAGGTTACCTACAACTCATTGCGAATAGAATGGAGATGGATTGTCCATTCTTCTTAACATGGAATCGCCTACATGTGGCGGGATAAATATATGTATCTCCAAATTGTATTTTCATAGATGGACAAAAATATGGTCTGACATAAATGATTATTATTATTATTATTTTTCTTGTTTTAGGGTTTTAGGGTACCCACAAAGGGAACGTTTTCCACCGAGCGGTAAAAATTGCTCAGGAGTTCGACGGTCCGAGCGTAACTTTTTGGAAGTTGTACACATGAAAACCTATCTTGAAAATATCGTTAGCGCATTAGGGCATTTGTCAAACATCTGCTGTTCTATATTACGCGACTGCTACAAAGTCAAAAGTACAGATCTTCGAAATTTAGACATTTGAATTTGAAAGGTATAAAGGCTTTATAAGAAATCATACTGAAGCAAAGGAAGGTTGTGGGTGTTTTGAATTAATCTTATAGTATTTAAAAATGACCTTTTTGCATAATATGGTTTGGTCGTCTATCCGATTCCGTGAAAATTGTGTATAGTTGCTAGTATTTTAGGGACGGTATTGGACATAGCATGTATACTGTATAATAATTGATAGCTATGCACTCGCGAAGCGGCTGCCTTTCAGCTGTTAGTAAACCTTCCATTGCTGGTTAAGCCCCAGTCAAACTAAGTGGCAAGGTCTGGACCAGCGATCTTCGGTCCTAAATGAAATAGATACGACTTAAAATTATCAAATTTGTGTATTGTCATCGGTCCTCGATAAATCTACAAAGTTTGAATGAAATCTGGCCGTTTAAAGTGGGTCAAAATCGCGTCTAAAGGAGTCAGTTACAAACATACATACAAGTGAAGCTAATATAAAGCGGGCAAAAAAAACTTTGCATGATAATAGTATAAAAAAAATGTGTATTTCCAGGTAATTTAATTTACTTAGCTAGGCATACATATGTGAAGTACTATTAACAGTATGTAATTTGTTAGCGAATTAATTTATTGGCCTACAAAATCGTGTATTTTAAATCAAACCTTCGCGTTTAATTACAGTGTCATGCTCGAGTATTTAATAAAAATGCAAAAGCCGTGTTGAAGTTTTTTTATTATTATTTATTTTTATTCGACCGCTACATTTTTCTTGTAACTTTAAATTTTTTTTTGTTACTTAGATGATGATGGAGCTCACGGCCCAGCTGTGTTCTTAGAACAAGTTTTTTTAACGTTCTCGATGGCGTAAAAGTTAACTCAAATTTGTATGAAGTTGGAACGTTTGCCTACGATTACCGCTAGGGGCGCTGTTCCAACTGCATACAAATTTTAATTAACTTTTACGCCATCGAGAACAATAATTTTACTGTAGGCTTTGTCACCACTCCGATCACACCTTGAAAATCGGAAGATAGGTGTATTATATAAACCCATATACGACGTTTTAGTGAAATTACGAAAAAAAAAACATAGGAGTGCCAGTTCATACGTTTAAATTACCTTTATTGGTAAAATAAATAATTGGTATTATGCTGACCTCGCACGGATAGTTACGATAGGTACCTAACCCGAAGGACAGCTTTATGTTCATTTTGTATTCTGTTGATATTATTACAATGCGTTGTATGCATTATATTATCTATATTTTCTTTAAGGTCTACAAATATAATATTTAGACAAATAGATGGTAGTTGTTAGCAGAATATTCAAAAGCCGACGAATAACGCTTTAGTCCGTGACTACAAAAACGAAAGTATGCGAAAAGTCAGAAATAATATAATGACAAAGGCTCGTGAAAATCAAAGAGAATCTATATATTAATACGTGAAGCAAAAACTTTCTATCCCTTTTTACGAAAATTGCGCGGACGGAGGAGTATGAAATGTTCCACACTTATAGAGAATATAGAGAAGAAGTGCACAATGCTAATATTTTTTAAAAATAATGCATAAAAGATACATTAAATCAATAAAGAAAACATTACACACACTACATACCAGGTATTTGACGCACACACGCATGCATACTATTTATTGTCAAACTTTTGTTCTTGACGTCTGTTGTCAAATTGAGAATAGATTAAATATTGTTTGTCTTTGTTAATATTTGTTTATAGTGTAGTCTTGGCGAAATTTCTGATTATAGAAGTATAAAATACAATCATAATAGTGTACAAACTTACAATTCCAATTAATTATAGTCGAATTTCGACTACTGCGGGACCACTAGTAAATACTAAAGTGTGCTTGTATTTTAAAGTTAAGGAAAATTATTACATAAGTACCTACTTAACTTTTTGTCAGTTAAAACTGCCGTACGATATCGCTGGTAAGGCTTAGTTTTAGAATGAAGAAACGGCCTTGTTTAAAACATTACTTTGCCATCCATAATTGAACCATAGAATAATAGTTTTTTTGTCGCTGTTTTTTTAAAAAGTAACTATCTTTCTGCTCGTAATTTAACATGCTGGATTACATTTTTTATAGCGCGTGATTAGAGATCAATCTTCAGCAGTGGGATGAAATGTAATCTATATTCTTTTCTAGAGTTCAAATTATTTCAATACCAAATTTTGTTAAAGCCAATTGAACGGTTTATGCGTGAAACCGTAACAGAGCTATTTTCTATTAGTAAGTAGTAGTCTAGTGCGAATAATTTTGAGTCTTTACCAAGAAAATTACCGTTTAGTACAGAGAATGTTCCAGTATTTTTTTTATTTTATTTTTTCAATCTATCAAAATATGCACCCTTATCGGCTAGCGAAGTAGTTATTTTTGCCACCCAAACATAAATCACGTTTCAAATGGCCAGTATTGTAAAACGGCTGCTTCATACCTAGTATTAATAAAGGAATATTAGCTTTTACTGCTTCATTGGCCTTGATGTTGATCAAAATATGACATGATTTAATATTTGACAAACCTACTCTTCTAGGTCAGCGGCGTTGCTTCCGCATATACGTAGATATTCGAATACTTAAATATGTATTCGAGATTGGAAACAAATCAATATGTTTTAGTAGATTATTTTAGTATAGGTACTTACGACACATAATTAAGTTTAATTCAAAACTACGTAATGGCTGTGAATGTCAATGAAAATGTTTGCGTTCTATCGAATATATATATTTTATTGTTTAGATGGGTGGGCGAGCTCAGAGCCCACCTCTCAAGGCTGCCATCTTAGGTAGGAAAAAAATTGGGGATTCTACCTCGATGCCTGGGACACCAGTTCAAACCAACAACGGTCTACTATGTATAGTAACAATAATAATAATTATAAGAAACTTAGAGAGGTGAGGAAAACAAATGCTTACGATTGAATTCCACGATGAAGGAATAACATCGTGTAATAAAAATCAAACCCGCATAATTATAATATGCGTAATTACCGGTGGTAGGACGTCTTATGAGTCCGCACGTGTAGGTACCATCCCGCCTGTTTCTGCTGTGAAGCAGTAATGAGTTTCGATTTGAAAGGTAGGGCAGCTGTTGTACTGTAAATACTGAGACCTTAGAACTCATATCTCATATCTAGAGTAGATATATCTGAACCCTTTATAACGAGACTAATAATAAATAGTATTGTACAATATAGGCAATTGTAATATACAAACAAAATTCTACCCGAATTAATAGCTTTTTGTTTTGCAGACGCTTCAAAAAATCTTATTCTGACAATTCTTTGAAACAACGATCGTTGAGAATTCACAATGACGTCAAAAGCGTTGTAATGTGTAATTGATTGATTTGAATGGAGCCGACAGTTGTTTTAATCGTTTATATTTAAATCGTTGTTGATTTAAAAGCAAGATGTAGCTTAGCAATTAAGCCGAAGTTTAAATAACTACACTAATAAAAGTTAAATTATCTTACAGAGTTTGATTGGTATTGCTATTAATTAACACAGTTAACGTGAAAATTATGTGCATATTATCATTTTCGTTGCGGAACTATTTTCAAAGGAAACCAGGTGTGGCTTTTTGATGATGAGACACATTTTGCTAATGAAAAAACGCAAAAAATTTGAGGAAGATTTTGGAAATTAACGAATTAAAAACGTATGTAGAACATATACATATACACATAAAATTAGACAGGGTGTCCCAGAAAGAATGGATAATCCTGAAACATCTAATAGTATAGTTATTGGGGACTCAAAATAAAAAAATATAAAAAAAATATTTCGTAGGTGGTACCCAAATTAAAAATAAAGAAAAAGTACCAAATTTCATGATTAAAATTTAAGTTCAGATTAACTTTTATAAAAAATTACACTAGCTACTCATACGATTTCCTGCATATTTCTTAGTATGTTCCTTGTATAATAGTATAACACAAAAAGCCTATGGATTTCATTTATTTGTAGCTGTTATATATACCAGAAACGCACAGCTGTATGGAAAATGTCAACTTTTTTAAAATACTAAATTTGGGTACTACCCAAGAATTCTTTTTGTGTCCCCAATAGCTCTACTATGAGATGTTTCAGGATTATCCATTATTTCTGGGACTGCGGAAATCGTGACGTGGAACTCTCACATTCCGAATGTTGCAGGTGCTGACCGAGAATAGTTACTTTGGGAAGTACCTATATTGGGTTGGTGCCAAACCGACGCGATGGTAAAAGGCTACCTTTGCGGATGCACATGCTTGCAGTCAGTCCCTTATGAGAGTGGTGACGCCGTCTACTCATCAAATTGGACCAGTAATTTTATTTATTACTAAGAAGGATAGACGAGCTCACGGCCCAACTGGTGCTAAGTGGTTATACCAGAGCCCGAAGACATCAACAAGGAGGAGTAGGAGTTTGAGGCGTTGTCAAAGTCAAGGGCTACTAAGCTCTTCTCCATAGAGGGCTCTTAAAGGCCTAAATGAAAATCGTCTTTAATAAAATATTTGCATTTTTTATCATCACCTTTATAATTTTCTTCATATACCTTGATCACCTTGAGCGGACCTTGGTTCTTGTGCGGGTAAATAAATAAGTATATTCTACATAGTTCTAAAATATCAAGGGATTGTACTCCAAATGAGGAATTGTAGGAATTGAAGTCACGAAAGTGTGGAGAGAGTTGGATCTGTCCGCGGAAATAGAATAACCGCGACATACGAAGTTTGACCTTTTTTTAGAAATTAGTAGTCCGTTTTTTTAAAACTAGAGAACTAATTACAGATACATTTGTTAAGAGATCATTCGAGAGCCAGGGTGAACCTGTTTAGCCTATTACCTGTTTATAGGTTATTTATTACCCCGAAAGAAGTACACATGTAATATTTTACAAAAAAAGTACACCAAAGTGTGCATTTACATTTGTCCGCTTTTGACACCGCAATGGAACAATTTTATTAACCAACAAGATTTTTAATATGCTTTTATTAGCTTCACAAGTGACTCCTCAAGTGAATTTATCTATCAACATAATAAAATCTTTCAACATAATTTTCCGCAATTTCAAGACATCCCATAATTATGTAAGGACAGACGACAATATCATAATTTTGTTGTTTTGGCGTCTAAGTATCTAAGATAAAAAAGGTATTTTGTTTATACAGGCTAAGCTATACAATAAAATCTATACGGCGGTCGATGGTAAATGTCAATCTTCTTTATCGAAATGAAAAAGTTAGTACAAATAAAAAAATCATAGATTAAATATACTAAAAAAATAGAAAAAAAAGGAGAGCTTGTTAGCTCAATTAAAAGTAGAACACTGGAATATTAATTTACTAATGAAATTACCTACTTGTAAAAATATTGGTTGCAAGTGGGTCATTTATACTTTTTTTATTAAATTAGAATTACAAATTTAACACCCGTGACACTGCGGTCTCAACAATATCTAACAAACATTTTTTTTTCGTTTATCTGTGGTTAAGCTATTTACATTCTTCTTATGAAGAATTTTCAGGTCATTAATTTTCAATTATCGCTCTAGTGTCACTGCTTTGAATGATTCAAAAAACTTTTTTTTTTTTTTTGTTAACAAACAAACGAAAGATTTCGTCCTATTGTCCAATTGATTGTTTTATATTTTATGAAGATCCTAATAGGTACTATTAAAGGATACTGACCTTTTTTTAGTATCAATCCGCTCGATACAACGACGACAAGATTGCTTAAAACAATCAATGTTCCGAGTATGTAAGCAATAAGTTGATATTTCAATAATTGTTCTTTCCCCGTATCCTTGAATAATTGAATCTCTGGGCCTTCACTCATTTTGCTCGCACTCATATTAAAATAGTCCGACATTTTGAATTTTTAATTTTTAACGAATCTCGTAATCATAGTCATGAATGGTTTGTGTAAACTCAGGATTCACGCTCCGATGGAACATGTCACGGTGAGGCTGAACGAAGAATGATATGATGTTAACATTAAAACAGCATGAGAATACCGGTCTAACTTTGTATTGTACGCACGTGTTTACATTGGTAGGGGTAAATGAAAAAGTAAATTTGTTATTGTGACGTGCTTGCTCAATGAATGATTGTAGATTCCTGGTCATGTTTATTAGTATAAAATTGTTTGTTGGTAATTAACAAATGGAATACACGAACCCGAAGCTACTTTTTCAAATTAGAATGTCATTTTTTGCACGCAAGGCTCTCATCACCTAAATGGATATGATCAATAATGGTTGTGAATTGAATTATTTTTATTGGAAGTTTAAATTATGTGCAGGGCGTGTCTCAGTTATTAATAACACGGAATGAATAAAAGAATTGGTATTTATTTCTTTTAGTACCGTAGGAAAAATATTAGTTATTCTCTTTGAGTTCTTTATAGGTACATTTGTATTTATTGGGATCCCTTAGGGCAACAGGAAAACCTTCCTTTGCACAATCACGGGTGTAGCTAGGGAATTTTCCTCGGGCGTAGCCGACGGAGTGATCACTACTATACGTTTTTAATTTCGCTAATTATATTAGAGACCATCTTTGAGTCGGTTGCATGGATTTTAAAAATAATGGAAACATTTAATGAAGTAATAATAAATTAGTGAAGTATCGTCAAAAGAGATTTCATTACCGATTTTTATACTTTTCAATAATGTCCAATTTTCTAGAATGAACAGAGCCCACCCATATGCACAGGTACCATCAACTTGTCTATTCAGTTTGAGAGGCGTAATAAGGAAGCACTTTGGTCTTCGGTTTGATGTTGAGTTGAGTTTATTTTATTTTAATACCTACCTATGCTGATAGCCTTGAGAGGCTATTTCAGCTTCGCCTTGACGTGTAGGTGAGCTCACGGAGCTCAAACCAGGAGTGTTGCTAACACTGGCCCTAGCAAGAGGAGTGCTACGCAGAATCTACCACCCTATGGGAACCGCGACCCACTGAGAATATCCGTTTTTTTTCCAAACCCACGCCTAATGATCGCCGCCGGATATCAACAGTACCAGAAGTACAGTCATTAATTTATAAATACTGAGGACTATTTTCAAAACTTGCTTAAATAAGATCACGTCACAGCGCTCATGAAACACCGTGGAGGGAAGTTTTAAAATCGTGTGTTCGTTTTTTAATTTTTACCATTTACAAGAAAGAAATTAAAGACCAAATTAAAACTGCAGTGGGAGGTCCCCTAAATGAATGCAGTAGAATGGCCTCGAGCAGGGAGAGATGGTGCGACATCGTGAGACGCATCAAGTCTGCCCCTTCCAACACTACATGACGATCACGACCACTCTGTCAAGAGTGACACGACTGAGAAGAAGAAGAAGAAACAAGAAAGAAAAAAAATATTAAAATGATTTTTCGAAAGGCTGAGGATATCCGCTATACAGTTAGGTTTAAAGAATCAGTTATATATCTATTCAATCTAATCAATTATAAAGAATCAGTGTATAGAGGCAAACAATACAAACGAACCTTTTGGTCACACGGCACTATCAATTTCCTGGCGCATGCAACAAATAGGTGATCAATAGAACGTACGTACGTATAAATCAATGTTTACCTTTATTCGATGATCGTCATTGTTTGCTTTATTAATACAGACTGTCGTAGTAACTGGTAATGGATGTACTTCCATAAAAACTTGTATGCTTAAAACCTGGTGACATCTTTTTTATTTATATTTTGTTTTATGCACTTCAAATAAGGATTGATTTTGTTTTACGCCGGCAAATTTATTAGTACGTACAGTCAACCTGAATTATTTTATGTCAAGAGGAAGTCGCCCTAATTCATCTAAGTATCGGTGGTTTCAGGAATTTCGGAGTTAAGCTACTTAAAGCTCCTGCCACTCAACAGCCATCGTCCGAACTTCGGATGAGACAGTGCTTTTGCGAGTCAGGCTGAGTGTAGGCCGTCGCGTTTCGCGCGGGTAGCATATTCGTCTGGCCCCACTGAACGTCCAGCCGCTGGACCCTTTGGTCGGCGAGCTTTTCGAAGTATGACAATTCACACCTCCCGGATATCCTAGTGGATCTGAGTCAAGAGTGCAGACATCCGTCACAAGGTTGTTCTTTATTTGTTACTATTAAAATACTCATTTTCTAATTTATTATTAGACATAGAGCACTCTTTTACATTCAATATAATATGCATGTGTTATGTATCTATTTTAATTTTGAAATTATCTGTTTAGTTTAGCGCCACTAACAGAATTAAATTCATGTGCTAAATTATCATTAACACTTATGAATTACTTAAACTTAAACTACATAAATTAGTCTTTAGTAATATGTTAAATTCCTTTAATTCCATTTTATTTTATTCCGATCCATTTAATTTTTCATCAACACAATGGTTTCGACTTTTGCTTAGAGCTGGATAGGTTGGGCAGGATGGGTCACGTTTCCTTTGTCAGTCAGATGAATGAAAAGCATCTGGTTGAAGCTGTCAAAAAACTTAGGTTTACGAAGGTTTTTTAGTTTTTCAAGAATATTAAAATTCAAAGAAAGTCAGTCTCAGAATAATCATTTAATTTAAATTTAAAATGTCTATTCTAAGACAATTTTCTAGGTAAGTTGTAGTGTGTAAACATAACCTGTAAAATAAAGAGTTAAATTATTATTTACCAAACTAAATAATTAATATACGTTATAATTTACAGTGTAGAAGACACACAGAAACTATAAAATTCAATTGTCTAATTTGCATAGTTTTATTAATGATCAATATCTTGTCAATTTCAGATTATCAATATGTCCCACAGTAAAATTTCAGTTAAATCGAAATATATCGACGACAAGTGCCTTAACGTTCAAGATCACTGAACAGCTATGGTAATATACATTAAGTATTATTTAAAGTCAATCAACTTATTTGTCAACTGGTAACATAGTAAAATTAAGGGGGTCAAAATTTTATAGCAGTTGTAAATAATGGTCAATGTTATAAATAAATTAATGTCTTGATTTTAAACAAAACTTTCGCTTAGAAAGAGAGGGAGGGAGTGTCTTTTATTGCGTATACCAAAATAAACACAAATGGAAAACATTAAATACAATAGTTGGTTTTATCGTTGCTAACTTTCAGACTAACATCAGGGGGACAAGATTCACTTCAGGAAATAAATTACCTGTGGTGTACTTATCAGTTGATAAAACAATACATTCATACATACATAAATATGGACCGCATAATGATAATTTTGCTACTTTATATATAAAAAAGAAATCTATAATTACACAATTATATATCTAATTACTCTTTTATACAGCGTATTAAAGAATAAATGCTAACAAATGCTTTATAAAAGTGATAGAAAATTAAGGCTAGTTAGAAAGTAGTAATAAGGATGTCCTGTGTACTCTATTACTCTCTAGTACTCTATTAGCTTGACTTGTCACTTTAGTCATTGGTGGCTTTCTGTTTAGTTAGTAGTTGTAAACCAACTTTTCCATGTCCTTATGAATTATAATAGAATCATTGCATTCCTAAGGCGGTGTTGACTCCTAAGGCAGCTTGAGCAGCTTGTTTATCGTAAAATTTGTTTTGCAGTTTTGTAGTAAAAAGTTTGTAATGATTTTGTTGTTTATTTCCAGTGCTGAACCGATGAAGAAAAAAAAGAAAATAGATCCTGCTATTGTTAAAGCACGCGAAGAGCGCCGTCGTAAGAAAATTGAGAAACAAATTCGAAGGCTTGAGAAGAATGCTAGACAGTTGAAACCTATTGATGAGTTGGAGGTTCCACTTCACTTGATGGATTCACTCAAGTAATTAGTTACAACAATATATTATAACAACATCACAAAAAGTGACACCTTTTGTAATGTGACCAAAGCAAAAAAAAGAGCAAAAAAAACTATATTATTATAGTTATTTTTATATTATAACATATTATACTGAGGTGATTTGTTTTGTACAATATTATTATGTTTACCAGTGGTACCGGGAAGTGTTGCATTCACCTACAGTTTATTTCCATACATTACTTTTGCCAAGTAATAAAATATGTCTAGACATAGGTTGCTTCTTTTTCCTCTATTCAGAGTCCTCGCATTATGTGTGTTTGTATATTAATACAGAATTTTTGAAGTTATACTTCTTTAGGCGCGTTATGAAAAATTGATGAGAGTGAAATTTTACGATGCGCGCGCACCGTGACACAAAATTAACAGAAATGAAGTTGCCCACTAAATCGCTCATTACAATACGACCGACGTAACTTGGCGAGTCTGAATATAGCCGCAGGTGAACTTTCCGAACCGTACCTACCGAGAATTATCGAATTTATACGATGTCAAGAAAAGGGATGTCCAATATGCGTGTTTGAGGATGTTGGTTAATCGATTTTTTTTCAAATTGATTAAAATTTAAGTATAACTTCTTACGCGCGTACATAAGTACACGCACCCTTTTTTTGTCACGTTTATCTGGTTGCTTAAAAACCTAAAAGCTATTAGACAAATTTTGATTTGTTTAGGGTTTTTTTTTTTCAAAATTGTGCAGTATTCTTAAGAATGTTAATGTTACAGAAAATATAAACGGTCTCCTGTCCAGTTGTCGGTCGAAGAAATCGAAGCCCGCGAGCTACTCCAAAAGGAATGGGCTCGTTACAAACGTGATGAATATATGAACAACATTGCACAAGTCGACAGGATCATGGCAGCCCAGAGACGCGCTCTGGACAGGCTGTACGAGGAATCAGAGGATCTGTACAATGAAGCTATTATGGTATTTTGATTATCAATTGTATGAATGATTGAAAGGTTTTTTTAAACTTTTTAAACAATGCAGTTCTCGCATAAAAAATATCAAACTCGAAGCACAGTTTCTAAATGATTAGATATTCTTACTTCGATAAGGCAATTCGTCATGATAATCGCCTTATCGTTGCCGCCGCTGATTACTCCCCGAATCCGGTTCACGCAGGAGCCACTCACCGTCGGCACCCTAGACACGTCCTTACGGATCCATCAGATCCAATAAAACTAGCATTAGACGCCTTCCGCTCTAACACTAGCAGTAGAGACCCCGGTAACCGTACTCCTCGAACTCGGCAAAGAGTTCGACGTGCAACCTAACCTAAACATCAGCCCGTTTCTCGCCGGATCTTCTCAGCGGGTCGCGATTCCGATCAGGTAGTAGATTCATTCGCGAAGCAACTACTCTTGAGTTCTTAGGTCTCCCTTGGAGGCGGTCGGGTAGCTCTTAGCAAATCCCGTCCCTTCTGGCTAAGCCCTTGCTCGCCCACCTGTCCTTGTGAAACTGGAAAGGTCTCCTAGCCACCATCCAGTAAACCCTCAATCATAAAAATTAAAAAAAAGTAGATATTATACGTAATAGAAATTAATATATACATTATTATATATTTCCAACAATTCTGAGGGTTGTATTCGTTCTGGAAAGATGAAGGTTAGTCCTTTTCACATGTAGATCAGTAAAATTGTATTTCTTTTGGGACGAGTAGATTTTTGCTTTGGAGAATTCATGCGTCCTCGATAGCCGTGGAGTATTATACAATGAAATTGAGACTTTGAACTCACGTCTCGAGGTAGTTGGCTCATTCACGTTGCGCTGTCTATGGGATTCAGTGTCTACTTAATACTAGACGGATCTTGAGCTCATCTGGTTATCAGCGTTAAAAAATTCCAGCTTGGACAATACGACAACATGAATTTCTTTTACATAATACTTATTTAAAAAATAAAGTTCGACCACAGAATCTGTAAAGGAAGTCACACATATCGAAGATACTATAAACTATCAAATATATATTATGATCTTAACCATGTGTGATAGTTCATACAAAATGTATCCTCATTATCCTGCCCTTCTCCCAGTCACCTGGGGTCGGCGCAACATGTTTTCTCCTTCCATACTCTTCTATCATATACTATTTCTTCGCTCACTCCCCTCTTACCCATATCGTATTTCACACAATCTATTCATTTCTTCTTAGGTCTACCTCTTCCTCTATATCCTTCCACATTCATAGTTAACATTCTCTTACCAACCTCATTTTCATTTCGTCTCATCACATGTCCATACCATCCCAAACGCGCACTCCTCAGCTTCTCTGTCACAGGTGCCACTTTCAGACTTCCTCTAACATATTAATTCCGTATTCTATCCATTCTCGTTACTCCACACATCCATCGCAACATTCGCATCTCTACTGCATGCAATCGCCTTTCATACAAAATGTATAACGAGCGATATTGTATGTTAAGATGTGTGACGCCCTTAAGCATTTAAACGTTGCAAATAATATCATATAATGATCATAACAAAGGCAAGATTAAACTGTAAAATTAGTGTTAATTATGTTTTCGGCTCTCTCGGAAGCCGCAGAAAAATTTAATCGCTAAAATCAAATTTAACATTGACTCCTGAGGGATGCGTTTTTTTTATTGCTTAGATGGGTGGACGAGCTCACAGCCCACCTGGTGTTAAGTGGTTACTGGAGCCCATAGACATCTACAACGCAAATGCGCCACCCATCTTGAGATATAAGTTCTAAGATCTCAGTATAGTTACAACGGCTGCCCCACCCTTCAAACTGAAACGCATTACTGCTTCACGGCAGAAACAGGCAGGGCGGTGGTACCCACCCGCGCGGACTCACAAGAGGTCCTACCACCAGTAATTGCGCAAATTATAATTTTGCGGGTTTCATTTTTATTACACGATGCTATTCCTTCATCGTGGAAGTCAATCGTGAACATTTGTTGAGTACGTAATTCATTCGAAAAATTGGTACCCGCCTGGGATTCGAACACCGTTGCATCGCTCAACGCGAATGCACCGGACGTCTTATCCCTTAGGCCACGACGACTTCAGATCTGAAATTAATGTTTCTCTTTCTATTTTTCAGCCCGACTTGCAACTACTGCCTTATACCATAAGCGGTCCGGTAGCGACGCCGCCCATCAAGGACTACGAATCGCCCGACGGAGAATACATAGACGTGTCTAAGAAATGGGATAATTAGTGAATTTATTTATCTGTGCTTATTAACAAATAGGTAACAGCCAGTATTTGTGTATCGAATGTTAGTTCGAGTACCGCAAACACAATTTCCAATAGAACTGTGTGCTTAGTGCGAGTTTGTTAACGTTCTTGATGGCGTAAAGATAACTCAAAATTTGTATGCAGTTGGAACAGCGCCCCTAGCGGCAAACGTAGGCAACGTAGTTTACTGGCAAATGTAGTTTACTGGTGGTAGAACCTCTTGTGAGTTCGCGCGGGTAGGTACCACCGCCTTGCCTATTTCTGCCGTGAAGCAGTAATGCGTTTCGGTTTGAAGGGTGGGGCAGCCGTATATCTCAAGGTGGGTGGCGCATTTACGTTGTAGATGTCTATGGGCTCCAGTAACCATTTAACACCAGGTGGGCTGTGAGCTCATCCACCCATCTAAGCAATAAAAAAAACAAAAAACGTTTCAACTCCATACAAATTTGAGCTAACTTTCTCGCTATCGAGAACGTTACAAAACTCGTACTAAGCACACAGGACGCCATCTTCAAATTTGTTTAGTGTGCTATATCTGCGTTTGCCGCTAGGGGCGCTGCTCTCAACTCCATACAAATATGAGTTAACTTTTACGCGATCGAGAAGTTAAAAACTCGCACTGAGCACACTGCAGTGATTGTCGAACGTAATATAAACTCTTAAATTTACACAAATGTTGTATTTATTTAGGCAAGAGAAGGCATGTAATTCGAAATAAGACAGGCACTTCTGTTTTATTTGTTTATAAATGTGTTTTTATGTGAAATTTGTTGATTTGAATAAAATGTACAGTTTTTATTTCCTTGTGGTTTAAGTATTACTTTTGGTTTAAGTATTAAATAGCTTGATTTTAAAAAAACGTACGAGCCTCGTCGTGGAAGTTAAAAGCGCTTTCATATAATAAGAACAGACTTCAATATGCGTTAAGACCGAAGGAATATTGTCGCGTGTGAAAGAATCTGTGGTGGGTATCAAACAACACAGGATATTTGATATGGACTTTTTGGCGGAAACGCGAGGAGTGAAGCTGTGTGATTTGTTTAAAAAAAAAAAAAAAATCAAAGACAAAAGTCTATTTAGTGTTTCTTCAGGTTTAAATGTGTAATAACGGTGGTTTATTAACTGTTTAATATCTGTGAAAGTGCACAAAAGTGGGAAAATGAAACAAAGCCGCTGACGTAACTTCTCGGGATCCTCCAAAAAGTCCACTGAAAAAATATCAGTAAATGACCACCAATTTTACTAAGTTTATATTTCATCCCATATCATCTCATTTCATTTAATTTCATCCCATGATTAATGTCTCAAATTAATCAACTTCATTTCATTTCATTCAAAATTATCGTTTTTCATAAAAATAAGAATATTAATTAAAATAAGACATGACTTAAAGGTCTTAGTAACCAAATCCCTTTAAAAAAAAAATTGACATGATGCCTGAATTTCGCTTACGACATTTTCAAGTTAAGCTTGCATATACACAAGTTCCGAACAATAACATTCGGACCGTCGGTCTACCGAGCAATATCACCAGCTCGGTGGAAGATTTTTCCTTGCGTTGTAATTCCCAAATTCAATGAAAATTAACATTGCGTAATAATTCGACGATGCCAATGGTCATGATGTAGACATTGTGGACTAACCGCTAAAGGATAAGACGCCCGGTTTTTATTTATTTCTTTTTTATTGCCTAGATGGGTGGACGAGCTCACAGTCCACCTAGTGTTAAGTGGTTACTGGAGCCCATAGACATCTGCGTACAACGTAAATGCGCCACCCACCTTGAGATATAATTTCTAAGGTCTCAGTATAGTTTACAACGGCTGCCCCATCCTTCAAGCCGAAACGCATTACTGGTTCACGGCAGAAATAGGCAGGGCGGTGGTACCTACCCGCGCGGACTCACAAGAGATCCTACCACCAAATCTACTCTAATCTGGCGATGCAACCTCGCCAGCTATAAAGTACCGAATTATTTTTTACTTCCTAAGGACGTACGTACTTAACAATACTTACACGTAACACTTCAGGAGCGACTTCGACAATATTATCATTGTTTGTTGTCGTTTAGTGACAAATAAATACGTAAATTTCGTAAATTTATGTAAATTTGCTGGTATTTATTGGTCACAGGGCGTATTGTAAGCCCGCAAGTGTAGGTACAACTTTTTATTTATGCACTGAAATTTTGACCTCTGTCGTCAATGTGGTGGCATTCACGGTGTGATACCTAATTCCTATGGTAACAGCCTTTTTTTCTCGGGCCGGGGGGTGAAGGAGCGCGTGGTATGTGGAACTTTATGATCTGCAGATGTTGGCTACGGTAACAGCCTAACGTAAGTTGGCGGTGACCTATATTACCTGTCAATTGTAATAGGTTGGGGAAAAGTCTTTTCGCATTATAGTATGTACCTATGAACTTAAAAATAAAATCTCTTTGGCTATTTGCTTTGGCTTTGGCTATTTGGCTATTTGTATCTGGCTGGTTTTAATTTTTTAAGTTTAAATTTTAAAGAAGATAATTCCAAATTCAAATAAGGAAAATGTGTGATTTTTATTTATTTTTCGTACTGTCAAGATGTGTAAATCTAATGAAGAAATTCGATACATTTAAAAATTTTACTACAAAAAAGGTAAAAATGCAACGCAAGCTGCGAAAAAAAATTGCAACGTTTATGGACCTAGTGCAGTGTCTGTGAGAGTAGCATAAAGGTTTAAGCGTTTTCATTCCGGAAATTTTGATGTCAAAGATGCGCATCGCTCTGGTCGCCCTATTACGGATAAAATGGATGCCATTTTTAAAAAAAATGGAGCAAGATCGGCATATCAGTAGTTACGACATACCTGAAGAACTGGGAATTGACCACAGAACAGTTTTGGCGCATTTGAAAAAAACTGGGTACACGAAAAAGCTCGATATTTGGGTACCTCACGAGCTCACTGAAAGAAACCTAATGAACCGTGTACTCATTTGTTATTCTTTATTACGATGTAATGAAACCGAACCATTTTTGAAGAAGCAACTGGTGATGAAAAGTGGATAACCTACGACAAGAACGTGCGAAAAAGGTCGCGGTCAAAAGCCGGTCAGGCTTCACAGACTGGCGAAACCCGGGTTAACTCGCAACAAGGTGATGCTGTGTGTTTGGTGGGTTTGGAAGGGCGTTATTCATTATGAGCTGTTACCACTAGGCAGGCCCATCGATTCTGAACTCTACTGCGAACAACTGATGAGATTAAAGCAAGAGGTGGAGAGAAAGCGGCCGGAATTAATCAACAGAAGGGGTGTAGTTTTTCATCATGATAACGCTAGACCTCACACATCTTTAGCAACTCAGCAAAAATTAAGAGAGCTTGACTGGGAGGTGTTAATGCATCCGCCGTATAGTCCTGACCTTCAGATTTCCTGTTTCAATCTCTTCAGAATTCTTTAGGCAGTGTCAGGTTAACATCACGAGAGGACTGCCAAAACCAATTGTCGCGGTATTTTGATCAGAAGCTCCAAAATTTCTATAGCAATGGCATCATGTCCCTACCTACAAGATGGCAAAAAGTTATCGAACAAAATGGTACCTACATACTTTAGTTAAATATAAATAAACTATATTAAAAAAATGTTGTGAATTTTCTTAAAAAATGCGAAGAAACTTTTTCTCCGACCTATTATTATACTATGGTTGTCCTACCCTCTAAAATCTGTGAACTGGGTGAATCGTGACAGAGGACGCCTCACTTTCCGGCTCACGCAGGTGCTCACTGGGCATGGTTGCTTCGGTGAGTTCCTGCACCGGATCGGAGCCGAGCCGACAGCAGAGTGCCACCATTGTGGTTGCGACTTGGACACGGCGGAGCACACGCTCGTTGCCTGCCCCGCATGGGAGGGGTGGCGCCGTGTCCTCGTCGCAAAAATAGGAAACGACTTGTCGTTGCCGAGTGTTGTGGCATCGATGCTCGGCGACGACGAGTCGTGGAAGGCGATGCTCGACTTCTGCGAGTGCACCATCTCGCAGAAGGAGGNGGTAAGTGACATGGTCACTACACAAGGGGGTCGCGGGTTCGAATCCCGCCAAGGGAAGATATTTGTATGATAAATATAAATGTCTTTTCCAGGGTTATGGATGTATATTAAATATATGTATGTGTATAATAAAAATATTACATTTATTTCCGTTATCTGGTACCTGTAACACAAGTTCTTTACGAACTTATCACGGGACTAGTTAACGTGGCGTGATTGTTAGTAAATATTTAATTATTTATTAAAAAAAAAAAAAAAACCGCTAATGAGTTGTTAGGTCTCCTTTGGAGGCGGTCGGGTAGCTGTTAGCAAATCTCGCCCCTTCTGGCTGAGTCCATGCTCGTCCACCTGTCATTGTGAAACTGGAAAGGGCCACCAATAAACCATCAATCATAAAAAAAGCCTCTCAAGGCTTACCAGCTTACCTACGTAACAAAACAAAAAGAAATTGAATCGACCACGGAGCTTTCCGTTTCGAAGAATTGGTGTCAAAGAAAGATGCGTGATGAAATTCACCGTGATATCAATAAGTTCTTGTAAGTGCTCAGAAACAGATGTGCCGTGTAATTTCTTAAATGTTAAGTGTACTAGCCATGGATTAATTGGATGTTCATCTGCTTTAGATGTCAAAAAACATGGCTTGGTATTATAAATTTCAAAGTTCAACAAATCTCGGCATTTTAAATAATGTCTACTTTTTTGTTTTTCTGTCTGACAATTCTTTTTTTTTCCAAACCCACGCCTAATGATCTCCGCCGGATATCAACAGTACTAGAAGTACAGTCATTAACTTATAAATACTGAGGACTATTTTCAAAACTTGTTTAAGAAGATCACGTCACAGCGCTCATGAAACACCGTGGAGGGAAGTTTTAAAACCGTGTGTTTGTTTTTTAATTTTTACCAGTTACAAGAAAGAAAAAAAATATTAAAATGATTTTTCGAAAGGCTGAGGATATCCTCTATACAGTTATAAAAAATCATTTATATATCAATTCAATATAATCAATTATAAAGAATCAGTGTATAGAGGCAAACAATACAAACGAACCTTTTGGTCACACGGCACTATCAATTTACTAGCGCATGCAACAAATAGGTGATCAATAGAACGTACCTACGTACGTATAAATCAATGTTTACCTTTATTCCATGATCGTCATTGTTTGCTTTATTAATACAGACTGTCGTAGTAACTGGTAATGGATGTACTTCCATAAAAAACTTGTATGCATAAAAACCTGGTGACATCTTTTTTACTTATATTTTGTTTTATGCAATTCAAATAAGGATTGATTTTGTTTTACGCCGGCTAATTTATTAGTACGTACAGTCAACCTGAATTATTTTATGTCAAGAGGAAGTCGCCTTAATTCATCTAAGTATCGGTGGTTTCGGGAATTTTGTAGTTAAAGCTACTTAAAGCTCCTGCCGCTCAACAACCTTCGTCCGAACTTCGGATGAGACAGTGCTTTTGCGAGTCAGGCTGAGTGTAGGCCGTCGCATTTCGCGCGGGTAGCATTTTTATCTGGCCCCACTGGACGTCCAGTTGCTGGACCCCTTGGTCGGCAAGCTTTTCGAAGTATGCCTTGACGACACAGTCAATTCACACCTCCCGCATACCGTAGTGGAACTGAGTCAAGAGTGCAGACATCCGTCACAAGGTTGTTCTTTATTTGTTACTATTAAAATACTCATTTTCTAATTTATTATTAGACATAGATCACACTTTTATATTCAATATAATATGCATGTGCTAGATATCTATTTCAATTTTGAAATTATCTGTTTAGTTTAGCGCCACTAAAATAATTAAATTCATGTGCTAAATTATGATTAACATTTATGAATTCCTTAAACTTAAAATACATAAATTAGTCTATAGTAATATTTTAAATTCCTTTAATTCCATTTTATTTTATTCCGATCCATTTAACTTTTCATCAACACAATGGTTTCGACTTTTGTTTAGAGCTGGATAGGTTGGGCTGGATGGGTCACGTTTCCTTTGTCTTTGTCAGTCAGATGAATGAAAAGCATCTGGTTGAAGCTGTCAAAAAACTTAAGTTTGCGGTGGCTTTTTAGTTTTTCAAGAATATTATAATATCAAAGAAAGTCAGTCTCGGAATAATCATTTAATTTAAATTTAAAATGTCTATTCTAAGACAATTTTCTAGGTAAATTGTAGTGTGTAAACATAACCTATAAAATAAAGAGTTAAATTATTATTTACCAAACTAAATAATTAATATACGTAATAATTTACAGTGTACTTCTACACACAGAAACTATAAAATTCAATTATCAAATTTGCATAGTTTTATTAATGATCAATATCTTGTCAATTTCAGATTATCAATATGTCCCACAGTAAAATTTCAGTTAAATCGAAATATATCGACGACAAGTGCCTTAACGTTCAAGATCACTGAACAGCTATGGTAATATACATTAAGTATTATTTAAAGTCAATCAACTTATTTGTCAACTGGTAACATAGTAAAATTAAGGGGGCCAAAATTTTATAGCAGTTGTAAATAATGGTCAATGTTATAAATAAATTAATGTCTTGATTTAAAAAAAAAAACTTCCGCATAGAAAGAGAGGGAGGGAGTGTCTTTTATTGCGTATACCAAAATAAACACAAATGGAAAACATTAAATACAAAAATGCAATAGTTGGTTTTATCGTTGCTAACTTTCAGACTAACATCAGGGGGATAAGATTCACTTCAGGAAAAAAAATACCTGTGGTGTACTTATCGGTTGATAAAAGAATATATTCAACAATATGGACCGCATAATGATAATTTTGCTACTTTATATATAAAAAGAAATCTATAATTACACAATTATATATCTAATTACTCACTTTTTACAGCATTACTTTACTTTTATACAGCATATTAAATTATAAATGATAACAAATGCTTTATAAAAGTGATAGAAAATTAAGGCTAGTTAGAAAATAGCAATAAGGATCTCCTGTGTACCTATCTATGGAGGTAGTGAGGAATTATTTTCAGAAAAATGGTTACATTTTACATGTATTTTAGAATTGTTCCCATTTAACTAGTTTTTTACACGATATTATACAAATTTTCTTATTCATAACTAGTGAGTGATCAACACTTATAAGTGATGGATAGTGCTCTGTAAGCACCTAAATTCTATCAAACCGAACCCCGGTTACGCCATTCAACATTTTGGATGAAAAATCTGATAAAGGCTAGTAAAAATCATACCAAAACTGTTGTGCTTAGAAAAACAAAGCCTACACACAGACAGATACAATCAGTGACTAGTTTATATCATGTATAGTGACTTCTATTCATCATGTTTAGCTGTAATCATTGCTGTAATTATTGAACGCTAACATTAATCAACTGCTAGCCATTGGCTTTTCTATTGCCAATGCTTATGAACTGATACTCTATTAGCTTGACTTGTCACTTTAGTCATTGATGGCTTTCTGCTGTGTTAGTAGTTGTAAACCAACTTTTCCATGTCCTTATGAGTTATAATAGAATCATTGCATGCCTAAGGCATTAAGGATGTTAGCCTCCATCAACTAATATTAATGTTGAACATTGTTTATTTTTTTGTAGAGTTTTGTAGTAAAAAGTGATTGAGTCTGTAATGATTTTGTTGTTTATTTCCAGGGCTGAACCGATGAAGAAAAAAAAGAAAATAGATCCTGCTATTGTTAAAGCACGCGAAGAGCGCCGTCGTAAGAAAATTGAGAAACAAATTCGGAGGCTTGAGAAAAATGCTAGACAGTTAAAACCTATTGATGAGTTGGAGGTTCCACTTCACTTGATGGATTCACTCAAGTAATTAGTTACAACAATATATTATAACAACATCACAAAAAGTGACACCTTTTGTAATGTTACCAAAGCAAAAAAAAGAGCAAAAAAATATATATTATTATAGTTCTTTTTATATTATAATGAGGTGATCTGTTTTGTACAATATTATTATGTTTACCAGTGGTACCGGGAAGTGTTGCATTCACCTACAGTTTATTTCCATACATTACTTTTGCCAAGTAATAAAATATGTCTAGACATAGGTTAGGTCTTTTTTCCTCTATTCAGAGTCCTCGCATTATGTGTGTTTGTATATTAATACAGAATTTTTGAAGTTATACTTCTTTAGGCGCGTTATGAAAAATTGATGAGAGTGAAATTTTACGATGCGCGCACCGTGACACAAAATTAACAGAAATGAAGTTGCCCACTAAATCGTTCATTACAATACGACCGACGTAACTTGGCGAGTCTGAATATAGCCGCAGGTGAACTTTCCGAAACGTTCCGAGAATTACCGAATTTATACGATGTCAAGAAAAGGGATGTCCAATATGCGTGTTTGAGGATGTTGGTTAATCGATTTTTTTTCAAATTGATTAAAATTTAAGTATAACTGCTTACGCGCGTACATAAGTACACGCACCCTTTTTTTTGTCACGTTTATCTGGTTGCTTAAAAACCTAAAAGCTATTGACAAATTTTGATTTGGGTTTTTTTTTTTCAAAATTGTGTAATATTCTTAAGAATGTTAATGTTACAGAAAATATAAACGGCCTCCTGTTCAGTTGTCGGTCGAAGAAATCGAAGCCCGCGAGCTACTCCAAAAGGAATGGGCTCGTTACAAACGTGATGAATATATGAACAACATTGCACAAGTCGACAGGATCATGGCAGCCCAGAAACGCGCTCTGGACAGGCTGTACGAGGAATCAGAGGATCTGTACAATGAAGCTATTATGGTATATTGATGATCAATTGTATGAATTATTGGAATTTTTTTTTAAACTTTTTAATCAATGCAGTTCTCTCATAAAAAAATATCAAACTTTGTTTCGATTCTAAATGATTATTATCTGATACCTTTAAACGTGCAATTCTTGTATATATATATACAATCTGAATCTCGGAAACGGCTCCAACGATTTTCATAAAATGTAGTATACAGGGAATTTCGGGGGCGGTAAATCGATCTAGCTACGATTTATTTTCAGAAAATGTTGTTTTATCCGTGTTGATTATCAACTCTTCCCGACATCTATTGGCGAATAATAATACTATTTTTCTTAATTGAGGGCAGCTAACCGCTTTAAAGACACAACAAGATGGCGTTATTAAAAAAAAACCGAGCAAAGCTCGGCCATCATCTAGTAGTATACGTACATTAGTATTTATTTCCATCAATTCTGAGGGTTATATTCGTTCTCGAAAGACGAAGGCTAGTCCGATCCATATGTAGGTCAGTAAAATAATTTTTTTTTGGGACCAGTCGATTTCTGCCTTGGAGAATTCATGCGTTCTCGACACTCGAGAAGTATACAATGAAATGAAGACTTCGAACTCACGTCTTGAGGTGGTTGGTTCATTCACGTTGCGCTGTCTATAGGGATTCAGTGTCTACTTAATACTAGACGGAGCTCATCTGGTCATCAGCATTAAAAAATTCCAGCTTGGGCAATACGACAACATGAATTTGTTTTACATAATGCTTATTTAAAAAATTAAGTTCGACCACAGAATCTGTAAAGGGCGTCACACATGTCGAAGATACTATAAACTATCAAATATATATGATCTTAACCATGTGTGATAGTTCACACAAAATGTATCCTCATTATCCTGCCCTTCTCCCAGTCACCTGGGGTCGGCGCAACATGTTTTCTCCTTCCATACTCTTCTATTATATACCATTTCTTCGCTCACTCCCCTCTTACCCATATCGTATTTCACACAATCTATCCATTTCTTCTTAGGTCTACCTTTTCCTCTATATCCTTCCACAACCTCATTTTCATTTCGTCTCATCACATGTCCATACCATCCCAAACGCACACTCCTCAGCTTCTCTGTCACAGGTGCCACTTTCAGACTTCCTATAACATATTCATTCCGTATTCTATCCATTCTCGTTACTCCACACATCCATCGCAACATTCGCATCTCTGCCGCATGCAATCGCCTTTCATAAAAAAGGTATAACGAGCGATATTGTATGTTAAGATGTGTGACGCCCTTAAGCATTTTAAACGTCGCAAATAATATCATATAATGATCATAACAAAGGCAAGATTAAACTGTAAAATTAGTGTTAATTATGTCTTTGGCTCGCTCGGAAGCCGCAGAAAAATTTAATCGCTAAAATCAAATTTAACATTGACTCGGGGATGTGTGTCCGAGGTTAATGTTTTTCTTATTGTTTTTCAGCCCGACTTGCAACTACTGCCTTATACCATAAGCGGTCCGGTAGCGACGCCGCCCATCAAGGACTACGAATCGCCCGACGGAGAATACATTGATGTGTCGAAGAAATGGGACAATTAGTGTATTTATTTATCTGTGCTGATTAACAAATAACAGCCAGTATTTGTGTATCGAGTTCGAGTTAGTTCGAGTACCGCAAACACAATTTCCAATAGAACTGTTTGCTCAGTGCGAGTTTATTAACGTCCTCGATAGCGTAAAGATAACTAAAATTTTGTATGCAGTTGGAACAGCGCCCCTAGCGGCAAACGTAGGCAAACGTTTCAACTCCATACAAATTTGAGTTAACTTTCTCGCTATCGAGAACGGCACAAAACTCGTACTAAGCACATAGGACGCCATCTTGAAATTTGTTCAGTGTGCTACATTTGCGTGCACAATATCGTCTTTTCGCATTAAAAGTGTACAATTTCCAAAAACATTCGAAATTGAGTTAATATGCGGAATCATTTGGTATCACCGGTGTTTTTCTCATAAATACTGTCAAAAGAGCGTAGTTTAGTTTTAGTTTTTTTTTATTTAGTTTACCTATGTTTCGACTACTATTAACAAAATTAATAAATAATTTTATCTTACTTTAAAAGACCGATAATTTGACTGGTAAAAAATAAGAAATAAATGTTGCAAAGATGATTAATAGCAAAAATATCACATGTTAAACCTTTAAAACACTCTCTTGTAAAATTCGTAAGTTTTGAGATTATACAGTTTTAATGCGAGAAGACGATATGAGTTAACTTTTACGCGATTGAGAAGTTAAAAAACTCGCACTGAGCACACTGCAGTGATTGTCGAACGTAATATAAACTCTTAAATTTACTCTTAAATGTTGTATTTATTTAGGCAACAGAAGGCATGTAATTAAAAATAATATAGGCACTTCTGTTTTATTTGTTTATATATGTGTTTTTATGTGTAATTTGTTGATTTGAATAAAATGTACAGCTCTTATTTACGTGTGTTACTTTTGGTTTAGGTATTGAGTAGCTTGATTTAAAAAACGTACGATTCAAATTCCAAGCCTCGTCGTGAAAGTTAAAAGCGCTTTCATATAATAATAACAGACTTCAATATGCGTTAAAATCCGAAGGTATACTGTCGTGTGTGAAAGAATCTGTGGCGGGTAGCCATCAAACAACACAAGATATTTGATATGGACTTTTTGGCGGAAACGCGAGGAGTGAAGCTGTGTGGTTTGTTTTATTTTGTCTATTTAGTGTTTCTTCAGGTTTAAATGTGTAATAACGGTGGTTTATTAACTGTTTAATATCTGTGAAAGTGCACAAAAGTGGGAAAATGAAACAAAGCCGCTGACGTAACTTCTCGGGATCCTCCAAAAAGTCCACTGAAAAAATCTCAGTAAATGACCACCAATTTTATATTTCATCCCATATCATCTCATTTCATTTCATTTCATCCCATGATTAATGTCTCAAATTAATCAACTTCATTTCATTTCATTCAAAATTATCGTTTTTCATAAAAATAAGAATATTAATTAAAATAAGACATGACTTAAAGGTCTTAGTAAACAGGTCATAAAATCCCTTTAAAAAAAAAATTAACATGATGCCTGAATTTCGCTTACGACATTTTCAAGGTAAGCTTGCATATACACAAGTTCCGAACAATAACATTCGGGCCGTCGGTCTACCGAGCAATATCACCAGCTCGGTGGAAGATCTTTCCTTGCGTCGTAATTCCCAAATTCAATGAAAATTAACATTGCATAATAATTCGACGATACCAATGGTCATGATGTAGACATTGTGGACTAACCGCTCAAGGATAAGACGGGCGTCTTTTTTTATTTATTTTTATTGCTTAGATGGGTGGACGAGCTCACAGCCCAGGTGTTAAGTGGTTACTGGAGCCCATAGACATCTACAACGTAAATTCGCCACCCACCTTGAGATATAAGTTCTAAGGCCTCTGTATAGTTTACAACGGCTGCCCCATCCTTCAACCCGAAATGCATTACTGGTTCACGGCAGAAATAGGCAGGGCGGTGGTACCTATCCGCGCGGACTTACAAGAGATCCTACCACCAAATCTACTCGAATCTAGCGATGCGACCTCGCCAGCTATAAAGTACCGAATTATTTTTTACTTTCTAAGGACGTACGTACTTAACAATACCTACACGTAACACTTCACGAGCGACTCCACAATGAAAATCGTTTAGTGACAAGGGAATACGTCAATTTTGTAAATTTATGTATATATGCTGGTATTTATTGGTCACAGGGCGTATTGTAAGCCCGCAAGTGTAGGTATAACTATTTCTGCACTGAAATGGCCTCGGTTGTCAATCTGGTGGCATTCACGGTATTACACCTAATTCCTACGGTAACAGAATCTCCTACGAAGTCCACGCGCCTAGGGGGAGCGCGTGGTATATGGAACTTGATGATCTGCAGATGTTGGCTACGGTAACAGCCTAACGTAAGTTGGCGGTGACCTATGTTATCTGTCAATTGTAATAGGTTGGGGAAAAACGTCTTTTCGCATTATAGTATGTATGAACTTGTAATAAAATCTCTTTGGCTATACTATTTGTATCTGGCTGGTTTTGGTATAACTAAAAGTTTAAATTTTAAAGAAGATAATTCCAAATTCAAATAAGGAAAATGTGTGATTTTTATTTATTTTTCGTACTGTCAAGATGTGTAAATCTATTGAAGAAATTCGATACATTTAAAAATTTTACTACAAAAAAGGTAAAAATGCAACGCAAGCCGCGAAAAAAATTTGCAACGTTGATGGACCTAGTGCAGTGTCTGTGAGAGTAGCACAAAGGTTTAAGCGTTTTCAATCCGGAAATTTTGATGTCAAAGATGCACATCGCTCTGGTCGCCCTATTACGGATAAAATGGATGCCATTTTTAAAAAAAATGGAGCAAGATCGGCATATCAGTAGTTACGACGTAGCTGAAGAACTGGGAATTGACCACAAAACAGTTTTGGCGCATTTGAAAAAAACTGGGTACACAAAAAAGCTCGATATTTGGGTACCTCACGAGCTCACTGAAAGAAACCTAATGAACCGTATACTCATTTGTTATTCTTTATTACGATGTAATGAAACCGAACCATTTTTAAAGAAGCTCATAACTGGTGATGAAAAGTGGATCACGTACGACAAGAACGTGCGAAAAAGGTCGCGGTCAAAGGCCGGTCAGGCTTCACAGACTGTGGCGAAACCCGGGTTAACTCGCAACAAGGTGATGCTGTGTGTTTGGTGGGCTTGGAAGGGCATTATTCATTATGAGCTGTTACCACCAGGCAGGCCCATCGATTCTGAACTCTACTGCGAACAACTGATGAGATTAAAGCAAGAAGTCGAGAGAAAGCGGCCGGAATTAATCAACAGAAGAGGTCTGGTTTTTCATCATGATAACGCTAGACCTCACACATCTTTAGCCGCTCAGCAAAAATTAAGAGAGCTTGGCTGGGAGGTGTTAATGCATCCGCCGTATAGTCATGATTTCCTGTTTCAGTCTCTTCAGAATTGTTTAGGCAGCGTCAGGTTAACATCACGAGAGCACTGCCAAAACCAATTGTCGCGGTATTTTGATCAGAAGTCCCAAAATTTCTATAGCAATGGGATCATGTCCCTACCTACAAGATGGCAAAAAGTTATCGAACAAAATGGTACCTACATACTGTAGTTAAATGTAAATAAACTATATTAAAAATATGTGAATTTTCTTAAAAAAATGCGAAGAAACTTTTTCTCCGACCTATTATTATACTATGGTTGTCCTACCCTCTAAAATCAAGCACTTAGCTTCTTCGATCAATAATAGCTTAGCTTGCTTAGTTAGCTTAGCTTAGAGCTTAGCCCAGAAACAGGTAGGATGACGCTACCTAACCGTGCGAACTCATACACTCTTACCATCAGTAAATAAATCACTTCAGATTAAAAATTTGATACCGTAGCGCAAAGAAAATCGTAGCGAAAAATATAATATAATCCCCGAACACAGTTTTAATAAATCTGCCCCACTACGAGTATTATTACAAGTCAACGTTGTTTGGTAATGGAAAATTGTTTGTCATAGTATGTATTAGAAGTTATCCAAGTGTAAAATCAATTTCTACGCGTCGTTTACTGCAAAATCATTCAATTGAATCCAACTAGGCACAACTTTCTTTATAACGTTTATTTTTCGTGTCTAGTAAAGTTACAAAGCATTTACTTTAGTATTAAACAATGATTATTTTAAGTTACATTCGGTATAATTAGATAATGTTTAGTTAAGTACTTGATGTTTTGAAAGTAAGTACTTTTCTCCAAACATACTTGCTCCAAATAGCTTACTAATACATATATACAAACATACACACAAATACATCGGATATAGTTTAGTAAAATAACCATAATAAAAACTTTGAATGATGGTAGGACGTCTTGTGCCTGGACGGGTAGGTATTATCACATTTTGGCCGTGAAGCAGTAATGCGTTTCGGTTTGAAGGGTGGGACAGCCGTTAAGCTGTATGTTAGGTCTCCATTGGAGGCGCTCGTGTAGCAGATAGCAAATCACGCCCCATAAGCATCCAAAGACCTAGTTTTTGGATTTCTCGGGACCCTGATTCCTTACAGCGTAACATAAATACTAAAACTTAACACTATTTTCCACAGTGCGAATAACATTCCTAGCAACAATCATGGCGCTCTCCCTAAAAATGTCAACAACTTTGAAATGGCCAGATCCAAAGCACGATGACGTCATGTTCATCGGGAACCCGATAGAATCGAATATGCCAAGTCATTGGTTGCCTAAAAGCATAGTAAAGAAAATCATTGAAATGCGTGTATCAAAAGATGAAAACAATTACAAACCTAGCAGAATGACGTGGAACATAAAAACAACATTGCCTAATCGAAATTACAAAAAGAAATCGTTGATGTTTATCATAAAATCAACTTCTAGTTTCAAGAAAGATATCACGACTCAAATATCAGTTACCAGTACAACAAAACATATTGGCGGCATAACCGAAGACAATACTTTTAGGACACCTGGATTTACACAGGATATCACACAAAATATTGAAGATCTTTCAACGCACGCTACAGAGGTTAATCTTTTATACCCCACACCTGTGACTGAATCTGCTGATTTGAATTCTAACACTACTCTGCCCTTAGTTTCAACATCTAAAACCGATTATTCGAGTGATAGTGGAACATCATCGATTTCTTCTCACACTCCGATAGATTCTGGCACAACTAAAGCCATGGAAATGTCACAAGAAATCACAACATCGTTATTACCTACCGTTCAAATATTAGACAAGTCTTCTAACGATTTGACAATGTCTTTAACTTCTGATTTAGTAACGGAAGCATCCATAGAAAAGTCTACCATAGATCGAACCGATTTAACTGAAAACCAAGCGTCCGATCTATCCCCTAAAGTAACAAAAGTAGCTTCAGAATCAAGTCTATCTTCTCCAGCTGAAAATACGTCAACAACAACATCTACTAATTTGGCGGCCGATACTTCTACATTACCGCTTACTATTGCTAATTTGCCTAGTAAACCAACATTGAGCAGCCCATCAACAATTAGTTCTGAGTCAGAAATGACAGAATCATCTTTAACTAAAACATTATTAACTACTACATCTCCAAGCGAAACTACAATATCTGCTTCATCAAATACCATAATTAATACAGCTGCGTCGAAGAAGGAATCTGACGGAAATCCATTCTATTAAGAATTTTAAAACTTTTTAATTTCAATCTTTTTTTTTTTTAAATAGTCTGGTAAAAGACTTTCGTAAATAAATAAATTTAATTTAAGGTAAATTATGTGAATTAGGCGGTATGCTGCTTAATTATAAAATGTTCACTGAGGTTCTAGAGTTAAAAATTGAGCCTGAAAATTGAATCTTACCTAATATTTAAGTTATCGTAGTCTTATATTAGTCGCAATAACTTTATGAAATAGCTCTACTATTAGATTGAAAGCTAATAAAATTATTGTGTTATTTAAAATAATCCTTTTAATGTATCGTGAGACCGAAGCCTATTTACAGTATTATGGCTATTCATGCAAGTTTATTTGCCTGCTTGGTGCGCAAAAAGGAAATACACTACTCATGTTCCCGTCTTTACATTTCAACGAACGCGCATTGAATTTTAAAATGAAAAGGGCAAATCCATTGTACTGTTTTTCGCTTAGTAATCTTGCTAGGGATGTTTCAATTTAAAACATCGTAATGGGTTTTTATGCTATATAAATTATAATTGAATTTTACTGTTTTCAAAACCTATGTGACGTAGGTATACGTTGTGTTTGATGGTCACTTTCTATGTTGGTATAGAATTTGAACGAGTGCCGGTTTTTTTTTATGGCATAGTCTGATGAACAAGCTCACGGCTCACCTGTGTTAATTGGTTACCAGACAATAGACATTACGCCGTAAATATCGCACCAGTAATTATGCATATTGATATTTTCGCGAGTTTGATTTTGATTACACAATGTTATTCCTTCTGTCGTGAACATAGCTTAGATACATACGTATTTCATTTGAGAAATTGGCACGTACACCCACACCTGTGTGCGAGTTTTTTAACGTTCTCGATAGCGTAAAAGTTAGCCCAATTTTGTATGCAGTTGGAACAGCGCCCCTAGGGGCGGTCCTAACGCCGCGACAGAGCGTTGCGTACTTATAGCGCCGGGGCTCTGTTTGACGGTATGATACCATAGTAGTACAACACATCTCGGCGTCATAGCGCACCGTCAGTTTAGCGCTCTGACGCGCGCTAATTACGCGTTCTGTTTGAGGAAGCCTTAAGACGCTTTGATGTCAGGCGTTGTAATTTTTTACAAATTTTATTTTAGCGTCCGAGTGAATGTGTATTAAAATACTGGATAATGTCCTGAAAAATTGATAGAATTAGTTAGAAAATACTCATGTTTATACAATGACACATCTGAATCACTCGACATCTTAATACTTTTAAATTTTCACATTGCTATCTAAAGGTTCTATGATTTGGCGAATGCGTTGCGTCAAGGAGCGTTGGACTCATCTATATAGTCAATTTGTGTGACATGAAAAGAGCGCGACGTTAAAACGCAGCGCTAAGTACGCGTTCTGTTTGACGAAGCCTTAAAAAATTCGCACTAAGCACACTGGTTTTGAACACTAGCATAGTAGCATAAACTCTATAACTCAGTGCGAGTGCACTTCGCGATTTATCCCTTCGGTCACAATGTCTTGGGGAGTGTTTCAAAGCATTAGTTGAGAGAATTCCGATATCATCCTTTTACCTTCGTTACCACACATCGGAGCTGAGTACATTTTTCTCACCTGGGAGCATAACGTAATAAGGATTGGGTGCATTGTCAGTAGATGCTTCAATCGCTCACTATAGAATCCGAGACAGACAAATTTTAGAGACGAGATTTCTTTTGCTACGTACTGTTTATGCGGGGTCTCCTGATTAGGTTTTTAAAAAAGGATTTATTTGAAGAGATTTCGCGTTTATTAGTTCTATTTCACAAACAATTGAATTTTAGAAATTAACAGAAAAGAGATATTGTTTTAGACCGCTCCCGGTGGGTGACTGAATACGACTGACTGACTCTCGGTCGGTAACTATTACCAAGAGATTTCTTACTCTGCTTACTCAGCATCAGTGGTGATTAAAAGGAATGTATCATCACTTTAACTAACATGGGGAGTCTGTAACAGTACCGTATACAGTGTGTTCGAATCCCGCAGGCGGGTTACAAATTTTTCTAATGAAATACGTACTTAACAAATGTTTACGATTGACTTCCACAGTGAAAGAATAACATCGTGTAATAAAGATCATACCCGCAAAATTATAATTTGCGTAAATACTGGTAGGACCTCTTGTGAGTCCGCACGGGTAGGTACCACCGCCCAAGTTAAGTAAGGTATACTTCTCATTTTGTGATTCAACTATGTCAGTGTTCATTTTCTGGAGGCAGATACGAATGTTTCTAATGCGCGACGAATTAGAACAACATATAATATATAAACAACATACATATATAACTACTGGTGGTAGGACCTCTTGTGAGTCCGCGCGGGTAGGTACCACCACCCTGCCGTGAAGCAGTAATGCGTTTCGGTTTGAAGGGTAGAGCAGCCGTTGTAACTATACTCGAGACCTTAGAACTTATATCTCAAGGNGGCAGATACGAATGTTTCTAATGCGCGACGAATTAGAACAACATATAATATATAAACAACATACATATATAACTACTGGTGGTAGGACCTCTTGTGAGTCCGCGCGGGTAGGTACCACCACCCTGCCGTGAAGCAGTAATGCGTTTCGGTTTGAAGGGTAGAGCAGCCGTTGTAACTATACTCGAGACCTTAGAACTTACATCTCAAGGTGGGCGCATTTACGTTGTAGATGTCTATGGGCTCCAGCAACGACTTAACACCAGGTGAGCTGTGAGCTCGTCCACCCATCTAATAATAAAAAATAAGCCAGTTCGTGACGTAATAAGTAATGCAATCTCAAATCGTTCGGAAAAAGCTGTCCATACTGGATGTGTATATTCTCAGAGCGCGTATGACGCTAGTCAAAATCGGATTAGAAGAGGGTAGACAGATTTGTCTGCCTCTAACATCCTACCCGCCATCTTCGTTCTACACGTGACCACGGCGCGAATTGTTGAAAAGTGAAAATTGTGGTAAGAGAGCCTTTTCAATAATAGTGTCTATTGTTTAAGGTTGTTTGGTAACAATGAACGGGGCCCTGAAACTGCAATACTTTAAGACAAAAAAAATATTGTATGGAAACTATCGACATTCTGTAGCGGATGCCCCTAAATTTATATGTTGTCAGAGATTAAGGCATTTAATTATTGTTTAACTAAACACAGAAAATAAAAAAATAATAAATCATACAAATCTTTATTTGTTAAAGACAAATTGATTAAATTATATCAGTTCGTCGTTTCTAAAAATTTACAAAATCCTTCATTAAAAATAAAATATAGGATAGTTAATGTTACTGCCATCTACAGGAGCAATGAGAAACTAATCGAAGCGAAGCCATCTAGTTACCGACGCCCGTAAACATTTTTGTTGAGTGCTTGCTTCGATCAACAATTGTAACAGTGCTTGAGTTGCTTATCTATAACTAAGCGTATTACTCTATGATGATGAAAACTAACAGCGTGTTTTATTAGTCGATATTATTTCGTAATAGTTTTTTGTTACATAGATTACGTGATCTAATATTTAAACGCCGACATTCGCATCGTTTGATACGAGGATAGACCGAAAATTATGTTAAACTAAATATTATGGATTGTGCGTTGTGACTTGTGTACTTTATACGACTTTTTTTTTTTGGTCAGGCGGAAATCGCCGGACTTCCACCCTTTTCTGGGGATACTGGGCGGGGTATGTCAGAGTCGAACTGACTAAAACCTCCTGTCGCTCAACAACCAACGTTCAAACCTCGCATGAGACAGAACTCATGACAAGGCAAAGGGGGGAAAGTGAAGCGCTTAGTGCGGAGCACATCTCTCCCATCACCCTCCCCCTCGGGACGCCGGACTGGCGGTCGTCGGCGCCACGACCACCAGCCCTCTCGGTCGGCAGACTGTCCGAAGCCCGCCCTGGCTGACAACTACGTGATGGTTTTCTAAATTAACGATATGTAAACGAAAGAGATTATTAACGTTTACTAAAATCGCAAGCGCTCGTTATGTTTTAACGATGTTTACATTTAAGCGAACTGTGTGTGCGTTGCTTTTTACCCTCTGTGGTTTTCATCCAAATTTAGCAGCAAACAAGGATTTTTAGGCAGCCTTCTAAAAGTCAAGAGTTTTTTTTTTTTTTATAATTTAAATTATAATTCTAAAATAATATTCATTCTTGACTCTCAAAGATTTTAAATATTTTCTTGCTGATTTATGCTGTTTTTTATTGCCTTTGTAGGCAGACGAGCTATGGCCCCACCTGATGGCAAGTGGTCACCGTTGCTCGTGGACGTCAGCAATGCCAGGGGCAGAGCCAAGCCGCTGACTACCTGTTTCGTCACAATCAAAAAGAACGCTTTAATACCTAGGCAATAATTGTTGAGAATTGTGATTGTATCATCATTATTCTATTTTAATAATTTTAAAGCATTTAGTTGGTGAGATTATTTTCCGCTTTGACCCGGATACAATAATACCTTTTCAAATAAATGCTGAAAAACATCCAAAATCGTCGAGGGTTTATTTCAAAAAAATATTAAAAATGTAGACCGGACGAAGGAGAGTACAGTAAGCGAAATAAGCGGTAAAATATTGAAGCGCTCAACAGAATTAACTCGCGCAGCTCACAATCTTCGTTAGCAATTATCTCAATTCGAATAATCGCGGCCGCTTCAAATGGCTTGAAATTCAGCAGATTTTTATCCTGTTAATTCATTAAAGTAATTATCAGCAGTTTTGTAGTGAACATCTATAGTTGTTTGTTTCTCCGGCACGGTATTTGTCCCCGAGAATCGAAAGTGTTGCTTAGTCCGCACGGGTATGTACCACCGCCCCGCTTATTTCTGCCGTGAAGCAGTAATGCGTTTCGGTTTGAAGGGTGGGGCAGCCGTTGTGACTATACTGAGACCTTAGAACATATATCTCAAGGTGTGTGGCGCATTTACGTTGTAGACGTCTATGGGCTTCAGTAACCACTTAACACTAGGTGGGCTGTGAGCTCGTCCACACATCTAAGTAATAAAAAAATAAAAATAAATCATACAGCAGTTGAGTACTCTTTACCTAATACAATTAAATTTATACCTTGGTTTTATATGCATTGAAATCATCGTGGCCTGACAGATAAGAGGCCGGGTCTATTCGTATCGAGTTACGCGAC
Source organism: Bombyx mandarina (assembly GCF_003987935.1). The sequence goes on along the minus strand of NW_021011519.1, from coordinate 2,147,355 downwards.
TGTACCTATGTTCGAATTCGTGTTCCAATTTTTTTATAATGAAATGCGTACTTAACCAATGTTCGCGAATTAATTCCAAGGCGAATGAATAACATCGTGTAATAAAAATCGAACCTGCAAAAATTATAAATTGCGTAATTACTGGTGATAGGGCGACTTTTGAGCTCGCACGGGTAGGTACTACCACTTTCCCTGCCTATTTGTGCCGTGAAGTAGTAATTTTTTTTTTTTTCCTACCTAAGTTGTTAGCTTTGAGAGGCTATTCCAGCGTTAACTAGTAGGTGAGCTCACGGGGCTCAAACCTGACGACGTTGCTAACACGAACCCTAGCAAGAGCCGTGCTTCGCAGAATCTACCACCGGATCGGAAACGCGACCCACTGAGAAGATCCGGCGAGAAACTCAGTGGGTTGTGTTTGAGAGTTAATTTACTCGTCGAGCCCTTCGTCGCAAGCGACGGGTTCGACGAGAACGGTGACCGGTGCTTGAAGTACCTAGAAGCACCGTTAGTGGATCGGGAGGACATTAGTAATTAATGCGTGGAGTACCCGTTAGCATCAGATGGGCGGTGTGTTGTCTTTTGTTCATAAATTAAATCTTAAATAAACATTACGTAAAGTGTCTTTGTACTCGTTTTTAGCTAATGATTACTAAAAAGAAGCGTAATTTAAGTGTAAATACAAAAAAAGCTCTTCGAGAAGTATTTGAAAACCGAAATTCTGCGATTGAAAACAGTTCGTCATTAATCTAAAAGGCTGTCAACGGAGAAGACTTAAAGCTCAAGTTCGGACTACTCGTTTCATGAAATTTTTATAGTATGAGCTTTTGAGGCGGCCCTCGAGTGTAAGCGAGGAATGAATGTTCAGTAGGTCAAGCGAGTTCTATTGATGGAGGACGACTTCCAGGGCCGTATTAAGAAAGAACACTTTGAGATTTTCATTATATTTCTTATTCTCCAGATGTATTGTGTATTAGCTGTCCCACTTAGCAAACCGAAGCGCATTATTGCAACGCAGCAGTATTAAAGTGATGGCTGTACTAAGAAGGTCTCAAAATGTTCAAGTCATAGATAATACATATAAATTAGTTAGGTATAGGTAAGCAACTCAACAAAAATGTTTACGGGCGTCGGCCACTAAATGGCTTCGCTTCGATTAGTCTCTCATTGCTCCTGTAGACAGACGGCATTATCTACCCTATATTTAATTATTCATGAAGGATTTTGTAAATTTTCAGAAACCACAACTTTATAAAATTTTATTGTCATAATTTCAATTCAATATTATCAATTTGTCTATAACAATGATTTATTAATTTTTTATTTTGTTTTTAGTTAAACATACAATAATTAAATGCCTTAACTTTAACAACATATAAGTTTAGGGGAATCCGCTACAAGATGTCGCTAGTTTCCATACAAAAAATATATGTCTTAAAGTATCGCAGTTTCAGGGCCCTGGTTCAAGTTAATCGGACACCTTGAAGTCGGTGAAAATGAAGTTCAAAGATTCCGTTACACTTAGACAAACATCCATACATACCGAGCTAATAGAACTTTTACGATATTAATTTTTTTATTGCTTATCAGATCTCTTATAAATGAATAAGTGGAATTTTGTAGCTTAAATTTAATTTTGTAATGGCTTTTAATATTGTAACGCATAACTGCTTCGCGTTACGAATAGGCGCGATCTATATCATTCCGTGCGAGCTCACATCACGCACTTCTAAAACCAGTAGACGGCTCTGGTGCAAAGCAATGAGACCTAGTTCCCACCGTGTCCTAAAGGAACATCAGCAGTTCGGTTACACTATTCACGGCGCCTTTCAAGAAGAATATTAAATCGCGCTAAGCATTTTAATAGTATAGCACCGTTGTAACTCTCATCGTTCTAGAATAGCTAAGTCAGCTGGATAAAATGCTTCGTCGAATTAAAGTCGTGAAAATGGCGGACTCACTGAAACAAGCCACTAGTTTTGCCTTCTATCAACTCTAAGCTGCGTTGATTTAAAAATGAAATGTAACGTAATATGGTGATAATAATGAGTAACATTTTTTTTGGAACTAGGTTCCTTAGGGGTTGATGCGGAGTGGTAGCCTATCCGGGAAAAAACGTCCGTAGCTTACGACTTAACTTTGTAATAACGTACAAAAAAAATAACATATTTAACCTTTTTTAATTAAACTAACTCATAAGCAAACAACCGTGAAAGAAGTGTACCACAATAAGTTCGCACGTTACCGACGACCGTGGGTTGTTGCGAAACCTCCAGTTTTATTTTCTTTATACCTCGAAAAGAACTTAAAATTAATATTTTTATTATAAGGAACTTCGTTCCTATCCGGTGTCCCACGACAACACACATCTTTTTTAATTGTCTTTGTGGGCATATGTCCATACCGCCCATCTGATGAACCTCTGAACGATCACCGTCACTAATGGACGTAGTTATTATAATTGTCCATTAAATATAAATATAAATATTTACTAACAATCACGCCACGTTAACTGGTCCCGTGATAAGTTCGTAAAGAACTTGTGTTACAGGTACCAGATAACGGATATAAATGTAATATTTTTATTATACACATACATAAATTTTATATACAACCATAACCCTGGAAAAGACATTTATATTTATCATATAAATATCTTGCCTTAGCGGGATTTGAACCCGCGACCACCTTGTGTAGTGACCATGTCACTTACCACTACACCAGACGGCCGTTATTGCCGGAGCACATCCAAGCATCCACCCACCGCAATTCCGAGACATCACTCATTCCGAAGTTTGAAATTATCACGTCACATTAAGCAGTTCTTTATCTTAATAGCAACATAACAATCGCCCAGCACTTAGATTGGTTTATTGAATCGATTTTAATAATAAGCTTGAACAATGTGTTCCAGTTCACTTGGTTCTTGTACAAACAAACCAATTATCGGATAAGCTGGGCCCCTCATTCCACGGATCGTCTCTAAGTTAGTTGCTGTAGCAGCAAAAGTTAACGCCCTTAGTTTTTGTTTAAAACCGTCAACTTACGACGCAATTAGCAAGTCTTGAGACCTTGAAATAAATATACGGTGATATACATTTTAAAATCCTAGCACGCTGATCCGCCATTGTTAACTGAACATTGAAATGATAAAATCTGTCAGAACACTTAAGCAGGTATTTATACTGTGCAGCCAACACGTATATTAATGAACTATTTTGTTACATAGGATTTAAGTTATTCGTTTTCTACAAGACTTGATTCTTTTCGAATATTGTCAGGTTATTATTATTTTTACAAAATTCATAAATCCTTGACTTGTGAGGTCACGAAATTTGCAATTGAAGTAAAGTTCCAAGTTAATGTTAAATTCGACAAATATTGTATTTTTTTCCGCTTATTTTACGCTACGACCAATATTGGTTTTTTTTATCGCATTTAATGTAAGTGAGCCAATAGACAATACGAAAAAAGACGCCACCCACTTTGAGAGATAAGATTGAAGTTTCCACTGTGTTGTCGAACGAGGGTGTAACCATATATAATACACTTCGAGGGATGAAAAAATATTTGGCATAAGCGACAATTTTGAAACCTTACAGGAGATGACTACATTTAAAGATTAAAATTTGGAAAAAATATACTAACAAACAAAACTTCAAATGGTGTAAACATAATTGAAGTACGATTAAAAACATCTGTGTAAATTTTGATCTGTGTAAATAATTTTATTTTTATTTTCTCTCTTAAATGTATAGTACAAAAATAAATAGAGATAAGGCTTATGATTTATTTTGTAATACTAATACTAATACTTAAACTAAATATACTTTCACACCTCAACTTAATATCTAAGAAGTCAGATCTTCCAAACCAGAATGTGTGGTTGCCACGCATACGTACGTACCTCTACAAATAAAACAGGCCCTGTCCTTAATCTTGGATCACGAGAGTATTATGTTTTAGATTATATTTACGGCCATATTGAAACTATTTAACTAGGCCCAGCCGTGTTATTAACTTTTCGCGTATCGGAATAGTTTAAGCTTGCAAGAAATGTTCATAGTTCAGCTAGATTAATGGACTTTAATAAACTTTAAATGAGCTTTTGGTTTAGGATTCGAATTCGCTAATTTGAATACGGTGATTTAGTACTTTTGTTTGTTTAGAATGTAATAAATAATACACTTCACGACCGCGGAATGTCTGTTTGAAAAGATAATAAATATGTTACATAATTGCGTATTCAATCATTCTGGATTAGTTTTCATCGACTTTGGAATTGATTTGTCGAAATTTTTTGGAAATCACGTTCGTTTATAACCAATTAGGTCACGGACTTTATTAACAACCTTATGATAAAATTATAGTTCCTTAAATATAGCATTATACATGCAACATTTGACAGAGAACTAATGACAGACTCGATCTGTCAAGCTATATACAATATACGGGGTACTGTATATTAAACTTAACCTATTCGAAAGAATAGGTTATTATAGTTCATTATATAGAAATAGTCCAATGAGTTTCTTACCGGATCTTCTCAGTGGGTGCCAATTTCAATCTGTGTGCTTAGTGCGAGTTTTTAAACGTTGTCGATAGCGTAAAAGTTAACTATAATTTGTATGCAGTTGCAACAGCGCCCCTAGCGGCAAACGTAGGAAAACGATACAAATTTGAGTTAACTTTTAGGCTATCGAGACCGTTAAAAACTCGCACTAAGCACACTGGTGTAGGTAGGTGTAGAGCGAAGAACAGTTCTTGCTCGGGCAAATGTCAGTCAAATCTTCCAGGATGAGCCCCGTGAGCTGTCTACAGTTCTGTGTCTACACGGTGAAGCTAGCTTAACTCTTCGAGATTAGTAGCTATTGGCAAAAAAAAACAAAATCCTTTCTAAGAAACAGATACATCATTTATCAAAACACCATCTATCACACAAAACTATAAAACTTTATAGAATACTAATTGAAAACGCGTGAATTAAAGTTTGATAATGCTTCTCAATAAGATTTGTGAATATCGGGCAAGTGCGATCTATAGATTCGATTATGGGTATAACTTTTGGGACACGGTGAACTTATTTTGAATTTACACAATTAAAATCGAATTAATTGGATCTTTCGCTTCGAGGATTTTATATTTATAATTTTAACTAGCGACCCGCCCTCGCTTCGCTTCCGAAGCATTAAAATACACATGAAAAAAAAAAAAAAATTACAAGAAGTAGCCTATGTTCATCAGGGACAACGTCGGCTTCTAATGGAAAAAGAATTTTTCAAATCGGTCCAGTAGTTTCGGAGCCTATTCGAAACAAACAAACAAACAAATCTTTCCTCTTTATAATATTAGTATAGATAAGTTTGATAATATTTTACCATGTATGTTTTTTTTTTTTTTTGTTGCTTAGATTAGTGGACGAGCTCACAGCCCACTTGGTGTTAAGTGGTTACTGGAGCTCATAGACATCTACAACGTAAATGCGCAAGCCACCTTGAGATATAAGTTCTAAGGTCTCATGTTTTAGTTACAACGGCTGCCTCACCCTTCAAACCGAAATGCATTACTGCTTCACGACAGAAATAGGCAGGGCGGTGGTACCCACCCGCGCAGACTCACAAGAGGTCCTACCACCAGTAATTACGCAAATTATAATTTTGCAGGTTTGATTTTTATTACACGATGTTATTCCTTCACCGTGGAAGTCAATCGTGAACATTTGTTGAGTACGTATTTCATTAGAAAAATTGGTACCCGCCTGAGATTCGAACACCGGTGCATCGCTCAGCACGAATGCATCGGACGTCTTATCCGTTAGGCCACGACGACTTGCTATGTTTGACTATGCTATGCATCGATATATTACCACATGCTGTGACTATGTTTTTAAGCATTTATGTCTGTCTTATATGTTCTTTTTCTTGCAATTGTTTTATTGCTTAGATGGGTGGACTAGCTCACGGCCCACCTGGTATTAAGTGGTTACCGGAGCCCATAGACAGCTACAGCGTAAATGCCGCCACCTACCATGAGATATGAGTTATAAGGTAGATTTTTTTTAGATTTTTCAAATTTTTTCTGTTTCGTACCATGTACAAATATTTTGTATCAATTAACAATAATTAAGATTAAGTACTCGTACTGGCTAGTTATTGCTGACTTTGGTATCGCAAAATGTTGGTCTCAACTAATGAAAGTGACAGTTGCTCTATATTAAGCAGCTTAAGGCATGCTTGTTTAACAAAAACGCGAAATAAAATAGGCATAAGAAATATTAATAACGTAACGCAAAATTAAATGACTATGCATAATTCTATAACAAATTAGACACTTCGAATAAATCGCTTCAGGTGTGATGTTTACAATGCAGCAACGTTGGGGCACTTTCCATAGCCGTCTCGTTACCCTACCTAAAGGGTCGGATATATTATATTAAGAAATGATTACACATTTTTTTATAGACAAGAGCGCGTTATAATAGAAATCTAATCCGGAGTAAGGCTCTGGTTATATTTGCAGCGAACAGTGGAGTTAATAAAAGCTAGTAATGTTGTAAAGTTTTTGGTCTTATTCTAGTATAGGAGACATGCTCCTGGTATGTGGAAATACATTACTTAGTTGTAATTAGTAATTTTTTTGCTGCAAGCATTTTACTTTAGAGTGCGGTTCTACTAATGCGTATGAATTCTTTACTTGTTTTTCGTTAATGTTCTTTTGTTCTTGTCTATACTAATATATAAATCTACAGTGGTTTTTACGGATGCTCGGTTATAACTACTGAACCATGCATCCGATTGACTTGAAACTTGGTATCCATGTAGAAAATACATGTACTTAATGGATAGGCTAATATTTATATGAGTATTGGACTGTAGAGACACCAGTTGCGGAGGCGTCAATGATGAGAATTAAAAGCCCGCTATAGAAAGCAGAGTATTAAATACACTTGACATTGGCGAAATCTAAAAGGAAACGCCATAAACCTAAGAGATAGATAGATAGAGAATCTTTGTGGGGCTGAGAAATAATAATGTTAATTAATTTTAAATGCCCAACGAAGCGGACGGGTACAGCTTTGTGAATTCGTCGTGGCCTAACAGATAAGACATCCGGTGCATTCGTGTTGAGCGATGCACCGGTGTTCGAATCTCAGGCGGGTACCAGTTTTTCTAATGAAATACGTACTCAACAAATGTTCACGATTGATTTCCACGGTGAAGGAATAACATCGTGTAATAAAAATGAAACCCGCAAAATTATAATTTGCGTAAATTACTGGTGGTAGGACCTCTTGTGAGTCCGCGCGGGTGGGTACAACCACCCTGCCTATTTCTGCCGGGAAGCAGTAATGCGTTTCGGTTTGAAGGGTGGGGCAGCCGTTGTAACTATATTGAGACCTTAGAACTTATATCTCAAGGTGGGTGGCGCATTTACGTTGTGGATGTCTATGGGCTCCAGTAACCACTTAACACCAGGTGTCCACCCATCTAAGCAATAAAAAAAAGCTAGTTAATGTCGGCACTGATAGTTTTTCTCATCAGCCCATCTCTTAAGGCTACATGAATAAAAACCCTTTATTTTCCCCGCTGGCGTGTGACCGCAACTTTACTCAGTAAATGATTATCGGTTTTAAGCCCACTTCAATCACGGAGCACCGTGGCCATTCAGTCATGACGAGACGAGACAATCGCTACGTGAGTCTGTAAAAATTTTGCCTTGAAAAATGCTCAAGCAGCCTACAATAGTTCTAGAGAGCATCGTGACTAAGGATATTTTTTGCTTTTTGTTCAAATAAAAAAAAACCTGTAACGAAAAAGCGCTTATTATTAATCATTCGGTTTTTAAATGATAGTTCGTTGAACTTTTGATATTTCTAACTAGGCAGAAGCATCCTTTTGTGAAAGTTCCTACTTTTTTGTTCTATTCAAGTGACATTAATTACCTTCGTGTTTCATGATAAAACTGTGTGTTGGTGAATTTCATACTCATAAAGAAAACAATTTAACTGTTTTTTTTTATTTTTAAATAAACTACTACTAATTGAATAATAACTGTCTGATTAACTCATCTATGTTTAATACTTCACTATTAAATTTTATTGCCTTTTGTTTATTTCACTTTTGCACTAAACACAATATTGCAAATTACCCGAGCACAACAATGGCGGGGAGAATTTTAGGTGCATGAGAGAAGGCGTAGACACTAACGCGCGCGTGCACTTGTCAGTACCCAGGGAGGAGAAGTTACACTTTCTTCCCTGTACAGCGGGACGAAAACCGAATTTTCGGCGTCGGTAGGAGAAAAAATTGTTATTTTTATTTAATTCTGAACATTTTCATATTTATCTACCTTTTAAACCTTCTCTGGACTTCCACAAATAATTCAAGACCAAAATTAGCCAAATCAACAATTTTGTTTTCCCTTTGATGAGTCCCTCGTCGGACGGATTCCTTTTGTTTGTTTTAAATTTATTTTATACAAAAGTTTAGGTCTTTAATTTATCGATTGAGGCACTACGAAGTCTGCCGGGTCAGCTAGTAATTAATAAAAAGAAACCCAAACATTACCCATTACCAAGCTCTGATTCGAAACCACTAATCAAATTTATAGGCCCAGTTGAATTTGTAGTCAATTGTAATGAATAAATTAAGGCGTTGCTACCAGAGAAAACTCTTGATACAAATTCAAAGAAGCTAATTTCCTTTTGAATTTCTAAGTGTAAATCTAACAGTTGTTTGATATTAAAGGGAATTGCTGATGGATTACGTATTCCGTTTGCACTCGTAATAAAGTTGGAAGTAGTAAAACTGCAGCTCTGTAAACTAATTCACGACTAGTTTAATATGTTTTGTTGTAACTTAAATAGATTGTAGGGCTATTTTAATGACAGTTAGTTGTTGCTTTTTTTTATTGCTTAGATGGGTGGACGAGCTCACAGCCCACCTGGTGTTAAGTGGTTACTGGAGCCCATAGACATCCACAACGGAAATGCGCCACCCACCTTGAGACATAAGTTCTAAGGTCTCAGTATAGTTACAACGGCTGCCCCACCCTTCAAACCGAAACGCATTACTGCTTCACGGCAGAAATAGGCAGGGCTTGTACATGTATCTAAAGTATTTAGTATGGTAAGTAAGTTTATCATTGAAATGTCTAAGTATTACATAGTGATGATGATTTAAGGTCAGAATGGACTTTCAAGGTTTCAAAATTCTCGAAAGGGATTTTTTTTGAGCTATTGTTTGAGTTTCAGCTTTAAAATTCCTGCTTAGACTACTGATGTTCCATCTAGTATCAAGTAGTTACTGGAGCCTATACGCATATCAAAGAAAATGCTAATGCTATCACAGAAGTCGTCGTGGCCTAAATGATAAGATGCCTCGTATACGTCTACGAGTGATACGCCTATATCGATATTCAATATCGATTTTTGTAATGAAATAGGTACTTAACTCACGTTCACGAATTACTTCCACGATAAACGCTGTATGTTAAAAATCAAATCCACTAAAATGTGATTTGATCAATTGAGGCATACACCTCAAGCCTCAAAGGGGGTGGTAGCATTCACGTTATCATGTAGATAGGTGAGCACATTCAAGGGTCTAAATGATAAACAAAAGAACCTTGAGAGAAAGATTCGAAGTGTTAATTGTATAGTCACCGAACAAGAACACATTTACATACACATTTATTGGTGGTAGGACCTCTTGTGAGTCCGCGCGGGTGGGTACCAACGCCCTGCCTATTTCTGCCGTGAAGCAGTAATGCGTTTCGGTTTGAAGGGTAGGGCAGCCGTTGTAACTATACTTGAAACCTTAGAACTTATATCTCAAGGTGGGTGGCGCATTTACATTGTGGATGTCTATGGGCTCCAGTAAACACTTAACACCAGGTGGCCTGTGAGCTTGTCCACCCATCTAAGCAATAAAAAAAAAGCATGATTGCTTGGTGGCAGATACAGCCTAGGTAGTTACCTCTTCAAGCGGGCCTAACAATACTGGCTACCATAGGCGTCATTGTACGGTGGCAGTGCTGCCAAAATTGGCTTTCGGCTCAAGCGGCCAAGAAATAAAGACAAACTAACACTTTTAACAGAATATAGTACCAAAATTAAATTGTAAATAAGTTTTCTTTTATGATTATTTTTTTTAGGATACCAGGATAACTGGTAGCCCAGATAATTACCCTTCAAACCGAAACACATTACTGCTTCACGGCAGAAATAGGCAAGGTGGTGGTATCTACCCATGCGGACTCACAAGGCGTCCTATCACCAGTAAAGTTTAAAGTGACTGGTATAAAATCAAGTTCGGTCAGGCGACACCTGTTCGCAACGAAGTTTCTTATCGAGACAGTGTCATAAACTCTTAAAATTATCTGCTATAACGGTTTAATTAGATTCCGTGGTAAGCAAAGTAGATCATTTTTCTCCACGATCAATTGTGATTATTGCCTACTCTTTTTATGAACGAAGGATTACTGGTAGCCCGGAGGCCTTTCCAGTTTCACCAGGACAGGAGGGCGAACAAAGGCTCAGCCAGGAGGGGTGGGATTTGCTAACAACTGCTCGAGCGCCTCCATAGGAGACCTAACAGCTCAAGAGCAGCTGCTTCGCGAATTTTTAGTACAAACTTACTATAATTAACAACTTAGATTTGACTAAAGACTGTATACATAAATAGATATTTTTATTTTTATTACAATAATCTATACTAATATTATAAAGAGGAAAGATTAAAATTTGTTTGTTTGTTTGTATTGAATAGGCTCCGAAACTACTGGACCGATTTGAAAATTTTCTTTCACTGTTTGAAAACCACGCTATCCACGGGTGACATAGGCTATATTTATTATATTAAAAAAAAAATTAGGGATCCTTACTGAAACTCCAATAATGTAACCCAATGTGTAAAAAATTTACCTAAAATTCTTTACATCGCGTACGCTACTACGCAAGCGAAGCCGGACGGGCCACTAGTATCATGTAAATATGTTATACATATTATGTTGTCGTGGTCTAAAGGATAAGACATCCGGTGCTTTCGTATCTAGTGATGCACCGGTGGTCGAATCCCGCTGGCAAATACCAATTTGGAATGCGTACTTAATAAATGTTCGCGATTGTCTTCTACGGTCAAGGAATAACATCGTGTGGTAAAATTATAATTTGCGTATTTATTGGTGGTAGGACCTCTTGTAAGACCGCACGGGCAGGTACTATCACCCTGCCTATTTCTGCCGTGAAGTAGTAATTAGTTTTGATTTGAAGGGTGGGGCAGATGTTGTAACTATACTGAGATCTTAGAACTTATATCTCAAGGTGGGTGGCGCATTTAGGCTGTACTTGTCTATGGGCTCCAGTAACCACTCAACACCAGGTGAGCTGTGAGTTCGTCCTCCCATCTAAGCAATAAAAAAAAACATACATTTTCTTAAGTGTATGTACCTATATTATAGTGCATTCAATGTAATTAGATGCAGGAATGGCTTAACACGAGCTTGTCGGGTCAAGCGTTGAGTGAGGCGTGTTTCGCGTATTACGGTGTACAGGTGAGGCGGTAATAACGCGGGACATTGATTCACGTACCCGTCCCAGTCGACTACGTGATCGGTGTGGGCAAGAACGTTTCAGACCGACAGTTACACTTTACTGAATGTAACGCAGACGAGAACTTGGAATGCGATAATAAAAAAAATCATTAGAAGAAAAGAAAATCTGTCCACGATTTGGATTTTTTTAACGAGAGTCCAATAAGCCGAATGTTGTGATATTGCAAATTGCCGAAATTGCGCTTCAAGTTTTGGTCCAGGTTTGGAATAAATAAAAGTGTATTTAACATCTAGAACACTCATAGAACACTTTACAACTCTTAATTCACTTCTTCCGCTACGCTTCAGGTGATCCGTTCGCTGTTTTGCTTCGAGTAGTTCTGATTATTAACTGCTTTCGTGTCATCTCTGCAACGCTTTTATAGTCGATACGACATCCCTAGAATTATCGAGAACATTCTCGATAGGACCAGATAGGTTTTTCAGCTATTTGATAATAGATGGCGTTGTACTTCTAGAGTGTTCCCAAGTTTACTAGTTCTTTTGATATTTGTTTCTGCTATTCGACGATAGATGGCGTTCGCATTATTTTTGGTTCATATAATTCAGAATAGCCGTCTTGGTAATTAATGAAACTAGCTTCCTCTCAAACTGTCATACTTCTGTCATACTTCTTCCTCTCAAAATGTGATGTGGCATTCCCACTATGCTATCTGAGGAAAGAGATTTTTCTATTAGGAAACGATAGGAATCATTTTTCACGTACTGCAATGTCTGATTGTGGCCCAGAGAAAGGTCGAGTGTACCAGGTCACGAAGAATATGAGGTGGACAGACCAGATAAAAGCGGCATTAAATGGGTCATCATCATTACACGAATGCATGAGGAAAGTGGCCGTCAGAGAGAAGTGGCGGCGTGTTGTGAAGCTTGGCCCCAACGCCTGAAGTGAGATAAAAGCGGCATTAAATGGGTCATCATCATTATACGAATGCACTAGGAGGGCGGCCGTCAGAGAGGAGTGGCAGCGTGTTGTGAAGCTTGCCACCAACGCCTGAAGTGATAACCACGACCACTCTGTTAAGAGCGATACGGACTAGGAAGAAGAGATATGTCGGATCGTGAGGGCTTATGAAACCTGAATGTTTAAAACGATCGGTAATATTTGGATACGCAATGGTGTATATTCGTTTCAACTGAACGTGTAGTAGCCGTATTACTTGAGGACGTTCATCATTGTCCACCTAAAAGAGGTGAAAGAATCCTAAAAAAGTGCTTGTTAACTAGAAACCCTCAGTTCACTGGGTTCACAAACTTTAACATTGTCCTTAACTTATGGCGAATGTATGGTAGCCGTTCTCGTAAAAATAGAATAACAAGTATGTATTTACCTTTTTTAAGGCCTGGTGTTATGTGATTACCAAAGCCCCAACGTGAATGGAATTGGCCATTCAACCAGGTTTCTGTCTCAATTCTACTGGATCGTCCTACCATCCGAACCAGAACTCAGAACTGCAAATGTACTCAGAAAGGTATGCTGACAGAGTAACTCTAAAAATCTAAACCAAATACATAGATGTATTTTACAAAAAATTTTTTGTGTTTCAATATATTTAAGACTGAGGAAAGGATAAGTTTATTGATACACTCCGTAGCTCTTTTTTTTATTTATTGATTAGATGGATGGACGAGCTCACAGCCCACCTGGTGTTAAGTAGTTACTGGAGCCCATAGACATCTGTAATGTAAATGCGCCACCCTCCTCGAGATATAAGTTCTAAGATCTCAGTATAGTTACAACGGCTACCCCACCCTACGAACCGAAACGCATTACTGCTTCACGGCGGAAATAGGCGGGGTGGTGGTACCTATCCGTGCGGCTCCCAAGAGGTCCTACCACCAGTGATTACGCAAGTTATAATTTTGCGGGTTTGATTTATATTACACGATGTTATTCCTTCACCGTGGAAGTCAATTGTGAGCATTTGTTGAGTACGGCTGATAAACTTTTGAATTTTCACACTGGCGAGAGTTTTATGTGCTGATTAATCAATAAATGACAATTTTTTGTTTTTGCACCGTGTTTAATTATTATTTTTTACGCACGCTTCGCTCTCTTCTTCTTTTGCACACGCGTAATTTTTTCTTAGAGCGTCAACAGATGGCGTGGATGGAGGATTGAAGAAGGAATAAGGAAAAGGATGTCCTTGGGACTAGCACGCAATGTAAGACTAGAACTGAGTAGATGGTTGGTGCTTATCCAACACCTGGGATCTTCTTATCCTGTTCCTTCGTTCGTTTTATGTGAAATGAGACGCACAAGTTTTGAAAACCTTTGTTATATTATAGAAAAATCGAAGGTAGTTCGAATAAAATTCAAGTACCGACAAATAACATCTTGGTTGTTCATAATTATGAACTTAGGAAATAATATTATATAATTGAAATAAAAAAAGCGAGATTAGACCTAGAAAGTACATAGTTTTAAATTAAATTTTAAACAGTAAATAAAATGAAAATAGACGTAATTCAATTGTGAACCAATCTAGTCTTTAGATCTTCAGAATTGTAGGCTAAGTTTTTGTGGTTTTGGTAAAATATTTATTCAACACATGGGCATAGTCACAGAGACATATAGCTATCAATAAAATAGTTATATAATAGAAAAATAGATTTGTGAACATTTGAATAAAATATCCAAACAAACAACATTCAAAATATAGATATAGTGTGTATGTGTACTAAATAAAGAGCTACATTTGTTTAATAAAACAAAATACAAACTGCAGAGAGTAAAAAAAAACGAAAAAAAATCTTTGCTTAAGCTGCATTTAAAGGTATTTTGAAAAAAGACAAAAAAAGAATTCGAATGAGTATGTTCATCGGTTCAAAGGTTGAATATTATTTATTAAAAGACCAAAGGAAATAAAATCCGAAGTGCCTAATATCCCTTAACAGAATTCATATTATTCGATGAAGATAGTAATCGTGGCAATTTTGAAGCTGTTTCTCTGCGAACACTCACCTTATAACGATTCTGTACTCAATTTTCTGGTGAGCGATCGAAAAGTAAATATTAAGCATAAATTCTCATATCTATACATATAAATAAAATTGGAGTGTCCGTTTGTAATATTGAAATAACCGCTTTTTACTACATGCATATGAATATATATACGGTACATACACTAAAATAACATTTTTTACAATTTTTGTCTGTCTGTCTGTTTGTTCCGACTAATCTCTGGAACGGCTGGACCGATTTGATGAGACTTTCACTGATAGGTAGCTGAGGATATAAGGAGTAACTTAGGCTACTTTTTTAGACTAGTTTCGCCCCGCGGCGTCACCAGCGGTACAACAATAATCGCAGGTAACATCGCGGGACTCAGCTATCAATAATAAAATTTAATGTTTCCGAAGCGAAGCGAGGGCGGGTCACTAGTTAGTCAATAAATTTAATATCTTATAAATGTATTAGAGACGATCGCGCTACGTAGGTATTTATGATTGTTTGAGAGATATAATCGGGACTGTAATTACAACGTGCGTATCTCGGGCCAACATCTCGTAGACGTGTCTCGAAATCCAATTGTTTTCAATTTGGCCATTTGTGATCCATATCAATTTCAACTATTTGTTGTTTTTAGTGTAGTGCACTACTACTAAATAAAGCATCAAAATCATAGACAATTAAATTCAGGGGAGATATCGTGATAGGATATCTGATAATAATACCTAGTAGAGAATTACTTAGTTATTCTGTTCCACTCTAATCTTCAGCTTAGTTCGCTTCTCACTTCACATCGTTTTTTTTTTTTTATTGCTTAGATGGGTGGACGAGCTCACAGTCCACCTGGTGTTAAGTGGTTACTGGAGCCCATAGACATCTACAAAGTAAATGCGCCACTCATCTTGAGATATAAGTTCTAAGGTCTCAAGTATAGTTACAACGACTGCCCCACCCTTCAAACCGAAACGCATTACTGCTTCACGGCAGAAATAGGCAGGGTGGTGGTACCTACCCGCGCGGACTCACAAGAGGTCCTACCACCAGTAATAACCACCAATAATCTGTATAGGGTACGTAGTTTACTTTTTTCGATGAAGCGTACCCACGCTGTTTTCAGATAGCTAGAAGAGCTAGCTTTCGATGCTATTAAGTGCGATTTAGAGCTAGCTATCCATCAAATAATGCCTCTAACAACCTTTGGATCTAACAATTTTAATAACATCTGCTACTTCAGGCGGCTGGTAAAAATACATTTAATTTAAAAAAAATCGGAAGCTTTGATCCCGTTTCACAGTATTTTGGGATCAAGGCACGATAAAAAAAAAAAAAAACACTTCGATAAAGCGGCACGACACGAGAACCCTCTCATCGTGGCCGCCGGTAACTACATTCCCGACCCTGCGGAAAGAATGGAAAGCAGTCGACGTCGCCCCAAACACGTCATTTCGGATCCTCCCGATCCACTAACGGCGCTTTTAGGTACCTCAAGCACCGGTCACCGGTCACCGCAGCAATCAATCAATGCAAGTCACTTCTAAATTGATGTGTTACTTTTTTTTTTCCCTATCTAAGCTGATAGCCTTGAGAGGCTATATCAGCGGAACCTTAACTAGTAGGTGAGCTCACGGGGCTCAAACCTGACGACGTTGCTAACATGAACCCTAGCAAGAGCCGTGCTTCGCAGAATCTACCACCGGATCAGAAACGCGACCCACTGAGTAGATCCGGCGAGAAACTCAGTGGGCTGTGTCTGACGGTTAATTTACTCGTCAAGCCCTTCGTCGCAAGCGACGGGTTCGACGAGAACGGTGACCGGTGCTTGAGGTACTTAAAAGCAACGTTAGTGGATCGGGAGGATCCGAGATGACGTGTTTTGGGCGACGTCGACTGCTTTCTATTCTGTCCGCAGGATCGGGAATGTAGTTACCGGCGGCCACGATGAGAGGGTTCTTGTGTCGTGCCGCTTTATAGAAGTGACGCATCGAGGCCGACTGCAGATACTTACTGATGGACTCTAAGTCCAGGTCGTCATGGAGGTCGACGTTCCTGACGAACCACGGGGCTCCGACGGCTATCCTGCAAAAACGGGATTGAATTACTTGGAATGATTTTAAGTGAATGCGGGCCCCGTGAGCGAACACTACACTTGCATAGGTCATGACGGGGCGTTTGCAAGTTTTGTAGAGTGTCACCTTATTTCTAAGGGACATTTTACTTCGCCTGCATATCATCGGGTAGAGGCGTCCTAGTATGAAGGCGGCACGGTCGCGTACCGTCTTTATGTGTGAATGTGTTGAACGCGAGCTACATGGTAGGTCGGGGTGGGGGGTGTTAGGTTTTATTTTCGTGCCGGAATTTCTTGATTCGGTCGCCACGCTCAAAGCCCGCGATAAACGCTTAATTATGAAAACAAAAACAAACCGATTGACCCGCAACACAGACTGGAATTGGAACCTGAGCAACACCGTAAGTGAAATCTTAACAGTAAATTGAAGCCATAAAAGTAACACAAAAATATATTTTTTTTTTCGCATAACCGGGCGAACAGTGATCTGTTGCCTGCATGTCTACAGTATAACTACTGAATGGGCTCAAAATCATGTTCTAAGTTTCCGTTACATACATATGTACGTACATACTAACATACGTACTGTAAGAGCGTATTAAAAAGAGATCTTCTTGAAATGGTTGTATGCGTCAAGTCAAGAAACTAATAAAATTTTCGGGAAATATTTAACGGGAAATATATAAATAATAATAGCCAGAGTCTATACGAAGGAGAATATCATCCGATACTTGAAGTTATCAGCATACCCGGATCCGCAGATGATTCGAGACTATTGTCAAACTAGAAAAAAAGTCCTATACTGGCTTTGGCAATCCCACATAGGTCATGATTTTTTTTTAATTGGCCGTGTATGTAGACGACCGTACGGTCCACCTGATGGTAAGTCGTTACCGTAGCTAATGGACGTCAGCAATGCCAGCGGCAGAGCCAAGCCGCTGCCTACTGTTGAATATATAGCAATAGTAATAATAGGGAACAAGTCACACACTGCCATCTGGCTATGAACTTCTCTGTACAATGGGAGCCTGTGGTTGTTAAAACACATTTTAATACCTACTTATACAGACAAAGAGCAAACAAAACTGTTCATTACATGATTTTGCTCGATGTGAGAATCGAACTCGCGCCTTTCGGCCCAGCAATCAGCAATTAGTCCACTAATTAGTGGGTCCTTGAATCAGTAATGCTTGTGAGCTCTGTCTGCGCGGGAGGTACTGGTGGTAGGACCTCTTGTGAGTCCGCACGGGTAGGTACCACCGCCCCGCCTATTTCTGCCGTGAAGCAGTAATGCGTTTCGGTTTGAAGGGTGGGGCAGCCGTTGTAACTATACTGAGACCTTAGAACTTATATCTCAAGGTGGGTGGCGCATTTACGTTGTAGATGTCTATGGGCTCCAGTATCCACTCAACATCAGGTGGGCTGTAAGCTCGGCCAACCATCTAAGCAATAAAAAAAAAGAGTCTGAGTAAATTTGAACACGGGTTCCAAAAATGGTACCACAGAACCAAAAAACGAAATTACCACAAGCGAATCCTTATCAAAACGAATTTTAAGTAGATTCGAATTACGTATTTGATGTCTTCAATTAAAGCTAATATTCACTTACACGATTCAGTGTGCTTAGTGCGAGTTTT
This sequence comes from Bombyx mandarina, assembly GCF_003987935.1. Next base: position 2,129,093 of record NW_021011519.1, on the reverse strand, counting down.
TTAACGTTCTCGATAGCGTAAAAGTTAACTCAAAACTTTTTGCAGTTTGGAACAGCGCTCCAAGCGGTTGCCCTGTAGCCCCTAATTTGAGTTAACTTTTACGCTATCAAGAACATTAAAAAACTCGCACTAAGCACACTGTATGACAATGGCTTTTTTCTCCTACCTACGCCGAAAGTTCGGTTTTCCTCCCACTGTACAGGGAAGAAAGTCTAACTTTTCCTCCCGCTGTACAGGGAAGAAAGTGTAACTTTTCCTGCCTGTGCGCATGCGCGTTAGTGTCTACGTCTGCTCTCACGCACCTAAAATTCTCCGCCAAAGTGAAATAAACAATAGGCAATAAAATTTAATAATGAAGTATTAAACAAAGATGAGTTCATCAGACAGTCCTTATTTAAGTTTATTGAAATTAGTAGTTTATTTAAAAATTAAAAAAACAGTTAAATTGTTTTTTTATGAGTAAGGGGGGCGCCGCTCCCCCATGCCCCCGCCAGGGCTTCGCCCCTGGACCCCGGCTCAGTACTCCACGAACTTTCGGCCTGGTAGGAGAAAAAATAGTATGTGCACCAAGGGAAAAAAGCAGGACATCTCATACTTTTCTCCCTTGGTGCACAATGTACTATAGACGTATCTAATTGCGTGGGTAATGTGTGGGCTGTTTGTATTAAGAAAATCGTGCTTCGATATTATAATTTAATGTAACACAATATTATGCTAACATTAAGGAAACATTAAATCGCAATAGTCGGAGAGCCTTGTAGAAGACGTAAACTTTGATTTTGCTTTAATAGAGGCTCTGTGTTATAATATGATAATGACAAACTACTTGTTTATCTTCGAAGAACAATTTCTAGGATACGGTGCTTTCGATACGGCCGCGTAAATTACATTTGAATATAAGTATATAATCTATTATTTTATTTACATCAAAATACCGTGTTAGCTTAGTAAAACTATAGGACAAATTGAGTTGCTCTATAAAGAGAAACAACATTTAAAGCTATTGCTTCACCACTTTTGTATGTTTTTTATATTTCAAAATTTCAAATTGCTTTTATATTTCTAATGATCCTTCTTCTGATGTTTCAATATTCAAACTTCCATTTATGTCATCTTTACAACATATTAACCGCTTTTAAGATAAATCGTATAGAGGTTACATGTATTTTACTATACTAGAGGTCCCGCAGTAGTCGAAATTCAACTATAATTAATTGGAATTGTAAGTTTGTACACTATTATGATTGTATTTGATATTTCTATAATCACAAATTTCGCCAAGACTACACTATAAAAAATATTAACAAAGACAAACAATATTTAATCTATTCTCAATTTGACAACAGACGTCAAGAACAAAAGTTTGACATTAAATAGAATTCATGCGTGTGTGCGTCAAATACACGGTATGTAGTGTGTGTAATGTTTTCTTTATTGATTTAATCTATCTTTTATGCATTATTTAAAAAAAAAATTAGCATTGTGCACTTCTTCTTTATATCCTCTATAAGTGTGGAAAATTTCATACTCCTCCGTCCGCGCAATTTTCGTAAAAAGGGATACAAAGTTTTTGCTTCACGTATTAATATATACATATCTTTAAATAATGCATCGATAAAAAATAATAATGATGAATGAACAAACCGATGAAAAACTTTTAAAAAAGGAAGTACATTTTTTAAGTCTTGTTTTATATTTGATTAATTTGAAACTCGATAAAAAGAAAAAACGACATAATTAGAGACAAACATACACTTATCAAATGCATTCGCAAAATCTCAATTTTCATATATAATTTTTAGTATCATCATGTTAGTCGCTGGTTTTACCACTCACCAAAAAGCGTAGGTTGATAATCGAGTTACTGGCTAACTTTAAATTATTCTATACAAAACGGAGCGTGACATTTTTAGATAATGAAAATCAGTTCATTTTGTGAGTTATAGTTATTTTCTATATGAAAATTTTCGTAAATTATTCTGTTATCTTGATTACGATTAATCGTTTTAAATTTGACTAAATGGTAATATTAATCAAGAGCGGGTAACACCGGATGGAGTTGAGTTTCGTCTTTTCGCATTAAAAGTGTACAATTTCCAAAAAATATTCGAAATTGAGTTCGTATGTGGAATCATTTGGTATCATCAGTATTATTCTAATAATTACTGTCAAAAGAGCATAGTTTATTTTTAGTTTACCTGTTTTGACTACTATTAACAAAATTAATACATAATATAATCCTACTTTAAAAGACAGATAATTGTAAAAAATAAAAAAAAGTGTTGCAAAGATGATTAATATTAAAAATATCACATCAAGGTTTAACACCTTTAAAACACTCTCCTGTAAAATTAGTAAATTTTGAGATTATACTATTTTATTGCGAGAAGACGGTTTGTCATGGGAGGTGAACGTCAAGTCATTCTATTCTCTTGTTGACAGCGTCGCACGCGGAAATAATACACAAACCCATTGGCTTTAAATCACGAATTATTATTGTAATCCTTGATTGTTTAAGTAATTTTAGCGTCTGTACAATGAATATGCAATTTCGAAAAGAGCACATCTCTGAAAATGTAAAATGTTCAGGAAATGAAAAAAAACTGATTATTTTCTAAAGCAGTGTAAAATTTAAAATATTAACTTTTGAGATATATTTTAGTGTTAATTAGCAATTGAAAATTACTGGAATTATTATAAAATGGGTGTAGGTAAGCCTCAAAACTACATGTATATGAAAAAACGTATTTGACAAAATATGCGTCATGTGCCCTTTTCGAAATTGCATATTTAATTAATATAGTGAGAAGTCAACACGGCAGTCTATACTTTTCCTGTCCTGATCAGTAAATGAATCAACAACTACATGCGACAGATATTCGACGCCCCGATGTTCAGCTTATAGCACGTTACTGCTGAGCATAAACCTCTCCAATTGCCCGCCTCCGAGCTCGATCCTCGGCCTCTCTCATCCAGCCCTTGGCAGCCCCCCCTGCTAATCATCATACAATTACTAATTGTGTGAAAAATATAAATTTCTTGAAACTATTCGCGCGCCACCTTGTTCGTACCGTTTTGTATGCGATAATTTAATTTATAATAAGCCATTAATTGTGAAGTTTCATCAGTCTTAAACTATACAAGTAGTATTTACTACACAGGTGGGAAGGATTTCTGCTGTGAAAGGGGATTTTTTCTATTTACCTTTCTTATATTTACTAATAATTTTACTGTTATGTATACATCTCATTTTGTGCATTTTAGTAGATAATGTTACATTTTAACTTTCATGTGTATTTATAAGTAGTTTATTATAATTTATTTATCTGTCACACATTTTTTTGCATCGTTCTGTTCTCTTGTATTCTATAAATATTTTTTAAATTATTTTTCTAAATAATAGATACAGCAGTCCGCGTCGAAACCACTACACTACGAAAGAAGCCGGTTTTTTGAAGTTTTAAACCGTCTTTTATTTAATAATTATTTACTTAGCTATTTAAAAATGTCGTTTTTTGTACCTTATTGTTTTTTGCGATTCATAGTTCATTACTGACCTTACTGAGAGCAAGAAATCGGCGAATCACATTCAATTGTTCTACGCGTCTATTGTTCACCAAAATTGCTTTATAAATATACCTATGACGTAACTTTTGATTTAGTAATTATGTAATGGGAAAAAGTAATGCTTCTTTATTATCTGTCTGTCTGTCTGTCAATATTTTTTTTAATTTATGAATTTTTTTGTACATTGTACTGCACACATGGTTTTCTTCTTTGTTCTGAATATCAGAAACATAAATAACTAAACTTCTCATTAACAGAACACCAACACATCTCTCTTGTACGACTAAGTCATCTTTATATTAATAATACGTGAAGCAAAAGCTTTGTATCCCTTTTTACGAAAATTGCGCGAACGGAGGAGTATGAAATTTTCTACACTTATAGAGAATATAGAGAAGAAGTGCACAATGCTAATATTTTTTTAAAATAATGTATAAAAGATACATTAAAACAATAAAGAAAACATTACACACACTACATTCCATGTATTTGACGCACACACGCATGCAAACTATTTATTGTCAAACTTTTGTTCTTGATGTCTGTGGTCAAATTGAGAATAGATTAAAATTAAATATTGTTTGTCTTTATTAATATACTTTTATAGAGTAGCCTTGGCCAAATTTGTGATTATGGAAGTATAAAAAACAATCATAATAGTGTACAAACTTACAATTCCAATTAATTATAGTCGAATTTCGACTACGGCGGTACCTCTAGTAATTATAAATAGTCCATTACGGGCTTAAGTCATTATTGTTAAAGAGGCGAAGTCAAAATTAAATATACATTGCTACAAATATTCAAAACCGCTTCATCGGTAAGCTAATTTTAAATGTTTTTATCCAAACGACCTACAATAGTGACCTGAGAGCCTTAGCCGAAATCATCTATTATCCAACATCAGATTAATGGATTGGACAGCCCTGCGTAGATAAAAAATGTCACTTTTCACGAGAAGAAAAGATTGAAAGGAAACGGGAAGGCTTAATCCAGATTCGAATGAAATCGATAAAAGAACAAACAAATCATAAGATTGCCTCCGCACGAGAAAACTCGATGATTATTAAAAACAATTTAATATGGCTGACTTTTGCATTTAATTACGAATAGACAATTCTGTAGCACATCAGTGAAGCCTTTTTTATGTAGGCATACTCTATTAAAAATTTAATTATTCAAAAAGGTTAAGTTCTTGTTAAATATCATACGAATCCTTGTGTCTGTGTATAATCCTTAAAAAATTCTCGCCTACCGATCCGTTCAGGATCTCAGGAGCAACGTTTCTTGGAAATGAGGGAAAGAAAATGAAAATTTGTTCTCGTAGCGTTGTCGATGGAATCTGGTTTCATTTCATTCAGTATCCCGGCATCTGCCGTAGAGCGAGGACGTGGAGTTAGTGTCGTATGATTTCGCGATCGCGAGTGTGTCACGTTACGATGTCGAGTGGTGAATTTAAATTCGATGTGTGAGAAGTGAGTGAAAAACTTCAGTGATTTTTAGTTTTGATCTCGTGTCAGCGACGCCAGAGTTCAGAACAACGAGGCCAGGCTCTTCATTAAAATGTAAGTTTAAAATCATCTAAAGGTGTTCTAAAAACAATAATTTTATCTAATAAAAATGAAGGTAAAAAATATTTGTATTATTCATTAAATCGGTTTTATCGATTATTTATTAAAGTATTACAAATATTATATTATAATTTTGAACCGTCTTCTTCGCAGTTAATGGTTAGTCACTTAACTGAATACTAGGTCAACGCCTCGTTGAACCGTTTGCAGTTCACAAGTGTTATACAAAGTTGCTGATGACGTACATCGATATTTAATTTAATTACTGATTGTCGTTCGATAAATCGATTTAAATTATTCGTAATATTTACGCGCAATCGAGCATGCTAGACTCAATCTCTGAAATAAAATGCTATAAAAATTAGTTCTCATAAAAAAAAATTGCAAAAAAATTTGGAATACGTATATGGTAGGATTTAATCGAAATATTCTGTTCTGCCATTCAGATCTATTCTTCGATTGTATAGTAAAATGGCGGTCACAATTTTTTGTTTTTAACTTGAATGCTTTTCGGCAGCAATACCACTCACTAGGCATCAGTAATCTCGTGTAAGGTTTGTTGTAAATTGTAATATAAAATTTATCATGGTAAGACAATTTTCGGATTGCGATATGGCAACACTGTTGGTGGGAGCGATGTCACTAGTGGGGACGAGGCATATTAAAAAAAGGCGGTAGTCGAAAAAAACAAAAAAAAGCGGTGTATTCTTTAGTGGGGGACATATGTACCTAAAAGTTGTACAAGTGGAGTTACAAATAAAGCAATATAGCATCAAGGGAACTATGCAATGTGTGTATTTGTTTCCTGGCTGTTGGAACCAAAGTTCACACTCGCAAATGTATAGTTTTGGGGGTTTCATTCTGTGGAAGCCGTGTTCTTGAAACACGTGTTAGCGACGTATTTACATGGAAAATGTGATACATATCAAAGGTTCTGACAACGGGGATTCCGTATATTCGCCCAAGGCCACTGTTTGCTTGTTCGTTTGCGAAGCTAAATTATTTACCTTGTCACAAACGTTACGTATCTCAGAGGTAACTTTTCCGTTTCCAAACTTACGCCCGTCTTTCAAGTAGGAATGGTAACATTACTAACGATTTAATAATAAAGACTGAGTCTTCGTAAGTTTTAATAATAATTATATCAAGGGGTGAAAAGCTATTTAGCTTAGGAGACATTTCGCTTAATACGCGACATTTATCATTGTTATTAATGGCCCCTTTTATTTGGCATTAACATCAACAAATTCCATGTTTTTAATTCAACTTCACTTATGTTTACCCCATTGAAATAAATAGCTGAAGATGTTTTTTTTGTCATGATATTGACGTGACAACGTCTTATAATTCGATGAAGCCGGCTGCACGCACGAAAAAACATGACTCATGCGGCGTTACCTCGCTCTGAGGCGTTCCATTTAAGGCTTGAAGTGCAAGCGAGAGCGCGCAACTAGCGACAAAGAGGCACAATCGGCCTCCGCGTTCGGCAGCGTTCGACATCTGTCTCTCTCCTACTTGAGTGAGCGATGCATCCGCGTGGACAGGTGCTATACAATAATACATATACATGTTTTCGTCAAGTATGAAGTTCAATGAAAAGTGAATGTGGCGTCAATTGTTTATAGCAACGATAATTGCGAAAATTGAAAAATGAAACCATTCCATCCGTATTTTCTTACGATGTTGTCACGTTCAACTATCGTCAGTAAACCGACTTTTTTTCTACATTTGAAACTTTAAATGTACCTCCTGTTGCAAAAATACCGCTTTAACCAAATAGCCTTCATTCACGCCTCGATAAATTTACTGCAATGAATTTGGCAGAAACGGTCCAAATACTTCCTCAAAAAATGTAAATTATGCAAAAGATTTAAAAAATATTGCCGTGGTCATGAGTCGTATGCGTTTAATTAAACGAAGCGTCAGTGTTTTAAAAAAGCGCTTTTTATCATCATCATCGAAGATAGCGCTAACTTTGTATGTAGCCATTATGTATCCATAATTGGTGAAACAAAATAGCGTTGCGTGCTATCTACACATTTGTTACTTTGTAATTCTATTGTTAAAATGTTAAGAATTTTTTCTTCTTCTATATAAGCATTTATGGGATTTAAAATAAACTGAATATTCTACTGATCTCTAAGACTTTATCGAAACACGAAATTCTAAATTTAAATACGGTGAAGGAGATAATTATTCCATTGCGACTTATGACGTCATCGCTGCTTAAAATTCGATGGTGCGAAAGAGATAGCAATATTTTACTGCCGTACTTACTGATAATTACATAATATACACATTTCGTGAATGTAAATGTTATATGACAATATGAAAAGCTGGTTGGATGTGGTAAAGGCGGATATGGAGGAGAATAACCTGACCCAGAAGGATGCCGAATACCAGCCAAAGTGAAAGAGTTTCAGTAAGAAAGCGGACCCACTAGACCAGGAAAACGCTAGGAAGAAAAAGAAGACGAAATGTTATATGACTATCGATCATCATCATCATCATTATCTTGCCCTTCTCCCAGTCACCTGGGGTCGGCGCAACATGTTTACCATCCTTCCATACTCTTCTATCATATACCATTTCTTCGCTCACTCCCCTTTTACCCATATCGTCTTTCACGCAATCCATCCATTCTTCTTAGGTCTACCTCTTCCTCTATATCCTTCCACATTCATAGTTAACATTCTCTGACCAACTTCATTTTCATTTCGTCTCATCACATGTCCATACCATTCCAAACGCGCACTTCTCAGCTTCTCTGTCACAGGTGCCACTTTCAGACTTCCTCTAACATATTAATTCCGTATTCTATCCATTTTCGTTACTACACACATCCATCGCAACATTCGCATCTATACTGCATGCAATCGCCTTTATCCGCCACTTTAGTTCTCCTCGTTATATGACTTTTAGTTGTCCATGTTATATGACTTTCAATACCAACACAAAAGTGCTACCTTTGGATTGTACTTGTTCTTACGTACGTATAAAAATATTGGATACATCCATATTATAGCAAATTGCTTGTGTCAGTTATTTTAAGTATATTTTAGTACGTTGCGTGTCTTAAGCTATATCTTTTTGTTCTTAGTAACGGATGATAATACGATTTCATAAGTTATGTAGGTACTTACACAAAAACTATACAATTTTGCTTCTTCAACCGAATATAATATAATTCTATAGATAATAGTATATTTATCGGCATATTATGTAAAATGAGGAGCGGGTCTCTTATAAATATTCAAAGAGCGTGATAAAGAAGAAGCCTTGAGCGATTTTAAAATTGGGGTGATCGACCGATACGTTTCATTGCTCAACCCATTGAGGGTTGCTTTCGCCGTCGTCCCAGTTTCCGTCACTATGTGATACGCATAATTTTCCCTTGAGATTATCGGATACCTTGAGACTGAAAATACCTGGGCATTCATCATCATTCTTTGGCCATTAATTCATCATCCAGGCGATTCGATTTTGGAACACACTGCCGGCTACAGTGTGAAGTGCTCCATGGTTAAATTGCTTTAAAATAATGATGGAGGAACGTTACCAATCTGCTCAGCAATGTTTATTTATATATTGTTTTTTCCGTATTGTTTTTTTTTATAGCTCAGATGTTTGGACGAGCTTAAGTCAATAGTGAATATATCTGAAGTACGTATTTTATTAGAAAAATAGGTACCCACCTGCGGGATTCGAACATCGGTGCATCGCTAGATACAAATGCACCGGACATCTTATCCTTTAGGCCCCGACCACTTAATGTTCGTCGCTTAATGACTTGAGGTCCGCGCGGCAATGAACATCTAAGAAATATGACGGTGCTAAGGATGGCTGAGCGGCAGCAGTTCCGTCATCATTCGTAATCGGTGGAACTGAGTTTATTGCAATAAAAGTCAATAAAACCTACTAAATAATAATTATTGAAGTTATCTTTTTTTTATCATACCTAAACTGATGAGACTATTTCAGCGTAACCTTAACTAGTAGGTGAGCTCACGGGGCTCAAACCTGATGACGTTGCTAACACGAACCCTAGAAAGAACCGTGCTTCGCAGAATCTACCAGCGGGTCGGAAATGCGGCCCACTGAGAAGATCCGGCGAGAAACTTAGTGGGCTGTGTCTGTGGTTATTCTAGATTCACCGAGCTAGTAGGTGAGCTCACGGGGCTCAAACCGGGGGTGAGGGCGACTCTGTCCACTTACCGCCATTTTATACTCCGACATTACGGCGTCTACGCTACATTTTTGTGATATTTATCAAAACAACATTTCATCACTTAAAATAATACTCAAAACAATATCTTAATATTACTAAGCCGCTATCCACGACATATAGGTAGTATTTTCTTCGGTTTTCACGATTCGTAGATGTGATTAAAACTAATTTAACAGTCTAATCTGATGTTTATATTGTCGTTAGATTATTATTATGTATCGAATACTTTATAAGTTTCGTGGTTACAGACGTAAATACAGCTTGCTCTCAATATACTGGGTGTTAGGAGACCGCTTCCAAAAAACGAACCTCTGGGTCTGCGGAGGGACTTCGGTTCCCTCTGTATTTTGTATCGTATGTTCCATGGGGAGTGCTCTGAGGAATTGTTCGAGATGATACCGGCATCTCGTTTTTACCATCGCACCGCCCGCCACCGGAGTAGAGTTCATCCATACTACCTGGAGCCACTGCGGTCATCCACAGTGCGTTTCCAGAGATCTTTTTGCCACGTAGCATTCGGCTATGGAATGAGCTCCCCTCCACAATGTTTCCCGAGCGCTATGACATGTCCTTCTTCAAACGAGGCTCGTGGAGACTTTTAAGCGGTAGGCAGCGGCTTGGCTCTGCCCCTGGCATAACGAAGACAGACGATAGTACTAATGACACCTTTGATGATGGAACGGAAAAAAAATTATGGATGGTTTTTTTTTAGTAGAATAATGTATTTTTATGAATCTATCGTTTCATTAAGCCGTACTAACATGATGGAGCGTAAATAATGCTAATAAAACGTTTTAAAGATATGTTTTTTTTTTTAAATCAAGATCGGTTTTTTTTTTCGTCCCGTCACCAAAGGTGTCATTAGTACTATCGTATGTCTTCATTTTCGGAAGCGATCTCCTAACACCCAGTATATAAATTCTATACTTAGATAATAATTTTGTCCCTTAGCATCTAACTCTGGAATTAATTCCCCTGCTCGATCCTTCTCGAACATTGCACGTAATTTATATAAGAGCGGTTTGAAATGAGTGCCCGCGATCAGTACGTACGTCGGCTGATAATTTTATGAACGATGGTCTCCCCGAAATTCGATCAGAGCTATTATTAGAGTTTAATCTGCTCGACGAAGTTAGAAAAGAAAAAAGTACGCCGGTCCCTCTCTAACTTTTAGAATTGTATTTTAAAACTTTTAATTCTGAAACGCAAGAGTTCGAAGTCTCTAGATCCAATTGAATACAGTCGTAGTTAAAATTAAGTTAGTTTCCGCTAAATGGGGTCCCGTTTCCATAACGCCTTTCTGGAAAACTTAAGGATGAAATTGTTTGAGCTTTGTTTTTTTCAATGGCAGAAAAACTAACGGTATAAGCGATACTGTAGTTTTTTTTATTTTATTGCTTAGTTGTGTGGACGAGCTCACAGCCCACCTGGTGTTAAGTGGTTACTGGAGCCCATAGACATCTACAACGTAAATGCGCCACCCACTTTGAGATATAAGTTCTAAGGTCTCAAGTATAGTTACAACGGCTGCCCCACCCTTCAAACCGAAACGCATTACTGCTTCACGGCAGAAATAGGCCGGGCGGTGGTACCTACCCGCGCGGACTCACAAGAGGTCCTACCACCAGTAATTACGCAAATTATAATTTTGCGGGTTTCACTTTTATTACACGATGTTATTCCTTCACCGTGGAAGTCAATCATGAACATTTGTTGAGTACGTATTTCATTAGAAAAATTGGTACCCGCCCGCGGGATTCGAACACCGGTGCATCGCTCAACACGAATGCACCGGACGTCTTATCGTTTAGGCCACGACGACTTCAAAACAATTTCAAACAAAACAGTTTGCATGACAATAACAATGTTAGGACAGCAACGGGCTCTTATATCCAGAATCGCGTTACGCATAAGCCGGAGGGAGACGACTGGAGACCTTAAATTTTCCTACATTTGTGTGTAATGATTAAAGGTTACACACACAAAAACATTTGAATTTAGGTATAATAATAACAGCTTTTAGATATGGGATCAAATTTTCGATTTATTGATATTAATGATAAATTTCGAACGATTTGTAGGACAAGGAGTAAATATTAAACAACAATAATAAATTCATTAAAATTTCATTTCGTACAATCATAATACTTTAGTTTCATTGTAATTAACTTTTTTTTTTATTTACGAAATAATTATTATAATGTACCTACCTACTATTTTTTTTGTTTTCATTGTTAATTGGAATGTATAGTTGTTAATGCAAATAACTTATATTTTTTATTTGTCTACACGTGCAATAGTAATTATTGAAATACGTACGCCACAATCCACTCACTGTTAAGTATTTATTGAAAAACTTGCATCGGAAATTCTTTTGAAGATTAATTTGACAGCTGTAAGTCGTCGTGGCCTAAAGGATAAGACGTCCGGTGCATTCGTGTTGAGCGATGTACCCGTGTTCGAATCCCAAGGTAGGTTCTAATTTTTGTAATGAAACTCAACATACTCAACAAATGTTCACGATTGGCTTCCACGGTGAAGGAAAATTACATCGTGTAATAAAAATCAAACCCGCAAAATTATAATTTGCGTAATTACTGGTGGTAGGACCTCTTGTGAATCCGCGCGGGTAGGTACCACCACCCTGCCTATTGCTGCCGTGAAGCAGTAATAGGTTTCGGTTTTAAGGGTGGGACAGTCGTGTTGTAACTATACTTGAGACCTTAGAACTTATATCTCAAGAGGGGTGGCGCATTTACGTTGTAGATGTCTATGGGCTCCAGTAACCACTTAACACCAGGTGGGCAGTGAGCTCGTCCACTCGTCTAAGCTATAAGAAAAAACTGTGGTTTAATCGGGAGCCTAAAAACTAATAATTTATTTGACTGTCCGAATTAAAAAAATAATGCGGTGTAACAACAGTGTCACTAATAATAATCTTAAGGAGATGAAATCAATTAACTTAAGCCTTTTAAATGAATCATGAATACTAATTGATTAACAGCCTAGTTTCAGTCGTGAGAATAGTTCGGCCGAGTTAAGTCTTATTTTATGCGATAGTAAATTTTCCAATGTAAATCTAGTTGATGTACTCAGCTTTTTGTCTCTTTCCCACAAATGTGAAAATGTATATTGTTTCTCGTACAATAATAAATATTTTAGGCTTCATTTGAGGTTGGGTATACGTCGCATTTATGTTTTCTTCCAATCTAAAATGCGTTAAGGTTTGCTATTATGCAAAATTTAGATTGTCTTATGTATGTGAATGTATCAAAGCGATGACATTCAGTTTTGATTTTCAACAGCTATAGTAGCTACACTTAACACCAGGTGGACTATGAGATCGTCTTGCTATGTACAGAATTAGAAAAGTCAAGTCGTTTCAAACATTACACTACAATACAATAAATTTAAGCATTGTAATCTAAAATAATTATAAGCAAACAAACGCGTGGATTTCATGAACACCAAGTAATGTGGGTAAGTGTATCCACGAACTCTCATTGCTGTACATTACGGGTTCGTATGGACCTATCAAAATGGCATATTGTGCTTTATTTATTGCTTACACGGGTGAACGAGCTACTGGCCCACCTGGTTTTAAGTGGTTGCCAGGGTTGATAGACATCAAAACGTGAACACCGCCACTTACGTTGTGCCATAAGGCTTAAGTCTAAATTTTATAATGTAGTGGCTGTACCGTTCTTCGATCTGGAATTACGTGATGTCGATGGGCTGGTGACCTTACCACAGGTGGGCCATGAGCTCATTCGTCCATCTAGAAAATAAAACTATGTTTTGGATACGTATGTCAAGGTAATAAGAGTGGAAACTGACTATTGTGAATGTTTGCAGGATCAATTTTTATGGATAACTAGCTGATCCGGCAGACTTCTTAGTGCCTTAATCGATAAATAAAAGACCTAAACTTTTGTATAAAATAAACTTAAAACAAACAAAAGGAATCCGACGGACGGGGGACACATCAAAGGAAAAACAAAATTGTTATTTTTATTTAAATCCGAACATTTTCATATTTGTCTACCTTTTAAACCTTCTCTGGACTTCCACAAATAATTCAAGACCAAAATTAGCCAAATCGGTCCAGCCATTCTCGAATCTTTCTTTAATTGAGCTATATTATTTTCTGTATTGTAATTTATAAGCAATTCTTCTTCTTCTTCTTCGTCTTCTTCTTCTTTTTCTTCTCTGTCGTACATTTCTGGCGCAGTGGTCGTCGTTATGTATGTTTTATTGCTTGGTTGCGGTTTTTGCGAGGCTTTTCCATCTCTCTCAATTTGTGGCGGTACGTGTAGATTCAATAAAGGAACAGTTAGTTTATGACTTAATCAAGTCTGTCCACCTTGTGGGTGATCTGCCGCGAGATCGTTGACCGTGTACTATACGCAATCTAACTATTGAGCTATATTATTTTCTGTATTGTAATTTATAAGCAATTCTTCTTCTTCTTCTTCGTCTTCTTCTTCTTTTTCTTCTCTGTCGTACATTCCTGGCGCAGTGGTCGTCGTTATGTATGTTTTATTGCTTGGTTGCGGCTTTTGCGAGGCTTTTCCATCTCTCTCAATTTGTGGCGGTACGTGTAGATTCAATAAAGGAACACTTAGTTTATGATTTTAATCAAGTCTGTCCACTTTGTGGGTGATCGGCCGCGAGATCGTTGACCGTGTACTATACGCAATCTAACTATAAGCAATTACATTATGAAATTACCTCAAATCGGTGCCCACAAGTTCTCACATTAAAATATTAGTAGGACAAACTTCACACGATAGTCTGCGCGTTCATTAATCGGAAGACATGGGTATTTTCCAGGCACGCAAACTTCCTCTTCGGGCTATTATTACTACTATTAAATGAGTCCTTAATAAATAGATTTTTAACTATTGCCCCTATATCGCTTGAGTGGTAGAACGAATAGGTGGTGATGTTGCAATTTCCCACGTCGAAGTACCCAATAGGCAGTCTCATTAGGATTATCTTCTATATTACGTAAAGAGAATTCGAGATAACCACCAAATAACTTTGAGCGGATCGAAAATCAAACACGGGACCGTGGTATTGGGTTGATCACTTGAGCAATGAGGCAGTCAAACAAAAGTTTTGTTTTATTGCTTAGTTGGGTGGACGAGCTCACAGCCCACCCGGTGTTAAGTGGTTACTGGAGCCCGTAGACAACTACAACGTAAATGCACCACCCACCTTGAGATATAAGTTCTAAGGTCTCAGTGTAGTTACAACGGCTGCCCCACCCTTCAAACCGAAACGCATTACTGCTTCACGGCAGAAATAAGTAGGGTAGTGGTTCTTACCCGCACGGACTCACAAGAGGTCCTACCACCAGTAATTAATATTTAGAACTAAGTGCCTCAATCGATAAATAAAAGACCTAAGCTTTTGTATATAAATAAACTTAAAACAAACAAAAGGAATCCGTCCGACGCCGACGGGGGACACATCAAAGGGAAAACAAAATTGTCATTTTTATTAAATTCCGAGCATTTTCATATTTATCTACCCTTTAAACCTTTTCTGGACTTCCACAAATAATTCAAGACCAAAATTAGCCAAATCGTACCAGCCGTTCTCGAGTTTTAGCGAGACTAACGAACAGCAATTTATTTTTATATATATTTAGAATTAGAATTAGAATTAATTTAGAATTGATATATAGAATTAATATTAGCAAAACGATAGCCCATTTACATTTAAACTGTAAACAATTCCTTTATTGCCTTTAAAGCGTTCGCATTGTGTCTCTTTTATACTGTAAGTACATTTAACCAGCCTCCGTAACGGGATCCACAGAGTACAGGCTTTTGTTCGGCACTCCGGCGATTAAGTTTATAAATTTTCTTTGTAACGACGCTGTGTAGATGTGGGCAAGAGAGGACTTGTTCTATTTAAAAAAGAATATGTGATAATTAAAACTACATTTACGGTTTCATTGTTTGTTATTATGTTATTATTATTATTATTAATTCCGACCTTTCTAATACTTAATTAATATTTTTCGTGATGCGGACCTCTAAAGTATTATTTGTTGACTATTCAATATTGAGAGCTATGTAATAACATTATTAAGATAAAATGTATGGAGAGATTTACTATTACTCCAATTCAATGCATTTGGAGATTTATTATTTATTTGATGGATTGACGGGCTTAGGGCCTATCTGGTGGTAAGTGGTTACGGGAGCCTATAGACGTCTACAACGTAAATGCCGCCACCCACCTTGAGACACGAGTTCTGAGGTCTCAGTATAGTTACAACGGATATTTTTTTTCGGGCCGGGGGCCGAACCTCCTACGAGGTCCCCGCGCCTAGGGGGCGCGTTGGGCATGTGGGATTTGACGATCTGCAAGGTGTTGGGAGCAGACTGCGGGCTCAAGGAATTTTAGGGCCCTACTCACTAAACGACTCTCCTGCACTCTTACACCCGACGTCCGATCTCCGTCCGGGGTCAAAACCCGGTCAGAGTAGCAGGGTTCCCGCGGTCAACACTACAAACAGACAGGTGGCGCCACCCCGAGGACGCCCGACCGACGGGTCGTCGAGGCGATAGTCGATGACCAACGACGTCGGTCTCCGCGGTACGGCGGCCCTGCCAGGCCGCCCGAGCGATGCAGCTGATATTCCGGGATACCCCGCTGGGCCAGAACCAGCCTGCCGGGTCGGAACGCGATACACCACCGACCGGGTCACTCTTCCGCAGTATGTTCGGTGACGACAGCGACGACGAAAGTGCGGACCGCATCGCAGTCCGCAGCCGCCGACGCGTCGTCCCGTCCTCATGGTGATAGTTACAACGGCTGCCCTAACTAACCTTCAAACCGTAAACGCATTACTGCTTTACGACAGAAACAGACAGGATCGTGTTACCTACCCGTGCGAACTCACAAGAGGTCCTGCCACCAGTAAAATTAATATTCTATGCGATTAATTGGCATAAATGCAATTTTATTCGTGACTGACGATATTGTGTGGACAGTGACATTGTTCGATAATCGACATCGATGATTGGCAACAATCCGGATTCACGTATACAAGTAAGTAATGATTTGTGAATTAATGTCGCATTTTTGAGTAATGTAACTTAGCGCTTGTTCATTATTTGGAGAAAAAGAGAGTTTTATTTACAAAACAAGCCCATAACTTTATCCTCATATTGAACCGCTTTAAATATGCGATGCGATTTAGATATTACATCTCTATTTATAGTTTTCAATAATTTTCGATTGGTAAGAATGTTTAATATTAAGAAAGACCTACTTTTCTTAACAGACTATGTCTTTTTGTTTATACGTTAATCTCCAGAAAGACTGGAATAATTTGAATACCGTCAAATCGATGAAAAATAATCAGCCCCAAAACACAATGAGAATGCGAAGCCAGCCAGACAATCGTGATAAAAATACCTCAACTTTGGTATCATTGGCAATAAATAATAAGATTGTTTTTTTTTTATTTTCACGAATTGTAGACAAAATTAAAACTACTTTTACAATTTAATCTCACGTTTTTACTATCGTTCTATTTTTTAGTTAATGAATATCAGAAATCAAAACTCATTTTACATTGAGTTATTTAAAAAATAAATAATATGAAGAGGTGTAGCGCGGGAATAATCATTTAAGTATTCTAAATCTCTGCCTCTGGTAAAATCTTTGTTCGTTCCGAAACTTATTTCAATCTAGACGGACTTCTGCTCTGCCGTCCTTATTATTCCCGCACCACGGACTTCGGACTCCGTCGAAGCCGTGAAACTTGCTTCATTAACCAGAAAGTTCTTTAAGACGTTCACATATTATCACCGAAGAATCGAAACATGTTCGGCGGAAGTTCACGAGATTCTGGAATATTCGGCAGAAAACGCGATCAAATAGGTCATACCGGTTCTTCTAAGGGACAAAATAAATACGAGTATAAGATTTGTGGGAAAAGAAAAAAAAAAGGTCAAAGCTTGACCGACCGGTGATGGACGATAAAGTTTTCCACTGTTATTGTGTTTTCTTCGTAACTTGTTTTTCCACGAACCATTGTAGTTGTGTTCACAAGTCGGTTTTTGTACAAAAACTTTACATAAACCATTAATCAGAAAAAATATTGATATAATAGATTTTTTCCTCTTACCTGAAGATTTTTTCCGAAGAATATAGTAATAAAAACTTTGTGAGCACGTGGGCTTATTAATGAAAAATACGCCTCTATAAAATCAACCAAATTTCTGTACAATCACCTTAAGAAGTTTAATACCGAGCAATGTATGCAAAGCGCGCATTGTATACGATTAAAAACGCACAGGGTCAATGAACCACTATAACGCCATAAGGCGGGGATGTCGGAATCATGAGATATACTATTCGCTAAAATAAGCGTATACATTCAGCTTATCAAATAAAAAAGTTTTTCATCGACGAAGTCCTTTTTACTGTTGTAGAGCTGATGGCACAGATGCCACGTTAATGTGGTGCTTAAAGACACTCAATTGTATCTGAACAACGGCGAACGAGTAATAAAAATACTCAAAACGGCAGCATATAGTTTTATACGGGCTCATAGTGTATGCAAATAAACAAACATCTCATTGATTCTTCAATGTGACATTGCGAGAAAAAAGCGACATTTGAATATCATAGATCACTGTGTTATTACGTCACACATCTCACCTTGATTTTATCGAAGCGATTATATGGGGAGCGGACGTCGTACTGACATGCCGTCACATGTGGGCTACGATTTATCGTTATCTTGTCAGTTGGTGGAAAAGCCTTTTCAGTGCCACGATATCGGCGGCAAAATATATTTCCAAAAAAAAAGAACGTGCATTACAACCATTGTATAGTTATATAAAAACTTCAGAGGTGTCAAGGGACACCCGGATGGAACGAAGTTCCTTTCGATTAATTAGTGAAGGAATTGTAATTTTTTTTTTAAGTTATAATAATAAATTACGGCATTATAAAGAAGAAAAAAACAATACTATGAACTAAATTACTATTGTTGAAACGCTATCTCGAGAAACTGTACTCATTACGCGGACCAATCGGATACGAGCAATGTCACGCGATAAGCGCCTACACGTTGATTGGTCAGAATGACGGATCTAAAAAGTGTCGTGACAACTTTTCGTAAGAATTTTTTCCGTCTAGCCCCCTTTCACAACGCGCGATAAGGAACTTCGTTCAAAAAAAAACTTCAGAGGTGTCAAGGGACACCCGGATGGAACGAAGTTCCTTTCGATTAATTAGTGAAGGAATTGTAATTTTTTTTTTAAGTTATAATAATAAATTACGGCATTATGAAGAAGAAAAAAACAATACTATGAACTAAATTACTATTGTTGAAACGCTATCTCGAGAAACTGTACTCATTACGCGGACCAATCGGATACGAGCAATGTCACGCGATAAGCGCCTACACGTTGATTGGTCAGAATGACGGATCTAAAAAGTGTCGTGACAACTTTTCGTAAGAATTTTTTCCGTCTAGCCCCCTTTCACAACGCGCGATAAGGAACTTCGTTCCAATAATAGGGGTCGAAGTTGCATAACGTCCGTAGGAGATTACCCCACTGCTAACCTACACGTGACCCCTGGGTGGTGCTAATAGTGCAACAACCTGGCAACCGAACTGTCCTCCTGAGGATCTCCCGGTTCCAACTACACTGCAACTGGTGTAGGGAGTCCAATACTCGTATAAATATTAACCTATCCATTAAGTACATGTATTCTACATGGATACCAAGTTTCAAGTCAATTGGATGCATGGCTCAGTAGTTATAACCGAACATCCGTAAAAACCACTGTACATTTATATATGTAGGTATTAGTATAGATAGATTTATGTGCAATCTTTAGACATGCTCTTTTTTCCTTCAGCCCACGGACCTCCGTTGTTGGACATGGGTCTCTCCCAAGATTCGTTCCAACAACAGCCGGTTCTGCGCAGAAAGGTTTAGTGTTAAGTTCGAAATGCTCACTGTTATGTAATTACTGCCATCCATGATCGAACACAGTGGAAGAATGTCACATGTGGTCGCGATCCTCAGAAGTGAGGGAACGATATAGAAGAAGATGTAATTACTAGAACGCCTGGACAATGTGTATCCCTTCACCGTCTCTGTGCTGTATGGCTGTAGGCCAATGGAAGTACTGTTGCGTTTATTTATTATAGATATCTTGAGGTGGCCAGGAAAATGAATAAGTGCGTTTACTTCTTCAAATACTACCTAATGAAATTGTTTTTAATTATTTTACAAATAATGTAAATTGACATGCGCATCCATCTTTTTTCTTCGTGTAATAAAATTTGACATTTTTGACAATTGGTGCCACTCGTGCGTTCCCTGATTTATCATTGGTTCGTGCGATATCACGTCACCGCTGGCCAATCACAGCCATCAATGTATGACGCGACGTTGATCCGTTAACAAATAACAAATACAGTCAAACCTGGGTAAGTGAGAAAACTCTATAAGTGAGAGTAATAGCCAGGACCCGTCATTTTAAGCTCCCAAAACCTCTATTAGAGAGAAACAGAAACCTCTGTAAGAGAGAGTCGTTTTTCCATCATGGACCTCCGTAAGTGAGACTGCTACTTATCTATACCTCTATAAGCGACAGTCTAGCTTTATTTATTTATATTATTTAGGAGGAACAAATGAAAAAACACATTACAAATTTAACATCTGCTATTTTATGACTCATTCTTAAATTTTGTGGAACTTCCTTCTATTGTTTTTGAATTGTTTTCTCGTCAATATTGAACCTATTCTATTTCGTGGAACTAAATAACGTTGTTATTGTATCGCATTCTTTCCGAATGGACACGTGCGCCTGTGTACCGTCCTGTTTGTCGGACTTACTCAGTTTATCGTTAATCAATTGCGAAGGAAAGTTCTGTTCTGCATCATGTCAAAACGGAAAATTCAAGTACTGTCATTAAGTGAATAGTGAATGCGTTTGAATCCGGAAAATCGCGAAATGAAATTCAGAGGGAGCATTAGCGAGAAACTCGGGTTAGTGAGAAACCTCTATAAACGAGAATGAGATTGTGCTCCCTGGAACTCTCGCTTATACAGGTTTGACTGTACCATACTAATTCTTTCTGTGGGTCACGTAAATAGTGACTAAGGGATACATCGGGGGATTTGATCTAGCGTTTCCTAGGTAATACACGAGCGTACTGAAATATTTGATGTTGACATGAATGAATCCAGGCGAGATTGGGTCTTATTGCATTACAAGTAAAGTTAAAATTACATTTGCAACAAAACGTAACAAAATTAACCTTTGCTGCTTGGAGAATGTCTACGGTTAACGGAACAGTGATTAATTAAGTGATATTTGTAAATGGCTGGCGGTAATTCAGAAGTTATTTAGAAATAAATAAAAACGACTTTTTTTATTGGCCTTATAACATCGGTTTGACCATAAGTTTGTTTTGATATAATAGGTATATTAATTTATTTAGGTAATATTGAGGATTGATATAATGCACTTTAAAATCATTATTATAAGCGGCTTATTAAGTTTATAGATATGTTTGTTTAGTATTTTTCTGCTAGACATTCTCGACAAGCGATAAACGCACAAAACTTTGATTCAGGAACATTAATATAAACATTCATACAATTATATACTACGCATTAAAAATGGCGTTCCTACAAAAAGTGCTGCAAAAACGGTTCGCGCACATTAAACTATTGCTAGTTTTAAAAAACACAATAGTCATTTTGAGTTTTTTATGTAACTCGCTTCGATGTTCGTTTGTTAATTTTATATTATTTAACTAGCTGTACCTGACCGCTTCGCTGGGCATTTAAAATTAACATTATTATTTCTCACCACCAGAAAGATTCTCATCATTAACGCCCCCGCAACTGGTGCAGGGAGTCCAACACTCATATAAATATTAGCCTGTACATTAACTACATGTATTTTCTATATGGATACCAAGTTTCAAGTCAATCGGCTGCATGGTTCAGTAGTTATAGCGGAACATCCGTAAAAACCACTGTAGATTTATATATTAGTATAGATTAGTTAAATTGTTTTGAGGAACCAAAATTTTGAAAGTTGATCAGAATCGAACAACAAAAATTTTAATTTTTTGATTCTTTACAAAAATGATAGTAAATTTATACGTGATTAATACGTGAAACAAAAACTTTGTATCCCTTTTTACGAAAATTGCGCTGACGGATAAGTATGAAATTTTTCACACTTATAGAGAATATAGAGAAGAAGTGCACAATGCTAATATTTTTTTTAAATAATGCATAAAAGATACATTAAATCAATAAAGAAAACATTACACACACTACATACCATGTATTTGACGCACACACGCATGCATACTATTTATTGTCAAACTTTTATTCTTGACGTCTGTTGTCAAATTGAGAATAGATTAAATATTGTTTGTCTTTGTTAATATTTTTTAAAGTGTAGTCTTGGCGAAATTTGTGATTATAGAAGTATAAAATACAATCATAATAGTGTACAAACTTACAATTCCAATTAATTATAGTCGAATTTCGACTACTGTGGGACCTCTAGTTATTTTAAAAGTTCATCCTAAGCCTATTAGTATAACCACTACATTTATCCCGAATTCAAACAAGTATTTCCAAATAGCGTTGTAATTCACTAAGCAGACAGGTAGCTTCTAAATGTTACACCGGACAAAATAGCGCGGCGACCATAAATCTAACACCTCTCACGACTTCGGTAATAAACTAACTGTAGATTTGCTTAGTTTACGTTCACGCTAAAGCATTTCGGATTTAAAATTATTCAAGGGCCCGAGCTGAAATCGTGCAAGGGCTTCTGTGAGCCCGCATGGATAGCTCCCGCCATTTCTCATGTTACTACGACGAAGCAATCATGCATTCCACTTTGAAGATTTAGTTGAAACATCGAGCCTCAAAAAGCTGACGTCACAATGTACACTCAAAACTTATTTTTTATTTCATAGACAGGCTATGTGGATGCTCCTACAGACCTTGAGATTTTATGTCTATGTCTTAATTGTATACTAATCACGCAAATTATATTTTATGGGTGTTTGATATTAAGTACACGACGTCATTCCTTCATAGCAGAATTCATTCGTCAATAAAATTGAGTCCTTATATATGTTGCGAATGTTGCGATAGATGTGTGGAGTAACGAGAATGGATAGAATACAGAATGAATATGTTAGAGGAAGTCTGAAAGTGGCACATGTGACAGAGAAGCTGATAAGTGCGCGTTTGGCATGGTATGGACATATGATGAGACGAAATGAAAATGAGGTTGGTAAGAGAGTGTTAACTATGAATGTGGAAGGATATAGAGGAAGAGGAAGACCTAAGAAGAAATGGATGGATTGCGTGAAAAACGATATGGGTAAGAGGGGAGTGAACGAAGAAATGGTATATGATAGAAGAGTATGGAAGGACGGAAAACATATTGCACCGACCCCAGGTGACTGGGAGAAGTGCAGGATAATGATAATGATGATGATATAATTAGAAAAACTGGTGAAAATTGAATATTCAAAATAAAAAAGCCAAGTTTTAAAAAAACCTGCCAGTAGCCCACCTGAAGGTGTTTACAGTAACTTCAAGTTAAAAATATATACGAAACTCTGAATTTCTGAATGAAGTAAAAAAAACGTAAATGTTCATCTCGCTGTTCTTGTTTATGTTTATTATTACTCGTTTCGAAGTCGTTATAAGGTTTTCAAATTATCATTAAAATTGAGCACCGAATTTAACAAGAGATCGTTACTCTGATACATAATTTTCTTACAGAGTTTTCGGGCCTTTACGATGTGTTCATATCGTTTTAAATATAACCTTGTTTCGGGAGGGAGTTTCTCTAACTAATGAAAGCAGTAGGAGATGATGACCGATAAATTAAGACTTGTCCTGCAGTTTGAGAGTAAAAGAAGCCGGCTTAAAAATACAATTTTCAAGGGCTAGTTTTTATGTAGCGGAGCCCATAGATATCTACAACCTAGCACCCTACTAAAACCCGCTTGTACCCCGCTGTAACCGCTGAATACCGGGTAATGTTTAAAAAAGATTGGTTTGTTAAAAAACTCGAGCGCCATCTGCCATATGTTGAAGGTACTAGGAAAACATACTCCGGCTCGAAGGACCATAATTATGTTGCGTTGTGGTAAATGAAAGTGGAGTGTATTTATTACTTTTGAAATATTTATTGGTCTTTATGTGACAAATTAAAGACTGAATATAACAGAAATATGAAATCGAGGCGTCGCCGTTGGCGGATGGAATTGAAAGGGAAAAGTGTCATAGCTGGTCATAGGGGATGTTGCTCGTTGACACTTTTGACGTTCCGAAATCAAACACCTATGAATTTCTAAAAACAACTAGACGAGTACAAAGTTACAAACTAAATCGAATCAAAAGACAAGCGAGCGCATAAAACACGTACAAACAAACATCGATTTTTATATATTAAATTAGATACGTTATTTTGCTCGGATCATGTTACATATAAATATGTTAGACCGGAATACGAAAGAATGATGTTTTTCCAGGAACAATATATCAAGAGAGATGTTATTTGAAATTTATCTAAATGTGAATTTGTGTACATGTTATCAATACGCATTTATATACTTATAGTTTTTATTTTGATCAACAGAATATCGTGATTCTTTTTGGTTGGCTTCTTTTATTATTAAATAGCCTGTATTATTATAGCCCTATATGGCTTTTCCTTTTATTTTGAAGTTTTCTCGAATTGACTGATGTGGATTATGCATAACAGCTAGAAGAAGACATTTGAGCGTTTATCGTAATAAAAATAAAATAAAAGATTGCAATAACAAAAGCTTTTCGATATATGAGTTTTTATATCTATCTATATATATAAAAATGAATTGCTGTTCCTTAGTCTCGCTGAAATTTGAGAACGGCTGGACCGATTTGGCTAATTTTGGTCTTTAATGATTTGTGGATCCAGGGAAGGTTTAAAAGGTAGAGAAATATGAAAATTCTCGGAATTAAATAAAGTTTAGCTCTTTTATTTATCGATTGAGGCACTACGAAGTCTGCCGGGTCAGCTAGTCGTGTAATA
Organism: Bombyx mandarina; assembly: GCF_003987935.1. Next base: position 2,104,610 of record NW_021011519.1, on the reverse strand, counting down.
AAAATGAAACACGCAAAATTATAATTTGCGTAATTACTGGTGGTAGGACCTCTTGTGAGTCCGCACGGGTAGGTACCACCACCCTGCCTATTTCTGCTTTCAAGCAGTAATGCGTTTCGGTTTGAAGGGTGGGGCAATCGTTGTAACTATACTCGAGACCTCAGAACTTATATTTCAAGGTGGGTGGCGCATTTACGTTGTAGATGTCTATGGGCTCCAGTAACCACTTAACACCAGGTGGGCTGTGAGCTCGTCCACCTATCTAAACAATTAAAAAAGAAATCTTACGAAATCAGAAAGAGTTATTTTGACAAATTAGTAAATATTTTTTGGCAGAAAAAAAATGTTGCTTTAAATAATAGTAATTTTTATTAACACTTCGAATATGACAAATTTTATGGCAAATCCCACTACAAATGCTGTAGCTTCAAAACGAAATGATTCATTAATTTATTTGCAACCTCCACAGTACATATGGATGGAACGTTGTTTATTATGATTACAATTATTGACAATCAAGTCCATTGAATGCGAGACCTTGAATTGTTGGCGAGTTCAAATTAAGCCTTTGTTATGCTGACTAATGCTGTTTTCTCGTTTCATTCTTAATTCTATATATTAATACGTGAAGCAAAAACTTTGTATCCCTTTTTACGAAAATTGCGCGGACGGAGGAGTATGAAATTTTCCACAATTATAGAGAATATAGAGAAGAAGTGCACAATGCTAATATATTTTTAAAATAATGCATAAAAGATACATTAAATCAATAAAGAAAACATTACACGCACTATATAAATGTATTTGACGCACACACGCATGCATACTATTTATTGTCAAACTTTTGTTCTTGACGTCTGTTGTCAAATTGAGAATAGATTAAATAATATGTTTGTCTTTGTTTATATTTTTTATAGTGTAGTCTTGGCGAAATTTGTGATTATAGAAGTATAAAATACAATCATAATAGTGTACAAACTTATAATTAAAATTTTTTATGGTCGGATTTCGACTACTGCGGGACCTCTAGTAATAATTATAACATAAATTATACTGAGTTACTAGTCATTTACCCCAATGGATATCGATTATCCGGCTAATATGGCCATGTCATTGCCACTTCAGATTATTAATCCGAGACCGCAAATTGGCAAACATGGTGCAAGACGCCTTCAGGTTCGGTGGACTGATAATCTATGCTGGGTGGCTGGCAAGAGCTGGATGAGACAATCCGAAAATCGTGCTCAGTGGCGTATTTATACAAAGTCTTATGTCCAGCAGTGGACCTTTTTAGGCTTATGATGATGATGATGATGAGTAGTCGTTACCGTAGGCCCTTAGATATCACTAGCGGCCCGCTCCGGCTCCGCTCGGGTCTTTAACAAAAATTTCAACGATATTTGACGTTGTTTTATTTTTTTTAAATAAAAGAACACTTATTGCGGCATGACTATAATAGTTAGACATATGCTGTTACGACACTTTTTGTAAATAATAATGTGTTCTACAAAGTCGTAGTACATTATTTTATTCTATCATGAACAGTTTTCGCAGGGCACGCGATGTAAAGAATATTTTAGGTATTTTTTTATATCTTGGGTTACCTTGTTAGAGTTATAGTAAGGATTCCTAATTTTTTCTAAATAGATTTTTTTCAAAAAGCCTATGTGACTCGGAAATAGTGTAGCTTCCAAACAGTGAAAGAATTTTTCAAATCGGCTTAGTAATTTCGGAGCCTATTCAATACAAACAAACAAACAAATCTTTTCCCGTTATAATATTAGTATAGATTAGTATAGATAATATGAATGTTGACACACACCTTAATACATATGGTCGAATTCAGAATACTAGCATAGTATAGTATGACGTATATAGTATAATCTGTCGGAGACGGTCATTAGTTTGGTAGCTAAACGAAATGCAGCACGATTCTTGAGAGATGGCAGCACGATTGCGGTATCGTCGGAACTCGGCTAACTTTGTGCTACGACAGAGCCTAGCCGATGAAGGCGCGTAGACGCCATCACACTTACCAACCAGCCTTCTTGAAGAGCGGTGCCTCTGTCCTAAGAACTGTCATTCGTTTTCGTTTGCTAACGTCAAGAAGAGATTTCTAAATTGTTCTAAGACAACAAACCTGATTGGTGTACTCAATATTTCTCTTAGCTCGATTAGCACCTTATTCGCCCTTATGATATCTGACGATGGTGTTAATAATTTTGGCTTCTCCGACATATATAATAGTATGATAGTTGTACCAAAACGCACGACTGTTTCGTGGCAGATTCTCGGTACCGCAGGCTCACCATATGCCCAGTAATTACGCAATTTTATCAATCACGCATCAGTCACGTGTGCAACGGGCGTTTTACTCATTAAGCCATTTTAGAGGACATGTGTAGGTGTGCTATTAGACTTATCGAGACCCTACAACGTTATTATTTTTTAATACCCGTATCTCTTGGTAGGTTTGTCTTCTGTTCTATATGTGTTTTTATTCTGCACCTTCCAGCAAAATTCATAAGAAATTACTCTAAAAATTGTTTGCACCAAAAGGAATCTTGTTACATCATTTATTTTCTTTTGGAACGAAGTTCCTTATGGGACGATGCTGACGATGCGGACTGGGAAAAAACGTCCGTAACGTAAGATTTTTATTAGTAATGCACACAGTGTACGACTTAACTTTATAATAACGTACAAATTAGTAATGCACATAGTGTACGATTTAACTTTGTAATAACGTACAAAAAATAACATATTTTTTATCATTCATTGACCACGATCTTAGAGCGTTCGTTTGCGCAATACTCTTATGCAAGCAACCGTGAATGAAGTGTACCACAATAAGTTCGCACGTTACCGAATGATCTTGGATGTTGCAAAACTTCCTGTTTTATTTTCTTTATACTTACCTCGAATAGAACTTAAAATTAATATTTTTATAATATAACTTCGTTCCTATCCGGTGTCCCACGACACCACACAATTTTTTGTTGTTTTTGCATCGAATTATAATTATCGTAATTTTAATCGGAATCATCTCGCTTTCGATGAAATTGCCGATGACCATTTTATTTTGGCGTGATCTCAAAAGAACATCATTAGTCAGTGGGTACAAGTTATAATTGATGCTTTATTTGCGTTAACGCTGGCGTATGTCCAAGCGAAGCCAATAAAATGCTACTTCATTGTTGACAACTGTCCGTGACCTAACCGACGAATGATGGTTGCTTTGTTGTTGAATGCGTTACGTTTGTAGACAATCGAGACGTCAACCTCATATCTCAAGGTGGCGGCATCTACATCTTCGTAATGTTTATGAGCTACGGTAAACATTTAACAGTAAATCGGCCAAAGCAAACAAAAACATGTCTCGTGTAGATACTGGTTCGGTTAAGTTAATTATTAAATGATTAATATTACTTATCTATTATATTTATTTGTTAATTTAATTTTGATTTATTAAATTTCGAACCGAAATGCATTAATGATTCACGGCAGGAATAGGAAGGGTGGTGGTACCTACCCGTGCGGACTGACAAGAGGTCTACCACCAGTAAACCTGTTACCTGTTACCTGTTACCTGTTCATCTATACATATAAATAAAATTGGAGTGACTGTTTGTAATATTGAAATAACCGCTTTTTACTACATGCATATGAATATATATACGGTACATACACCAAAATAACATTTTTTACAATTTTTGTCTGTCTGTTCCGGCTAATCTCTGGAACGGCTGGACCGATTTTGACGAGACTTTCACTGATAGGTAGCTGATGATATAAGGAGTAACTTAGGCTAGTTTTTTTAGACTAGCTTCGCCCCGTGGCGTCACCCGCGGTACAACAATAATAGTAGGTAGCATCGCGGGACTCAATTCTTTTTGATTAAAATTTATCCCACGACGAATTCGTATTCGATTTCCAACAGAATACCTACGTGAAAGTACAAATTCTTGAGCCCGTTACTAAATAAGAACAAGAAGCACGTGGTGAAACGGTACAACAATCTTATATATGCTATTAATTTACTTGTGCGGAGTGCGACGCACGTTACAATGTTGCCATCGTAAATTATACACTCAATATAGTACAAGGTTTTATGATGCAGAATGTTTCACGTTTTGTTTAGTACTTCTCCGTTAACATATTTGTTAAAACAAAAATAGATATTATGTTTTTGTTGTCATTTTGTTGGATGAGGTGTTTCCGGTTTTTTTTTTATTTCCTTCTTGTAAATACGTACATAGCTACGAATGTTTACGCGAAAACCGGCATTGAGATCAGTTTAAAATTAACAATTATTATTGTAAAGTTGTGCGCATATGGGACAGTCATGCGTATATCTGCTGCGAAACAAACATGCCTTACACTTTGAAGGTCAACCACTTTACAAATGGAATTGCGTTGAAATACGTTGTGGCTTATTAATTCCATTAATAAAAAGCGGTATTTAGTGGGAACATTTCGCTTTGTCCTATGCACGCCATGTTGACACGATGATGCTTTGACGTCACAAATAGCACAGATAAAAAAAGTTTCCCGCTTAGTCGGCTCTAAACAGAATTATAATATTCTTTTTATACAACAGTATTTACTATTTTGTACAATATTTAACTTCAAAGAAGTTCACATTAAATTTGGAACTCAGAACAGGAAAACAAAAATTTTATTTAGTAAATTTGTCTTCAAAAACAATTTAAATAGAACCGGCGCCGATCGCACATCAGCAATGCAAATGCATTTTAGTATATTTAGTATTGGTTTGCGACAAAAATAACTAGGACTATGTAACAGACTCGAACGAATTTTAGTGCAAATACATAATGCATCACGCATCAGATGTGTTCCTGAAAACGAAATCATGTCTAATTGCAGCCGATTCTATTATAAGGTCGCTTATTCAAAATGTTACTGTCGACTTATAGTTTTCACAGCATTTATTGCAATAGGTCCCGAATTGTGTAATTAACGGCCGTCTGGTGTAGTGGTAAGTGACATGGTCACTACACAGGGGGGTCGCGGGTTCGAATCCCACCAAGGGAAGATATTTGTATGATAAATATAAATGTCTTTTCCAGGGTTATGGATGTCTATTAAATATATTATTATGTATGTGTATAATAAAAATCTTACATTTATATATGCTATCTGGTACCTGTAACACAAGTTCTTTACGAACTTATCACGGGATCAGTTAACGTGGCGTGATTGTTAGTAAATATTTATTTATTTGTTTATTAGTTAATAAAAAAAATGTAATGTTAGCAAATCCCACCCCCCCCCCGGCTGAGCCTTTGCTCGCCCGCCAGTCCTGTTGAAACTGGAGAGGCCTCAGGGCAACCAGTAAAATTTTAAAAAGTTATGTAATTGCGAAACGACAAATAATTCTTTTCAGTTTCGGGACAGTCTCCCTTCATTTTAGACTAACCAAATGACAATGCATGCAACGTATGTTTTGATAAACATTCGTACTACATACGAGTATTATCGATGCGAAGCGTTGACGTAAAGCTATAAATATAGACCGTGTATTTGCGCAGTGCATTAAATAGAATTGTTGTTTACTTTGTTATGTATATAAAATTTTAAGTACATATTGTTTCCTTCGGTTTTACAAATAGTAAAAAAATAATTATATTATTCTGTTGAACATAGCATAATCATGTTAAAGCTGTTTTATTTAATCATAGTTTGGATTATTTATTTGTGAAATTTGACGAATGAGATTTTAATCAATAATAATATAACTCTTTATTTGACACTACATGTACAGAGTAAGCATATAACACAAATAATAGACGCTGACATAAATTGGCGGCCCTATCGCTGAAAGCGATCTCTTCCAGGCAACCTTGCAGGGAGAGGAATACGCAAACTAGTATGGACGGTGCTATATCTTATTAAGCTTACATAAAAATATATACTTATATACACGTATCGTATGGATACGATCGTTTGGAACCTTTGGGTCTGCGGAGGGACTTCGGTTCCCTCTGTATTTTGTACCGAATGTTCCATGGGGAGTGCTCTGAGGAATTGTTCGAGATGATACCGGCATCTCGTTTTTACCATCGCACCGCCCGCCACCGGAGTAGAGTTCATCCACACTACCTGGAGCCACTGCGGTCATCGACAGTGCGTTATCAGAGGTCTTTTTTGCCACGTACCATCCGGCTATGGAATGAGCTCCCCTCCACGGTGTTTCCCGAGCGCTATGACATGTCCTTCTATAAAAGAGGCTTGTGGAGAGTATTAAGCGGTAGGCAGCGGCTTGGCTCTGCCCCTAGCATTGCTGAAGTCCATGGGCGACGGTAACCACTCACCATCAGGTGGGCCGTATGCTCGTCTGCCTACAAGGGCAGTAGAAAAAAAAAAAAACGTGAAATATAAATACAATACAAGGTAGACTTACATACGATTAAATACAAATAAATACTAAAAATATGCATAAATCAATTAAAATATATAAAATTTTCGCCAACGGGTTTCCGAATCAGTCACTTGTCAACGTACTTATTATTTTTACACAGACGGGTCGACGAGTTCACTAAGCATCTGGTGTTAAAAGGTTACTGTCTATAGGCATCACTAAATCAGCGCCGCCGTCCTTGGGACATGAGGTCGAATTATCGAATGCCATTGTACCCTTCGAACCGGAATGCGTAGCTGTTTTATGGCGGAAAGACGGTGACACCTACCTTTTTTAATTGAACTTAAAATTTAAGTTTTCACTAAAGAATAAATTTTTGCTCTTGCACAGCATTCGTTACTTTGTCCCCTGCCTCGAGTGAGTTGTGTTATGTTAGGTTTTTTTTTTCGGGCCTGGGGCCGAACCTCCTAAGAGGTCTAGTCTAGTCTAGTCTAGGGTATGTGGGACTCAACGATCTGCAAGGTGTTGTGAACAGACCGCGGGCCCAAGGAATTTTAGGGCCCACCCACTAAACGACTCCCCTGCACTCTTACACCCGACGTCCGATCTCCGTCCGGGGTCAGAACCCGGTCAGAGTAGGGGGGTTCCCGCAGCCAACACTACAACAAAAAAAAATGTTAGATGAACGAACGCGATCTGTCAAACAACAGAAGATTCTAGAAGGTTCAACTCCGACATTCCTGTAATACGAAACATGCAGGCGGAAGTCTTGCCTTATCCTATCGAGTCAAAAAAGTAACCATTTGCCTGCGTTATTTGATCGCCCGATACGAATGCACCGGGCATCATACTCTTTAAGTCACGAAGAATTCAAAACAATCGAGAAAACAAATCGACCGGGGTCATTGCTCTTTCATAACGACGTATGATCGTTTATTTTGAGTAGACTCCAATTAATAAACTTGCTTTTCATTGCGACTTACATCACACATTTATAGAACTGGTTAATGTCGTATAGCCCACTTGGCAGCGGCATAGAATCCGTGCCGTAGTTAGGATAGCTTCCCTCCGCGCGGGGGTCAATCCCCCCACTGCATTGAGAAATACATTATTGTACAATCGGAATATTGGTTCATTATTTATAACAGAATCGATCTTTTTTTTTATTGCTTAGATGGATGGACGAGGTCACAGCCCACCTGGTGTTAAGTGGTTACTGGAGCCCATAGACATCTACAACATAAATGCGCCACCCACCTTGAGATATAAGTTCTAAGGTCTCAAGTATAGTTACAACGGCTGCCCCACCCTTCAAACCGAAGCGCATTACTGCTTCGCGGCAGAAATAGGCAGGGCGGTGGTGCCTACCCGTGCGGACTCACAAGAGGTTCTACCACCAGTAAAGTAGGTAGGTTGTAGGTAACAATAATCATCTTTTTTTTTTTTACGAATCAGACATTCTTCCAGATTTGTAGGTTCAAGCATAGACATTTAGAAACACACACACACACACGACACAGAGCCATATACCAATTTATTCTATCTCTTTGGCTTAGTGATTATAGACTCTGAAGACTATATACATACCTAGTATATTATGTACCAGTATATTTATTGCAGAAGTCAAAAATCAATATTAGAAAGAGCAGATAGAATAGTCTGGATTCGTCTCTGATCGTACGTTATTTTGAATTCAAATCAACAGTAGCTGAAGCCGTAACTATAATATAAAATTGTATTGGGGATATTTGTTTGTATCATGTTAATAGACGCGTGCTTAAAGATTATTAAGGTTATAAATATTATGATAATGTCTTCATGGTTGGTTGGCTTGCCTCGCGTTTCGGTTACGATTTGTGTTCTGTCATGTTCTTAGCTGGTTACATTAGCTTTGAGGATAAATGATTGAATGAGTGTATGAATGAAGTAGCTGGTACTTGGGAGCCCTGGCCCAGAGATGGGAGTAAGACTCCACGTCTTGAGGCCGGACTTGTGCTCAGGCGTGAAGTACCGCTACGTTTGTTAAGGACTCCCAGTACTTTTAAGCCAACTTGGCTTTGCCAAATGACTCCGATATTGAATATCGCTCGAAATGTCAACCCTAAGTATTCCAATACCAGTGGAAGGTTGCAGGCATACTCTTTGGAATTGCGGTGACATGATAAAAGGGTCCTTCGTCGCATTGAACTCGCGCACCTGTGTCTTCAATGGGTTGAATTGAATTAAATTCATTTTACCTCACTAAGTGAATGAATGAATGTATGAACGAGTGAACGAATGAATTATGGATGAATACGCTACCCAAAATTTAATGATCAGCAAATTTATGAATCTGCACTGAAATAATTGACTTATAAGCCCTTAATATCTGGCGATGGGTACAGTCATCGATACTGTGTGGTGTTGGCCTTGCACGATAAAATATGTGAAAAAGTCACATATTTTATCGTGCACCCACTTCTATATTATTTTGTGTTAAAATATTCCAACAGTGGCTAAGTATTATGAGGTTAAATGTTTCGGTGGAATTTAGATGGTAGTATCTATGGCCGTCCCCCCTAGCCGCTTAAGATCAAAGATTAGTAACGATAGATAGACAGAAGCCCATATTACCACGGAGGTCCAAATTCGAACAAATGCCCATGCTCAGAAGCTAAGCTTTTTGCATTCAACGATCTAATTAACAGACAAGAAATGCGTCGAGACCTCCCTTTGCCAAATAACAGTAACCACAATTCAGGCCGGGAAATGAACTGAAACTTCTAGCAGTGAGTCGGCTCATACGCTTAGACCCAGTTAGCAATAAAACTAAATGGTTTGCGTGCGTGGTAATAAAATTTGGGTATTAGTATGTGTGTAATAACACTGAAAAGTACTGTAGTCATTTAGGTACTGAATTAGCATTGAAAGTATTATCTGTTCTCTCATGTCTATCTACTAGCTTTTGCCCGCAACTCCGCTCGCGTGGAATAGTTACTTTGGCATAACGCTAAATTTTACCCCCCACTTCATTTAGGTACGTAAAAAGTGAAAATATTTTGAGACATTCTTTATTAGTGCTACACTTGTATCGGTCTTACCGTGAGGTTATAATATAGCCTATAGCCTTCCTCAATAAATGGGCTGAAAGCTGAAAGAATTTTTGAAATCGGACTAGTACTTCCTGAGATTAGCGCGTTCAAACAAACAAACTCTTCAGCTTTATAATATTAGTATAGATTTATATTTCAGCCCACAGACGTCCACTGCTGGACAAAGGTATGCCCAAGTCTTCCCACAAGCTGGACCGACGACTGATTACGATTCGCGGGGATCCGTTGGATCCAGGCAGCGGAGGAGCATATAACAATTACTATTTGTGGCTTTGTTTTTCATCCGAATAAGTTGAATGCTTGTACAGCTATTGATGACATACCAAGCATATATCTTAAAGTCTTCTGCGTCAACGTATTTTAATTCATGAAAACAATACATTATTTTTTACGATCTAAAGGTAACCCTCATATGACACGGTATTTTACAACACGGTTCCACTTTAACACGAAAAGAAAAAATCCGCAAAACGCTCTTATAACACGGTACTTTTACAATACGATAACGAGATTTTAGTTTAAAATTATTTAGAAAATTACATTATGCACTATGAACACACAATAAATGGGAAGAACTGAAATTTTTACTGCTTATTTTTTACGTATTATAGTTTTTTTTTTGCTTAGATGGGTGGACAAGATCACAGCCCACCTGCTGTTAAGTGGTTACTGGAGCCTACTGGAGCCCATAGACATCCACAACGTAAATGCGCCACCCACCTTGAGATATAAGTTCTAAGGTCTCAAGTAAGTTACAACGGCTGCCCCACCCTTCAAACCGAAACGCATTATTGCTTCATGGCAGAAATAGGCAGGGTGGTGGTACCCAACCGCGCGGACTCACAAGAGGTCCTACCACCAGTAAGACCTGATTAAAAGATACATACAAAAGCCTAAAAATAAAGAAATTGTCCGCGTCATTTCAAAGGGGTTAACAATCAAATCTGCATAAAAAGTTACTTGCCATTATTCATATAATAATATAATCTATCTACAATGTTTAACCTATTAACTTGTTTTATAGCTTATAAAACAAGTTAATCTAATACATTGTCAGTTAATGGCCTGTATGAATATAAATAAACATAGGTGCCATCAAATTCGCTCAATAAACCTGAAACGGCCGACTTCTACGCTTTAGTTGATAAATAAACAAGTCAGTTTTTGTAAACATAACACTTTCATGGTATTTTCTTAGATAACTTCGCGAGTCATAGACGTATTTTTTTATTTTTTTTATTGCTCTTAGGCAGACAAGCATACGGCCCACCTGATGTTGAGTGTTTACCGTCGCCCATGGACTTCAGCAATATCACGGGCAGAGCCAAGCCGCTGCCTATCGCTTAATACTCTCCACAAGCCTCGTTTGAAGAAGGACATTTCATAGCGCTCGGGAGACACCGTGGAGGGGAGCTCATTCCATAGGTAGATTACGTAGCAAAATAGACCTCTGGAAACGCTCTGTTTGATGAACGCAGCGGTTCCAGATAATATGGATGAACTCTGCTCCGATGGCGGGAGGTGCGATGATAAAAAGGAGATGAAGGGATCATGTCAAACAATTCCTCAGAGCACTCCATTCGAATTCGAACTGCTTTTACAGCTTTATCTCGTAGTAATTATTGACATTTTAGAATATCATTTTCATGGATCCGACTAATAAGTAATGGCGTTACTAAAGTCGTTATTTGGTAAATTTTCTGAATGTCTATCTATTGATAAATACATTATTTGAGACGTTTAAAATTTTTTTAATACTGTTAGTGTTATACCAAGTTCAGCTATGAGTCCGAATTAGAGTCAAGGATCTTTGTGCATACACAGGGCCAATGTATTTGAATCCATTAAACAACATCGGCGTATGTCTCAAATTTCAATCGTACATTTTGTTTGGAAAGTAGAGTACCTTAAAATAACGTGTTTGTGCAGTATTTAGTTTCGCTGGTCCGGGCCTCGATGGCTATTTTTGTGTAATTGTGAGGTTGTTTTGTCAGACGTTGTTTCTTATCCCGCGTGCTTAAAAGAGAAGCGCGTAAAAAATCCGTTTTCCTTTATTGATTTAGGTTAGGGATCGTTTTCAAATTTGGGGTAAAAAGCGAGCTATCTATAAGTATATATCAATACGTGAAGCAAGAACTTTGTATTTTACCCTTTTTACGAAAATTGTGTAGACGGAGGAGTATGAAATTTCCACACTTATAGAGAATATAGAGAAGAAGTGCACAATGGTAATATTTTTTTTAAATAATGCATATAAGATACATTAAATCAATAAAATTACACACACTACATACCATGTATTTGACACACACACGTATATATACATGTATATTTTGTTTATTGTCAATTTTTTATTTATAGTCTGTGGTCAAATTGAGAATAGATTAATATGTTTTGTTTGTCTTTAATATTATTTGTCTAATCTTGGCGAAATAATAATGTTCAAATTTATAATTTAAATTAATTATAGTCGAATTTCGACTACTGTGGAACCACTAGTTTGATTTAATTCTCATAACCATAATGTTACCGTAATTGTAAGTGCAGGAAATTTGTTGTCATGACAACGGGCACGTGGGCCTATAACTATGTATTCGTAAACACGGTTAAATTAGGAGTTAGTTATACATTAAAAACTACCCCAAATCTCATTCGTATCAGGGTTTCGAAATTCAAATTCTAACTTGTTTGCCATTTTTCCAGTAATGCGTGTTAAAAAAAATTAAAAATATAAATGAATATTATATAATATTATCAATAGTTGAGTGATTAAGTAGATTGTGATGAAGCATCTTTGACGTGACAACGTCTTATAATTCGATGGAGCTGGCTGCACGCACGAAAAAACATGACTCATGCGGCGTTACCTCGCTCTGAGGCGTTCGGCAGCGTTCGACATCTGTCTCTCTCTTACTTGAGTGAGCGATGCATCCGCGTGGACAGCTGCTATACAATAATACATTTACCTGTTTTCGTCAAGTATGAAGTTCAGTGAAAAGTGAATGTGGTGTCAATTGTTTATAGCAACGATAATTGCGATGATTGAAAATGAAACCATTCCATCATTATTTTCTTATGACGTTGTCACGTTCAACTATCGTCAGTAAATCGACTTTACAGACAACCGATTTTTTATTCTGAACATGCCTAAATACGAAAAAAACGGAAATTAGAGAAAGTTTAAATTCATGAAATCGTTACTTTTTTGGTACCGCAAAATTGAAAACGACCCTTAGTCATTCGGATTTTTTATTTCGTTCTAATTAATAAGTCGTTCGGAATTATTTCAACATTCGTCTTCAGAAATTTAGAATCAATTACGGTTAAATTCCATTCAGCGCTTTCAATTCGATTATTCTCTAGTCTAACGATAAATCCACATTATCAGTGATTGGTTGTGATTCGGTATTGTCAGACTTACTGAGTAATTACAGGCTCTGACTCCGCACTTCGGCACATCACTGTTGTTAAAGTGAAATGTTTAATTTTAATCCTCTCAGCAGACAGACACTTTTGTATATTCTTTATATATTCTTTTTCGTTTGTACAATTGTGCAATAAGAAGTATGTAAATACAATTTTTGGAGAATTCTGTGAAATCCTTACTTGAAGCGTATACTAAAATATTTTGCTAACGCGGAGAGAATGAGCACGCGGAAATTACCCGTACGTGTTCGCTATACACTCTGCCACAAGTAATTACATTAATTAAGATGTTGCTCTTTAATCATTATAATATGTAATTATATACCTATATAAGATTACTATTCGGGACAGGGAAAATTGAGGGAAAGAGACCGCGTGGGCGCACCTCGACATGGCGTTAGATCAAAACCGCAGCACAATAGCAACCCAATTCCACGAAGCCCTTCACGCGGCCAAGGATCGGAAAACCTGGAAAGACATTAAAAAAAAAAAAACCTGTCTAAGCACGATGGTCACGACCTTCAGTGGTGCGGAAACAGCCCACTGAGTTTCTCGCCGGATCTTCTCAGTGGGTCACGTTTACGATCCGGTGGTAGATTCCGCGAAGCACGGCTCTTGCTAGGGTTCGTGTTAGCAACGTCGTCAGGTTTGAGCCCCGTGAGCTCACCACTGTTAAGGTTACGCTGAAATAGCCTCTCAAGGCTATAAGCTTAGGTAGGAAAAAAAATAATTAAAAGCGCGGAAACGACGCGAGGATAGATGTGAAAGATGGTACCTGATGATTATCAAACCATGAAATATTTGCCACAAGTACAGTCGAAATCTTTTTGCTATAGTAAACATATTAGTTTTAAATTAAATAAACTATTTATGTTCTTTGAAAACAAAATTTGTGAACTGGTCATATTGGTCAGAATATTACATAGTTCAAAGTAATAAAATTGTTGTATTGTCATCGGTCTTTGATACGTCTGGCAATTTTGTAGTTAATCCGATGTCTTGACGTTTACGTGTTTTATTATTAATATACTACATTATTAGTTATTATTATACTTACTATTATTATTGTACTATTATATTTTTATACGAAGTTATTAGTTATTAGGGTTATTAGTTATTGCTTGAAGCCGAAATGCATTACTACTTAACGGCCGAAATAGGCAAGATGCTGGTACCTCACAAGGAGTCCAACCACCTAAATTAGTAATATTAGAACAGTTTTTACTAGTGGTAGGACCTCTTATGAGTCCGCACGGGTAGGTACCACCACGCTGCCTATTTCTGCTGTAAAGCAGTAATACGTTTCGGTTTGAAGGGTGGGGCAGACGTTGTAACTATACTTGAGACCTCAGAACTTATATCTCAAGTTGGGTAGCGCATTTACGTTGTAGATGTCTATGGGCTTCAGTAACCACTTAAGACCAGGTGGGCTGTGAGCTCGTCTACCCATCTAAGCAATAAAAAAAAGTTTTTCTGATGAGATTTTGACTGCTTCAAAAGTGCTCAAGTAGCATGTTTTTCCGGAGAGCTTAATATCACACGAGCTGTGAGGTTCATGCGCTAAGAAACAACTTTATTATTCCCTACCTATTCGCTGGTATCCTAAAAGGCTATTCCGGCTACCCGCGAACCGGAAGAAACAACAATCTTCCTTATATGATAAACAACTTTCTCGAGACCCTTTCTATTTTTGTACAAAACCGCGTTTTACATTACATGGATTATGATATGAATAAATATAATGCACTTAGCTTATTGTCAGATATAAATAATTCCCGTGACACAGTCGATGTAAACACGGCGGAACCAAATCAGTGTTTGTGGTTTTATTTATAATCTTAATATGTATATATAAATTAGGTGTCACGTTGTTTGTCCGCGATGGACACCTAAACTACTGAACCGATTTTAACCTTCTTTTTTTTAAAATATGTTTTTTGTTCCAACTTAGGCCATAGGATGGTTTTTATTTCGATTAATAGTCGCAATATTTATTAATTAACCATAAAATGATTACTTATGTTGATTATTGGCGCCTTCAATCAGTTTTTACAGACAATTGTTATACTATCTGACATTAATATCTCATAGATGGCGCTGTGTTAAAAATACCAACGTGTTATATAAGCTACAATTTAATGGCATAAACACCACGTGTTGCTGAGGCTAAAGTATAAGTGAAATTTATTTCGTAGTAAACGCAATACATTGAAATCCAATTGTTCTTAGTTTGTAAATTTTTAGTATGAGCATAGCCGGCCACGTGTTAAAGAAACAAAAACCTTAGCCACAGCAACGTGTGGCCGGGTCTACTAGTACTGTAATAGTGTAACACAAGAGCGAGCGTGTTTCTGCTACATTATACGAAGTCCCGAACTGAATATGCTGTTGATTTTGATTTCTGCGTGCTGGAAAACTTTTGATGACCTTATGCTTCTTTTACAAGCAGCCTTAAGTTGTCAAGCGTGACCATATAGTCAAGAATAACTAGTTACACACGAGCACTTGTGAATATACTACGTTGCTCATTCGATCCGAATGTCCTTGTCAGGAACTTGTATATTGCGGAGAGCGCAGTGTCGACATTTTCAAATCTATATATTAATACGTGAAGCAAAAACTTTGTATCCCTTTTTACGAAAATTGCGCGGTCGGAGGATTATGAAATTTTCCACGCTTATAGAGAATATAGAGAAGAAGTGCACAATGCTAATAATTTTTTTTTAAATAATGCATAAAAGATATATTAAATCAATAAAGAAAACATTACACACACTACATACCATGTATTTGACGCACACACGCATGCATACTATTTATTGTCAATCTTTTGTTCTTGACGTCTGTTGTCAAATTGAGAATAGATTAAATATTGTTTGTCTTTGTTAATATTTTTTATAGTATAGTCTTGGCAAAATTCGTGATTATAGAAGTATAAAATACAATCATAATAGTGTACAAACTTACAATTCCCATTAATTATAGTCGTATTTCGACTACTGCGGGACCTCTAGTATTATATAAAATGCTGTGATGTCATCATACTGACGTCACTTCGGTGAAAAATGTAAGGTTAAACCCGGTTTCTACAATGTTATCCCTATAAGGTTCTAAACTAAGTTCAAACTGCTTTTTTTTTATGAATAAACAACTTCATTATTCGTAAACTTTTTGGAGGTCGCGATGCATTTCAGAATGAAAAAAAAAAGCAACTCTTCCCGCAAACGACGCTTAGCTGGTACAAAATCAGACATTTTCATACAACCAAATGTATATCACGCAACAATAAAAACAAAATGTGTCAAGGCGGCTTGTTTATAATTTTTTTTTATTTCTTAGATGCGTCGACGATATCTCGGCCCACCTGATGTTAAGTGATTACCGGGGTCCATAGACATCTACATCGCAAATGCTGCCACCCACCTTGACACATGAGTTTTGGGGTCTCCGTTTATACAGTACAACGGCTGTCCCATCCTTCAAACCGAAACACTTCACGGCAGAAATGGGTAGGGTGGTGGTACCGACCCGTGCGGACTAAAATATCATACATCTAAGCTTTTTTAACAATGTTTTATATATCTCAGAATCGACCAGCGCTTATTGCTGCAGCCATCTATTGACAAATAGCGAGAACTTAGATGCGCATCTGATACGGAACAGTGTTATGTTGCCGGCCGAATAAAATAGAATTTTGATTAGCGTTCGGTTGTATTCGTAGCTAAAAGCCAGTGTAGCATCAAAAATAAGACACATTTACCCTATTCTACTATTGAGACCATTGTGTCATGAGAGTGTCAGTAGTTCAAATTACTTTGAGGGCATAATCTTGCGTATTTTTAATTGTTTTACTTCTGATCTTTCGAATACTTCGCAGCTATCTTGGTTACGGACGTTTTACATAAGTTGTTATTCTTCGACATTGGAATATGTATTGCCGTCTATTTTGTATTAAAATTTAAATCATAATTTTCACGTTTCATTTCACACAGAAATGACTAATAGTATCTTGAGGTTTGGCAGTCAGAATGCATGCTCTAAATGCTCTAAAATACCAGCCAGTTATTTAGAGTACCATACCGACGCTCACCTATATTTTACTCGTGTTTGAAGCTGACTGACATTGTTAACGACATAAAGTTTATGTATTTATAGGTTACGCCATGTTTATTTATAAGGCGGCATGTTGTTAGTAGGCAAAGAATTTACGTTGAAGAATATATGTGTCGTAGTACAAAGATAAGATAATATCCATGTTTTTTAAGATATGACAAACTTCATTTCAAACAAATATTTATTAGAAACGCCTCAAGCTGTGAAAACTATGTTGTAGGTTTTGCGATATCGTTGGAAGTCATCGTGCCTTCCGGTGTGAAGGGTGAGTTACCTAGCTGTTGTACAATAGAATCGAGACTTTGGTCTCATGTTATAATGTGCGTGACGGCCATTATTTCTACGTCCAGGTATTATTACGACGTATTTATTTCTCCTGTGACCAATTCAATGTCGGCCAAACGTTTACTTGTTTGTCTATTCGCGGCAATAAAAAACTAATTTGAAATGCTTAGCGTATATGTATTATGATTACGGAATAATATGTTTTTTGTTTACAAAATAACGAGATCGCGTGAAGCCTTTGCGCGGTTATTAATTAGAATGCATTAGCATTGTTAAAGGCGTGGCGATGGAAAGCACTTAAACTATTAAAAACGTGGTCTGTACGATGTACTTTAGATCGAGAAATAAGTTTTGTATTGAAAAAGAACATCTTGACGTGTTTTCAATTCGCGTATTTAGCTTGGTATCGTCTTGTGAAGTCGTTGCGCCGGTCGTTGACTTGAGAAATGTCATTTAAAACACACACACAGAGCACTGCACCACGAAAATTACGCGTTACATTCAGTAAACATCTGGAAAGTATGAAATATAGAAGTATGAAATATAGCTTCTAGAGTTCACACCGGTATTTTTGTTTATGAAAAAAATTAATTAGCATTGTTGATTTTAGTTGTAAGCCGTTTACCGTTCAAGCTATTCGTTTGTGGAATGCTCTCCCGGCACGTATACGACATGCTGAAACATTAAATTCGTTCAAACGCCTCATTAAGGAGCATATTTTAAATATTAGTCAACGTAAATGCGCCACCCACCTTGAGATATAAGGTCTAAGGTCTCAAGTAAGTTACAACGGCTGCCCCACCCTTCAAACCGAAACGCATTACTGCTTCACGGCAGAAATAGGTGGGGTGGTGGTACCTACCCGTGCGAAGTCACAAGAGGTCCTACCACCGGTAAATAATGATATGGGTACTAGAGTATGAGTGCAGTGATGATGTATGATAGACCTTAAGGGAAGAAAGAGACCATCTGCACCGACCCCACAAAGGGTAAGAAGAAGAAACGTTCCAGTTAAAAGGGTGGGATATCTCTATAGAATTAAATTGAGATTTTGACATCATGTCTCAAAATTTTTTTTGGCATTGTTTGAAGTTCATAGACTTCAATCATCACTCAAGATAAGGCCTGCTTCTAGTCTCAGTAATAATTACTTTTCCTCTTTCGCTTTGTAATAAATAATAAAATAAGCGCTGCAATTTCAAGATCTTCAACTGTAATTAAATCCTGTGTTAGAGGTACTAGAAATACGAGACAATTGCATTCAGATCCCGAAAAGGATATACCGCAGATGTCTTTAAGAGAACTACGGCCTTTAATCTGGCATCGAAAACAAAACGAGGCGATCGAATTCTGGCTTCGTAAACTAAGAAGTTAGAATCGCCAAACCGGTTTCAAAATCAGTTTTTGCGTGCAGTAAAACATTTGGCACACGACAAACAATGTGAATTAGCATAGCAGTGGGTAGTGGCGTTTTACGCTGTTATAACGCGCAGTAAGAAGCTTGGCTCTAAGGTTAGGATATAAATAACAAATTAAGACACTGAACTGGCAATAATAAATAACGCGGCTTATTAATCTTTACTTTATCCATCTAATTATGCAGACGTAAAGAAAAAAAAACAATAAAAATTACTTTTATAACGTGTTTGTTAATTGACTGATTTACGACCGGTCTTACAAAAGCTCTTGTGCATATTAACGTTATCGAAATGTTATTTTGATGCTTATTCTTCATAGAATAGAGATTATATTACCAGTGAATCGACTTAAATTATTTCTTAACTACAAATTAATCTTAAGGCATACTTACGTTGTAATATTCGAATTAATGGCTGTTATAAATTTACATATTAATAATTCCATATGTCGACTAATAGTTTTACTGTCTCATAAACTAAATCACAAATCAGGCGAGCCGTTGAAAACGAAATGAAATATTGTTGGGAAAAAAAACTAGAAGCTTAAATTTAGTGCTAGATAGAGAGTACGCTATATAAATTCAGCAGGCTTAGGGACCTCGGTAACCGTACTCCTCGAACTCGACAAAGAGTTCGCCGTGCAACCTAACCCATGAATCAGCTCGCTGAATTTCTCGCCGGATCTTCTCAGCGGGTCGCGATTCCGATCCGGCAGTAGATTCATTCGCGAAGCAGCTACTCTTAAGCTGTTAGGTCTCCTTCGGAGGCGCTCAGGTGGCTGTTAGCAAATCCCACCCCTCCTGGCTGAGCCTTTGCTCGCCCACCTGTCCTGGTGAAACTGGAAAGGCCTCCGGGCCACCAGTAATCCTTCAATCATAAAAAAAAGCTATATAAATCATACATTCGCCATACCAATTCTCCAAAAAAACTCGATTTTTGGATGATGGATAAAGCATCCCATCTTCATACCCAACAAACACTTATAAGTGTTTACATTTCATATAACTCTATAGGCTGATCTAAAACTATGTTTTTCTTCAAGATATTTATTCGACGCTAGCGGTTTTGTTACACAATATTAGTCAAATAACTTGTCCTGTGAACCATTGGTATATAATTTACGGGTGTTAAAATTTATTTCTTCATTATTTTGCGTTTGATATTTTCGTACTAAGTTAGGAAATGTTTATATCGCAAGTTCATTACGATATAAACATTTCCTTTGTCGTTTTCGAAACCGGGAGACCTGATTTTCATTTTCAAATGCTATTAGATTTAATAAGGCGTAAATTTTACCAGTGAAATCGTGCAGTAAACTTAGTAAAAATAATACAAGAGAATCAAGTGGGATTCCAAAACGGGATCGTGAGCCGAAGGCGCGGCGCGGCGGCTTGTTACTTTGTAGCTGTGTGTGTGAGTGCAACCAGTCGAATGACACAGTTCAAATTAATAGCAGTACAGCAAAGACTTATTCATCATTATCCTGCCCTTCTCCCAGTCACCTGGGGTCAGCGCAACATGTTTTCTCCTTCCATACTCTTCTTTCATATACCATTTCATCGCTCAATCCCCTCTTATCCATATCGTCTTTCACGCAATCCATCCATTTCTTCTTAGGTCTACCTCTTCCTCTATATCCTTCCACATTCATATTTAACACTCTCTTACCAACCTCATTTTCATTTCGTCTCATCACTTGTCCATACCATCCCAAACGCGCACTCCTCAGCTTCTCTATCACAGGTGCCACTTTCAGACTTCCTCTAACATATTCATTCCGTATTCTATCCATTCTCGTTACTCCACACAGCAAAGATTATTAGTAGCAAATAATATTGCATATGTAACTTATTTATCTTAAACAAAACACATTTTTCACTAACGCGACTGTTATGGAGGATGAATGATGATGATTATATCATTTAGCAGTAAAAATAATGCATTTTAATTTAGAAGCTTTATCGCAATCGTTATTTGATTAATGTTCCAAATTCTTTTCATTTCATTTCAATTCCTATTAACATTTTTCACAAAAAAATTATAAAATATTAGGCTGTATGGTATGATACATTTGCCTTTCCAGTTGGAAAAATACAACAACTACCTACTACTACTGATATTTGACAAGTACTTAATTTCAATAGTAGTTTGATGTCACTTCCGTTGCATACCTGCGTGACGTTCTGTAAAAATTTTACCTCCATGCGCCTAAAAAAGTTTCACTTCAAAAAAAGCAACTTATATGAAAATATTAAATTCACTTTATTTAGTACCTATTTAGTGTACCTACTGTTTTAAAGGTTATTCCTACCGCTGAATCGCATTCTAATGCGTGTAGCGATATTTATAGAATGGACCTGTGATTATCTGAGACATGTTTTTGTGTGCGTCCCTACATGGTTGCCCTTGTCGACTTCAAGGAGATGATAACTCCACGCACCATGTTCATATATTTATGTGTACATAATCGAACGTATTGTAAACAAATTTTACCTTGTTTGTTTTTTTATTATAATGTGCAGTTGTTGACACCATAGCGCTCATAACTATGATAGTAATTTAAAAATAAATGTAACGGAATACTACGACGTATTTTATGTATTAATTTATTTTGTAAAAACTTTACCTCAAGATAAATACTTAAATAGTTTTGTTAGTTTATTTTTTATTTTTCATATTACATATTTACTTTTCATTTTTAGTTGAATTTCAATTTTTTCAATTCTTTTTATAATATTGAATTGTCATCGGTCCTTAATAAGTATGCCAAATTTCGAGTAAATCCGACGTTTTGAAGGGGGTCAAAGTCATGTTCAAAGATTTCGTTACATACATACGTCTGAAGCTAATAATAAAAGCGTATTAAAAAGGAAATCCAGCATACGAATAAAAGCGAATTTTCCAGAAATTCGTTCCGAGTATTTCCCACTTTTTTTTTTCTAGTTGCTGGAATGAGCTCACACTTCACCTAGCGTCAAGTGCTTACGGGAGCAAGTAGACATTAACGTGTATCGTTACTGAGACACAAAGACAAGATAATTCAAGAAGATAATTCAACATTAAAGTGTGAATCAGTCGTCATGTATATATGTACATGCGAGTTCGCGCATCACTTATTTGATAAAGGTGAACTTTTGACTATCACTCGCTTGAATCTTTAGAAGTCAGTATTCCATAATTTTTTTAATGTTTATTAGGAACCATTTTAAAATGTTGAAATTTTTCGAAAAACTGACAATTTTAAAGTACTTGACTTGCTATATTAAATGCGCTACAGAGTGATAACAAGATTTTTGCGTTTCTTTCGATCCATTTAAGCGCAAAAACCCCTAAGATTTACTGTTTGCCTGAGAACATTTCTTCGTGACAGTCCTAAGCAGTAATACTACGACATAAAACATTTTTAGTCCTATGGTTCGAAATCTTATTTCGGAATATTTCTTAATTCGGATGTGCATCAATATCTTTGTTGACTAACACATTTTTAAGCGGCTGAAAAAGTCAAAGCATGCAAATACAGGGGTCTAGGCTCGGAATATGTTTTTGTCCCATTCGGTGTCGAGACCCTTGGTTCGTGGGGTCCTAGCGCTATAAGGCTTTTTAAGGAAATAGCAAAAAGGTTAGTCGACACCACAAGAGACCGTAGAGCTGGCAGCTACCTTGGACATAGAATTAGTCTAGCTATTCAAAGGGGGAACGCTGCCAGTATCTTCGGAACCTTGCCTAAAGGGACTCCTTTTAATAATATATTTTAGTTATTAAATTATTATTTTTATTATTTAATATTATTAATATTATTTAATATTATTGAATACTTACTTACTAAAAAAATTTAAGCTCGTTTCTTACGATTATAGAAATCTATTTATTATAATTTTACACATTTCCGAATAGTTCAAACTGTTTTTTCAATGTCGAACTACACAGGCGTGTTTCTGTTACATTTTATAAATTACAATTTAACCACATATTTAAAGGCGAACTATACCTTATTAATAGTTACGAATTAATATCTAAATTCACTAACAATTGACTCCCTTTCAACGTTTTTAATATTTCAAACACTTAACCTTTGTCAAACATATTATTTTTTTTTTAAGTAACTGATTCTTGATCTATATTTATACGTACTTAAATTACGGATCATTTGAAATATTTGAGTTTACGGCGAGGTTTTGGTATTCTGTCTTATGTGCCTAATGTTTTACGGTTAAAGGAATTATTTGAGTTGATAGCTCTCTCTTGCCGCCATAGGAGCAGATTTGTATTGTACTATAAAATTTTTTTGCTGCTATTATTTCATATACGGGTCATCGAACTCAGGGTCCATCTGGTCTTAAACGATTATTGGCACATATAGATTTCACAATGTAAATTCAGCGAGCAATCACGAGTGCCAATTTGAAGGGTCCGATACCCGTTAAATCCGTAACCCACTTACATCAGATGAGCCGTGAACTTGTTCACTCACACATACACAATAATAAAAAAATAACAACATAAGAGTAATATTTGATCGACCGACCAGTGCCTATTGTAACAAATAACAAAAGATTCGGAAGTTAATAGTCAAATGATTATTGTAAAGGACACCGCTTATCCGTGTTCCCAACAATCGAATTAAAGTTATCGTGCACAATGAAGTGAGTAGTAACATTAAAAATACGGTCTATAAACCTCGGATTAATTTTGAAAATTTGGATTGGACAGCACGTATCCACGGTTAATTTAAGAATACCGAATAGCCAGTATTTTATGTTCCCTCGCCGGTCTAGTTTATTTTGTACTGGGTTCCTGGCTTCCAATATACATGAGGTTTGAAATACGCTGGATGAAAATTCCCGAGGCAACGTTCTGAAGGATTTTACATTGAAAGATGTTTTCAATTAATGCTATGGCTATATACTTATAAGCTTATGGGCCATGTGGTATTAAGTTATTATCAGAGTCCATAGACATCAACTACCTCAATGCCGCTGCAATCTTAAGACATGAATTCTAAGTCTCAGCTTTTACAGTATACCTGCCTTTCCCTTCAAGCCGAAACTTATTCCTGCTTCATGACAGAAATAGACTGGGGCACTAGATTTTTTCACTGGTGGTAGGTTCTCTTGTGAGTCCGCACGGGTAGGTACCACCACCCCGCTTATTTCGGCCTTGAAGCAGGAACGTGTTTCGGTTTAAAGGGTGGGGCAGCTGTTGTAACTAAAAAGTGGATTTGAATGGTGCCACTTATTTTGAGATTTTAGTTGAAGTCTTTCTTTTTCTTCTTCTTCTTTGTCTCCACCTTATCCCACTAGGTGGGGTCGGCACAGCGAATTTGTCTATTCTATTGTCCTCTGCCAGCCGAATTTTTTTTTATTTAGTACTAGCTAACCCGGCAGACTTCGTAGTGCCTCAATCGATAAATAAAAGACCTAAGCTTTTGTATAAAATAAACTTAAAACAAACAAAAGGAATCCGTTCGACGGGGGACACATCAAAGGAAAAACAAAATTGTTATTTTTATTTAATTCCGATCATTTTTATATTTATTTACCTTTTCAACCTCTGGACTCCCACAAATAATTCAAGACCAAAATTAGCCAAATCGGTCCAACCGTTCTCGAGTTTTAGCGAGACTAACGAACAGCAATTCATTTTTATATATTTAGATAAAGATAATGGCTGTTATAATATGCAGCATGGTTGTAAGTAACCGTGTGGGCTTACAATACTGGTGGATTTTTGTTAGACGGTTCTTTTTTAGGGGACTAGGCTTTGGAGGTGAGGTGCTATTTTAAAACACTGACTTCATGGTTAATATATATTACAAACACTACACTATTACACATTTACAATATTTTGCTTATGATAATATAATCCTAGGATGTTTTACTGTCCGTGTCTAGATAAGAAGTACGTTGTCATCACAGCTGTTATAACGTTAAATAAACATTCCGATATTCGAACACTGTCACTTCAAATGTGACATGTTGCCTGCCACTACTTACACAATATTCAAACTACAACAATTTTCACTCATGGTAGGGAGTGTATTTGGTTAGTAGAATGACATATGCAGGTTACCGTAACCACTAAACAATAAATAAATAAAATAAATACTCAGTTCAAGAGTTACATTAATACCAAGATAAAAATGACACAAAAGTGGGTTTAGAATAATTGACTATAACAAGCCAATTTTTTTTTATTGCATAGATGGGTGGACGAGCTCACAGCCTACCTGGTGCTAAGTGGTTACTGGAGCCCATAGACATCTACAACGTAAATGCGCCATCCACCTTGAGATATGAGCTCTAAGCTCACAGTATAGTTACAACGACTGCCCTGCTCTTCAAACCGAAACGCATTACTGCTTCACGGCAGAAATAGGCGGGGTGGTGGTATCTACCCGTGCGGACTCACAAGAGCTCCTACCACCAGTAAAGAAATAATCCCTCGCCCCCCTTTCCGATCGATATGGAGGCGAGGGCGCAAAGCAAAGCCGCCGCCGCCCGAAACACGTCTTGTCGGATCCTGCAGATCCATTGTCAGTGCTTTTAAGTTCTTTAAGCACCGGTCATCGTCCTCGGTGATTACGAGGAGCGAAAACATAAACATAGCCCATAGAGTTTCTCTCCGGATCTTCTCAGTGGGCCGCGATTCCAATTCCGGTGGTAGATTCTGCGAAGCACACTGCTCTTAATAGGGATAATGTTAGCAAATTCTCTCAGCTTGAACCCGTGAGAACATCTACCCGTCAGCTCGAAGCTGCAATAGCCCTATAAGCTACCAGCGAACAGGTACGGGAAAAAACAATAAGTCTACAAAGTTGTCATTCGCCAAAACCAGCTTCGAACTTAAAAAGTGAGGTCAATAATAAATCTACTAAAACTCAGCGATTTGCGAAAATCTAAAAAACATCAATTATAATAAATGCGCCCTAGTCTTGAATGAGGTTGTTACGATTACAATAATTATCACCATTTCGTACGGAAAAATCGATAGTACAATCTTGTTGGATTGTAAAACACATATCAAATCTGTAAACATCGGCTTTTTGGTTGTGACCTGGAATCGCACCACCGCATCTCCTCTCTTGGGTGTCGTAAAACGCGACTAAGGGATACACCGGAAAATGGGTAGCGCTTTTTTGCTTATTGTTCGTATAGGTCAACGAGGTCAAGATCCACCTGGTGTTAAATGGTTCGCGAAGTCAATAGATATCACAAAGAGACTGTCGCTACTCATCTTGAGGCGTGAGGTCTTTGTTTAACATTTGTTCATTAATCCGGAACGGGTACCGCTTCGCAGTAGAGATCAGGATGTTGAGACCTGCCCATACTGAGTACGCCCTACTGACAATAAAACATCTAGGGTTGACGCCATCCAATACGACGAGCAGGACTATATCATGTAGTATTCAATACAGTAGCAGTAGAGTTAGAAGGGAGCAAAATCGAGGACTGAGGATCTTGAGAGACCATTTCATCAGCTCACGGGGCTCAAGTCTGACGACGTTGCTTGCACTAACCCTAGCAAGAGCGATGGTTCGCAGAATCTACCACCGGATCGGAAACGCGACCCACTGAGAAGATCTGGCGAGAAACTCAGTGGGCTGTGTCTGTGGCTTAATTTACTCGGCGAGCCCTTCGTCGCATGTGACGGGTTCGACGAGAACGATAAACGGTGCTTAGGATTCCAAAAAGCACCGTTAGTGGATCGGGAGAATACGAAATGACGTGTTTTGGGCGACGTCAACTATTTGCCATTCCGTCCGCAGGATCTGAAATGGGCCTAATAGTGCTACTTATACTATTCCAATATTTAGGTATATTTTTTCTTTGTCGTGTCACTCTTGTCAGAGCGGTCGTGGTGATCAGTTAGTATCATTGCTGTGGGTAGATGGTATGCGTCTCACGAGCAATCGCCAATCTCCCTGCGGTGAGCCTGGTACACTCATGTAAATAGCCGCCGACTGCCGACTTGATTTGGTCAGTCCATCGCATTAGCAACCTTCCACTTGGTCTGGTGCCTTCTACTTTGCACTGAAGTCGTGAAAATGTTCGCCAATCTATAGCGACAAAAATACTTTTTCTGTAATACAATTTTTTGAGTTTTACTTAAATGAAATACGTAATGTCATTGTCAATGATAAAACCATAGTTTTATTGACACGTACCAATGTTACGGTCCACTTGTTCACTACTAAAAGCCGTTTTGCCATACTCTAAAATGTTACGTTACAGAATGACATTTCGACAACAACAAAAAAATTGGCGCCGAAATTGTAATGAAAAATCGTATTTGCCCTCTGTTTGTGACAGTCGCTGACCTTTCTATAATTTTTTTCTTTGCACGACACAATATGAGCTGCCAAAGAGCGTCTTATGTCATAAGTGCTTTCTGTCTGTAACGTGTTTGTAGGAGGTCTGTAGTAATTGATATAAATAGTTATGTCAGATATCATAAGTCGGGGCTCAGAAGTATTGGAGGTGTTCGGACTATAAGTATGGATATAAAGTGGATTTCGAGTCTTTATTGTAAGTAGAGCGAATTCTTAACAAAACATAAAGTATTGTTTTTTTATGTTTATTTTTGACGTATGTACAACCCGCCCTAGATAAATAAAGTTAGATAAACACTTCTAATTGCGAACTACGATAAGTTCACGTGTAAGTCAAATTATATTAAGTTATAAGTAAATTAATTTAGGATTCTGGGTGGACTGGTTCATAGCCCACTTGATGTTAAGTGGTTACTGAAGCCCATAGACATCAATAGCGTAAATGCCCCTCCCGATCTTGAGAGATGATTTCTATGTTTCAGTCTTAAAGTACAACGGCTATCCCATCCTTCAAAACGAAACGCATTACTGCTTCACGGCAGAAATAGGCACAACACTTTCCCCCTTATAATAATTATTGTATTATAGTATGTCACTAGTATATCAGAACTCAAGGACGAGAATAATACTAAATAAACTTCCGTAATGTTCCGTAAACTTCCGTACACACGCATGTTTTTAAATATTTATAAATAAAGAAAATAATTCAATACAGTTATTTACATAAGTCTGTACATATGAGTGTTATATATAAAACATAAATAAGTTGAACTACATCCCATACGGTATTGAGCAGGCTTTGCATCGCGGTATCGTAGGGAGTGTTGATTTCGGCGACGGAATTCACAGCTATGAGAAAACTTTTGTGCTCGAATGTACATGAATTTTATTGCTGCAGCTGTACCGAATGGGTGTAGGAGGTTGTTCCCTAAAGCTGCGAGCGTGCTGATAAGCGCTGAACTTAGAACTATTGTAGTACTTGCTGAATAGTGAAGCAAAATTTTATTTTTATTTTTTATCTTATGTGGGTGGACGTTCTCACGGCAGACCTGGTGTTAAGTGGTTACCGGAGCCCATTAACATCTACAACGTAAATGCCGCCGTCCACCTTGAGACATGAGTTGTAAGGTCTCAGTATAGTTACAACGGCTGCCCCACCCTTCAAACCGAAACGCATTACTGCTTCACGGCAGAAATAGACAGGGTTTTTTTTTCTTTTTTACTGCTTATGTGGGTTGACGATCTCAAAGCACACCTGGTGTTAAGTGGTTTTCCGGAGTCCATTGACATCTAAAACGTAAATGCGCCACCCACCTTGAGATATGAGTTCTAAGGTCTCAGTATAGTTACAACGGCTGCCCCGCTCTTCAAACCGAAACGCATTACTGCTTCACGGCAGAAATAGACAGGGTGGTGGTACCTATCCGTGCGGACTCACAAGAGGTCCTAGCACCAGTAAAAATATTATAAAAGTAACTGTTCTATGACATGAAATTATGGTAATTTAACAACAAGTACAATGCAGGAATAGCTGCCTTTTTACGACTGATCGTAATCACCTAAAAACGCATAATCACTTTTCTTGTAAGCGTTACTATTAGGGAGGCGTATTATGGAGGTAATCCGGGAAAAAAGGCATAAATATCGAATCATTGTCACACTAAATGTCTAATGGTAGAAATGATGGTTCAAAGTTCTCCAGAACGACAGGTCGTATCTTGAACTTATTGAACGTATTCTGATGTCGGTTAACCTTGTGGGAACTTCTGCTACACTGGGTAATTCGGTGAATAACAAAGTTAAATAGCCTAGTAATATTCATAATACAAAAAGACTGATTGCTAATTAGTCGATTTAATTTTAATCCGGTACATGCCCAATGCTCTGAGGAATTGTTCGAGATGATACCGGCATCTCGTTTTTACCATCGTACCGCCTGCCACCGGAGTAGAGTTCATCCATACTACCTGGAGCTACTGCGGTCATCCACAGTGCGTTTCCAGAGGTTTTTTTTGCCACGTACCATCCGGCTATGGAATGAGCTTCCCTCC
This sequence comes from Bombyx mandarina, assembly GCF_003987935.1. The sequence continues at coordinate 2,075,514 of NW_021011519.1, read as the reverse complement.
ACGGTGTTTCCAGAGCGCTATGACATGTCCTTCTTCAAACGAGCCTTGTGGAGAGTATTAAGCGGTAGGCAGCGGCTTGACTCTGCCCTTGGCATTGCTGAAGTCCATGGGCGACGGTAACCACTCACCATCAGGTTGGCCGTATGCTCGTCTTCCTACAAGGGCAATAAAAAAAAAACATGTTAAAATCAGTAGCAGCGATGCATTTTCTAACAAATCTTTGATGTGTCCTATAGCTTTATTAAATAGAAACGCTCAATCACTTCTGGACTCCGTCGGTACAATCGGTTTTTCGGTGTCTTTGTAAGAGTTCTAACGACTAAAAATATCCAATTTAACTTTTTTAGCAACACGCGATAAAAGCATTTTTTATTTATTTTAGTTACGTACGAATATAAATATTTTTTGCACTTCTATGATTGACGAAGTAAAAAATGTACCTTGATCTGCCGTTTAGTTTAGCTTTAACGCTGTACCTAAATTTTAATAATGCTAGTCAGTGATTTCATTAAATACATTTAAAGTTAAATTCTTCTGCTTGTTCTCTATTTCGGGAAAGAGTTGACATTCCCGATGCCTTTATATTTTTTTTTTCATGGCATTTTTGTGGAATTTCTGCTAATATAGTTATTCCATATTTGATTTGATTTGATTTGATTCACATACCGGTGGTCGATAAATTACGATAAAAAAAAATTGTATGTCTACAAATCGGTCAGGTTATACGACCTAAAATGGAGTATCTAGCAATCCCTTGGAGCATTAAATTCGGAAGAAAGTATCGGGCTTCGGGGTGAGGGAACTTTTCGGTGTTTCCTGGGGTTAGGACTTGTCCTTTACAAAATAGTTATATCCATTAGGTAGTCTATAATAAATTAACTGTGCTCTTGGCCTTATTAATATCAATGAGCGATGGTGACTCTTCATCATCTGGCATAATATTCGTTTGAATTTGGTGGCATCTCAAATGTATACATTAGCAGTACTTGTCGTAAAGAATTTTCTTTTTGTTCAACTGCCGTCATTGTAACAATTTTAGATTAGGTTAGGTTAGAAAAATACTCCAACTTAAACTAAATATGGATAGAGAGGGTTCGCGTATGAACGTATGAACACTAAAAACAAATATGGTCTACTTTTTTCCGTTAATTTCTACAAATCACGAGACAGAGTTCTATAATGACTCAATAGTATCTCGAAAGAATGAGAACAATCAGATAATTTAATAGGAAGTATCTAGAAATCTAAGAGACATTAATTAGATTTCTGTGGTGTCAGCTAACTCAGAGATCCTGAAAACATATTTTGTTTGTTACCAATCTGCTTGTAATAAAAACTTAAGTAATAAGCTGATGTTATTATGACTGCTATTGGTTGATGAACTATGGAAGGTTTTTGTCATGTTGGCTTAATATAAAAAGTTTAAAGTGAAACAAATTTTGGAGGAAGAGTTTGACAGCCACCTTTAGGAGTGTAACGTTGGCCCAGCGCCTTCATGTTGGCCCAACGCCAGTCTGGCTTTACGGGCAAAAAAACAACGCGTGCAACTCCATCCATATCGAGACGTATTCATATTAGAGATACTTGCTAAAATTACAGCGTGAACTGTTAATTTTTGGAGAAATGTTATTAAAGCCATTGTTTCAATGACAATTAGCTGAATCTTCACATGTATGCTTTTTGTCGGCTTATCGAAAGCAGCTAGTCCTGTTTATGTGGACCGTGAAATTCATTTATTTCTTCCTTCAAAAATATTTATAAACAAGAGACTATCCAACGATTTATCTTACGATAATTTTGAGCTGTTGTGGTCGCCTTGTTTGTGGTGAGACTGTTGTGTAATTCGGCAAACCATGTAGAATCGAACACGACAGTGGGGAACTCATGTTTTGAATGTAAGTGTATCTTCTTATGAATAAATATATTACATACATACATACATACAAGTCGATCAGTTGCAAGTATTCCATGGCCCGAGAAAAGGCAAAGATAGATTGAAGCGGATGAAATTTGTAAATATACCACTTGTCATATGGTAATTTATTTATTAATAGGTGAATGAATTAGCATACGGCTCACTTGAGGTAAAGTAGCTGCCCTTAGTCGAGTCTTATGACACTTACGAGAAGAGATGGGATGCTATTCTATCTCCCGCATCCAAAATCATGTTTAGTGACCATGAATAGTAAGTACTCTGGAGTTCAAGGTTGGGTCTCCATTGGATTTAATACCAGTATATGCTTCCGATACCTCCATGAGACTGGAGAAAATATAAGTTTGACGACGTTGAATTTGGAACGTGAATCGATAACGATATCAGGGCATCGAGTGGCCGGACTGTCGCATATGGTTGTTGAGTCATGAACTGTCGGCACAGGAAACCAGGGCGGACGTTACGCTTCAGCAAACGTGGAAATATGTAGACCGGGGTGTTGACTTCTCTCTATTTTAATTGTAGAGACGCTTAAACTACTTAAACAATCAGAGATTACGATAATAATCAGTGATTTAGATCTGATGGTTTTGTGAACGACCACCTCGTGCGTTCGCTGTCAACAAAAGAACAGTATGACTTGACGTTCGCTTCCCACGACAAACATAATATTTGGTGTTACCCGCTTTTGATCAAAATTACCATTTAGTAAAATTCAAAACTAATAATCGTAATCAAATGACCAGAAAATAACAAAATGACTCTCAAAATGAACTGATTTTCATTATCTACAAATGTCACGCGTCGTTATAGTATTATGCCTATATCTACAACGGCATATCACACCAAACACGACATTCAGTAAATAAAAAGGATTTCGTTTCTATAAGAAAAACATGTACTCGATTTTACTGTGACACGCCTCGGCAATAGTCCCCCCCCTGTCATTACCGTATCGTGTACGCACGTTCGTATATCTCCAACTCTAAATTCGAAAGCCAGATGATTTCAACTTCATTCGTATAGCGGTAAGGCTTAAAATTGAAAAGGATACATTAGTGGATACATCGTGAGCGTGCATCTCTACGTTGTGGGGGTTAATTAGATGTAATGAAAATGGAATGGGACGGTGAGGGAATTGTTTTTCTAGCGCTCATTAACGGCCTTTTTTGTTATATTTTAACTTGGTCACATTTATTACTATCTGTTTTTTTGTTGTAGAAGTTCCTTTGTTTCTTAAAAAGGCTGGAGCTTCTATTGATATAAGAGCTTTTTGTGTGCCTAACGCATTGTTTGATGACCATTCCGCTTCTTTCTTAATGTTGTCAAGCGTTTCGTTAAAAAATTTCCATCGCATTGTTATATATATTTAAGACATTATCTTCTCATACACATATCTCTAAATACATATCTAAAGTTTATTTTTATTTGCTTAGATGGGTGGACGAGCTCACAGCCCACCTGGTACTAAGTGGTTACTGGGGTCCATAGACATAAATAGTGGTAGACCTCTTGTGAGTCCGCATGGGTAGGTACCACTACCCTGCCTATTTCTGCCGTGAAGCAGTAATGCGTTTCGGTTTGAAGGGTGGGGCAGCCGTTGTAACTGTACTGAGGCCTTAGAACTCATATCTCAAGATGTACACAGTCCATCCAAGTCTTTTTAGGACGATCCCTCCTCACGTTACCGTCTATTTTCATACTAGCTGTACCCATCCGCTTCGCTGGGAATTTAAAATTAACATTATTATTTCTCACCTCCACAAAGATTCTCACTATTAACGCCCCCGCAACTGGTGTAGGGAGTCCAACACTCATATAAATATTAGCCTATCCATTAAGTACATGTATTTTCTACATGGATACCAGGTTTCAAGTCAATCGGACGCATGATTCAGTAGTTATAGCGGAACATCCGTAAAAACCACAGTAGATTTATATATTAGTGTAGATACACAATTACGTTTAAAACTTTTTCGAGTCGTGGGCATAATTAAATACTTTACAATCGTTTAATCACCGTAGAAAGATCAAAAACTGTTATTAGTACTAACACGCCAGTAATAACACCGAGTTCTAATCGCGTTTAAATTTGTTCTCAAACAAAATTATATTAGTCTATGCAAAATTTTCCGACGACTCGCTTGTAACTCAATTGTGAACCGACAGCCATTTTATTTTTAAACGCCTTTGCATTTCAATGGAATGGTAGAAGCAATTTACTTACAATGATTTTATTTGAAAGTTAATTATTTAACAGAGTAAATTGATAAAAGATAAGCTTTGATGTGGAGCTAAAGTAAATGTTAGCATTGCTAATCTATGAGTATTAAGAATCCCCTTGGCGCAGTGACTAAGATGCTCGGCGTACAAATATTAAATATGTTTGCTCTGTTAGGGTTTTGATCGTACGATAAGTATAAATTTTTCTAGCTATCTTCTATTTTTTTATTTATTGCTTAGATGGGTGGACGAGCTCACAGCCCACCTTGTGTTAAGTGGTTACTGGAGCCTATAGACATCTACAACGTAAATGCGCCACACACTTTGAGATATAAGGTCTAAGGTCTCAGTATAGTTACAACGGCTGCCCCACCCTACAAACCGAAACGCATTACTGCTTCACGGTAGAAATAGGCGGGTCGGTGGTACCTACCCGCGCGGACTCACAATAGGTCCTACCACCAGTAATAACGCAAATTATAATTTTGCGGGTTTCATTTTTATTACAGGATGTTATTCCTTCACCGGGGAAGTTAATTGTGAACATTTGTTGAGTACGTATTTCATTAGAAAAATTGGTACCCGCCTGAGATTCGAACACTGGTGCATCGCTCAACACGTATGCACCGGACGTCTTATCCTTTAGGCCACGACGACTTCTATATCGTTCCCTCACTACTGAGGGTCGCGACCACATGTGACATTCTTCCACTGTGTTCTATCATGGGTGGTATGGATCGCATGGTACAGACTTTTTGACAGACAGGTTTTTCTAACTATCAATACTAAATTAAGACACGTTTATGACTTCTATGATGATATAATAACAATTAATAAAATGACCCCAAAAATTATTGCATACTGGCTTTTACACGCGGCTTGTCTCGCTTCGAAGTAAAACAATATATCCGTCAGTCACTTATTTTGGATGAAAGATTCCCCTTTCTGTACCCGTGACAAAGCGTATGCGAAATTTCATGAAGAACGCTTGAGTAGTTAGGACGTGAAAACGTAACTAACAAACAAACTCACATTCCCATTTTATAACGTTAGTTTGGTATGCTTTATTTACTGATTTCTTTTTAATTTTTTATACTATACTAGCTGACCCGGCAGACTTCGTAGTGCCTCAATCGATAAATAAAAGACCTAAATTTTTGTAGAAAATAAACTTAAAATAAACAAAAGGAATCTGTCCTACGGAGGACACATCAAAGGAAAAACAAAATTGTTATTTTTATTTAATTCCAAGTATTTTCATACCTTTTAAACCTTGTCTGGACTTCCTTAAATAATTAAAGACCAAAATTAGCCAAATCGTTCCAGCCGTTCTCGAGTTTTAGCGAGACTAACGAGCAGCAATTCATTTTTATATATATAGATAGATAATAATATACATTACTATATATAAACACACATTCCACGAAATAGGTTTTCTAAGTGTAAAATAATCTTTGAATTTTTTGGAAAAGTAGAAGTTTCCGGCCCATTCACTTGGGTGAAAACTACCGAGAATTTACGGCGTTCGATAATTAAAAGTTTCGTCATACAAAAGTTTGGGATAACTTTCGAAGCGTCCGCATTTGAATGGCACCTCGGAGCTTTGTATTGAACTTAAAAGTTTTAGTTGGCCGTAAAAAATCAGTGATATTTCATTTCGAGAGGAAAATGCTCGCATATTAATATTAATATTGTATTTTTGAACTGTTTTTCAACTACCACCATTGCAATTTATAACCTGAAAAAAGGTTAACGATACTTATTATTTTTTATGAAAAAAAAAAATCTGTTTTGTTTACGGCGATATATTTAAATTAAAAAAAAATCAACCGAGTTTCCACCAAGTTCCAAGAAGGTTTTGTTAAAAAAAAGTAAAACTAAACTCGTTCTTATTTTGAAAACTTAACAAGCAGTATCTTGCTCTTGGTCCCAAGTACGCCTTTGCCTAATTGAGTGTCGCTGAAAAACTCCTTTGTTATGTCAATGTTTAACATTGTTTCCACGTTTTCGCTGCGGAATAAACTAGAAAGGCTCCTACTAAAATGCAAGAAAAAGCTCCCAGCCTCGAGTGATTTATGAAATACAATGTCGAGTCCATTCAAAGACGTGAAGATTGTTTGAATTGAATTTTCTTAAAGAATATTCAAGCTGGATAAGTCTTTGTCCCGTTAAAACTGGGTATATTTATTACAGACACTTATCGTTTTGTACATTATTATTATTTTAATGCAAAAGTCGTTGGTGAATATGTTTTTAGTCAGAAACATAAAATGGAAAAATCTGCCACAGAGATCTTATGGGAAATCTTTAAAGATCCTGTGGCAGAAGGTGCTCGAGGTAGTCGAAGGTAGGTATCAGTTTTGCTAAAGAAAACTGTATTTACAAACTGTATTGACCGTAGACCAAGATCGTGTAAAAAAATATAAATATAACTAACTAGCTGACCCGGCAGACTTTGTAGTCCTTCAATCGATATATATAAAAGACCTAAACTTTTGTAAAAAATAGACTTAAAACAAACAAAAGGAATTCATCTGACGGGCGACACATCAAAGGGAAAACAAAATTGTTATATCTATTTAATTCCGAGCATTTTGATATTTATCTACCTTTTAAACCTTCTCTGGACTTCCATAAATAATTCAAGACCAAAATTAACTAAATCGATCCAGCCGTTCTCGAGTTTTAGCGAGACTAACGAACACCAATTCATTTATATATATATATATATATATATATATATATATATATATATATATAGATAGATAGATTTGCGTAATTACTATGTGTATAGTAAGTCCGACCACAGGTCCGACTAGCACGCGCTACCTCGCCTATGCTGTTGCATTCCAGATTGAAGGGTTTGGTCATTCGCCATTGGCTATTTGTATCATCCAATTCAATTGAGACTTCGACTTAATGTCTCAAGGTGGGTCATTCAAAATCGGATGTCGATGCTATAAGTTCCTTTATTCGCATTAATTATAGGAAAACCTCAGTCACATTCAAACAACAACGCTCAAGCAACATTGTTGTTTTACGATATTCACGCGGTTGGTGCATTTGAAGCTCATCAACATTCAGGTTCAATGCATATCGTTACGGGATACTACCGCAAACGGCCGATTAATAATCACTGCGGTTTTAGGTTCCGATAATTTACGAACGATCGTTCCTGAAATAAATTAAAGCTCTTTCGACAATCGTCGTCATTTGTAAAGCAATATTCAAATATTCAGGAGTTGAATTTTGTTTTTTTAAATGAGATGTAAATTGTGTCTCGATAAATAGGTATAGGTACGTTTTGATTTTTGGCAGGTATTTGCGGGCTGGTATTTGTGTTTTGAAATTGGCTTTCGGTATTGTGAGTACGTTATCATTACTGTACTGTGTATTCCTATTAGGGATATTCTGTTTTGGTCCGGATAGCTGCTGTAGGGCCAGTCTTAGCAGCACTCCTGGTAAGAGCCTCGTGAGCTCACCTACACGTCAAGGAGAAGCTGAAATAGCCTCTCATCGGCAGGAAAAAAAAGAGCAACTACATTCGGACCGTCGGTCTACCGAGCAATATCACCTAATCGGTGGAAGATCTTCCCTTTCGTCGTTATACCTACACTATATACACTGACGTTGTCCTTACCAGAATGGAATAGAATTACCAATAGTGCCACAAGAAGGCGACTTTGGACTTTAGATTAATGACTCCCATGATTATAAACTTCCACCACAAAAATCGCTAAAAGGGTAGAAAACCCATTAACCACATGGGCAATAGTCGCACCGTTCACAACCTAAAGGCATTTTCCCCCTCTCCACGATTAGCATTTTATGATATTTAGGACCAGTTTGAACTGTCGTCCAAAAAACCACACTCAACAGATTTTACGTTGAGAGCATACATTAATTGTGGCTGTTGTCTGTTCGTGATTCCAGCCGGTTATTTATAGCGCAGTTACGAGGGATCAGCTCGCTTTTGGATAATTTCAATGCTTACACCGTGGTTAGCGTTTAGGAATTTCAAAGGATTACGCTAGAAGATTATGTTACACGTGTAGAATACGTTTTTAGAGATTATACCAATTGACAGATTTTAGCAGTTTAAGCTTGAAAATCGAGCCTTATTCATTTGACATTCAAACAAAACAGCGGCCTGCTGTTTTTCTGAAAGACACTGTTTCTTATTGCGGTTTCTTATTCCTTATTCCATTGAACTATTTCCTCTTGCAATAGTTTTTTTTTATTGCTTACATGTGTGGGCGAGCTACGCCATCCACCTTGAGGTATAAGTTCTAAGGTCTCAGTATAGTTACCACGGCTACCCCACCCTTCAAGCCGAAACGCATTTCTGCTTCACGGCAGAAATAGGCGGGGTGGTGGTACCTACCCGTGCGGACTCACAAGAGGCCCTACCATCAGTAAAATAGTTCAATAGTAACTTCTTTATCATGTCATAAGGAGGGTGGCGGTGTTCGCCTTAAGATTTCTATGGGCTCTTCTTCTTCTTCTATGCACTAGTAAACTTTAATGGTAGACAGGCTTTTTGGTGTTTCATTTATACCACAATATTTTGCGTATCAGTTTCAACGCGCGTTTGGAGTTTACTCCTTAAGTACAATTGTTATTGAATATATTTATGTACAATGGGGTTAAATAGACGCATTTCATATCATGGTAAAAGCAAGTATGTATATACGTATATTTTTATTCCAATTAATTTATACAGATTCAATAAAATTATATAGATAGATAAATCATGTTACACAAATAATTATAGATGTGGTACTACTAATAACGTAACTTATTCAGGTAATGCATTAAATCACCGCTGCTTGTTTTAAATTTTTAATGTACTTACTGAATGTGTAGAGAATACGAGATGAGATGTCAAATAGATAATTTACTAAATTAGCCACTGGATGACCCATGGCAATTGAATTTAATTTGGAATTATAAGATGTAATAAAATCTTTTGTTTATTTGGACGAAAACGGTTTTTTGTTAACGCGCGATTTTTTTGCCTATCAGGAAGTCGCTTTTTTTATTGACTTTGCAGGCAGACAAGCGTCCGGCCCACCTGATGGTAAGCAGTTACCGTCGCTCATGGACGTCAGCAATGCCAGGGGCCGAGCCAAGCCGCTGTCTGCCATTGAGTACTCTTCGCAAGCTTCGTTTGAAGAAGGACATGTCATAGCGCTCGGAAAACACCGTGGAGGGGAGTTCATTCCAATGGTACGTGGCAGAAAAGATCTTTGGAAACGTAATGTCGATGAACGCAGCGGTTCCATATAATATGGATGAACTCTGCTCCGGTAGCGCAAAGTGTGGTAGTAAAAAGTAGGTAAAAGTAAAAAGTCGAGCTTTAAGTGTGATTCTTAAAAAGTAAACCCCAAAAAACCAATAGCCTTTTCAAATCTACAATGCAGTGACCCCGGTTTAACCACTGACAATTTAATGAAGCCTCTTGTATGCGCTACGATCGAATTCCCAAACCAAAACACGCATTAAATGTAGACATTCATCGCAATCATTGGTCACACGCGAACAACTGTACATCAGAAATCCTCTATATCAGAGTTTCCCAAACTTTTTTGTGTCGTAGACCCCTTGCCATGTTTTTCCGTGTTGGGTATACCCCCTACTTACCTGATATTGATTTCCTGTAAATTTCTAACTGTAGTAAAGTTTAGTGTTAAAAACTTAAAGTAAAAACACATTTTAATTTATACATTTATTGATTGAATTTAAATTAAAACTACTCAAAATAAAATTTTGTATCTGTTATGTAAAATATACGTAACATAAAATAAACTATAAATAAAATAACATAAGCAATATGATGATGAACCTGATGCTTTAATAATAAATTATCAACATTTGGCGTCAATTTTGTAAGGGTTAATCTTAAATCTCCTCGGCTAATGATGTCTTGATATTATAAGATAGTATGATGTAAGTAAATAGGTACTATCAGTGTATGTGTTGAGATCCACTATCATGGACCCCCAAATTTTGTTTCGCTGACGTAGACCCCTTGCAGGTTGTCATAGACCCCTGGGGGTCGATATAGACCACTTTGGGAATCTCTGCTCTATATAATCAACAGATTGATTCGCAATACCGCTCTTAATAACACCGCGGCCAGAGAACCGCTGCGGTGTCACGTTTTGGAAACCTGCCAAGCTCCCTAGTATTTATAATGAACGGCAACCGTGGGCGCGAATGATTGAATTTCAAATCACTGGACATTAATTATGTGTTGATAAACAATGTGTGTGAGAACGCATAATGTATTTCAATTTAAATTAGTTTAGTTGTTGATCGCGTCGTGTTGGTTTATTTAGTGGTTTCGGCTATTACAATACTATGAGTTTGATAAAGCCGTTTCGCTCCAATATGTGTAACACAAAAGACAATGTTAGCGTTGAATAATGTTTATTTATTTAATACGCTTTTATTAGCTTCAGACGTATGTATGTTTGTAACGGAATCTTTGAACATGATTTTGACCCCCTTCAAAACGTCGGATTAACTCGAAATTTGGTTTATTAAGGACCGATGACAATTCAATATTAAAAAAAAAATTGGAAAAAAAATTTGAAAATAATGTAATTCAACTAAAAAATGAAAAATAAATAATAGTTTAAAGAAACTTACAAAAAACGCTTTTATAGAAAATCCAACTAAAAAATAGAAAATAAATTTTGATAAATTTGAATTAAAAATAGTGTTAGAAAAAAAAATTTTATTGCAAAAAATCGTGGGGTGCTTTTCAGGATATTATCAAAATAACCCTTCTATTGGTTCATAAAATATTTATAACTACTGATACCATGCATGCACCCCACGCTTTTTTACAATAAAAACATTTTCTCTTACACTATTTTTAATTCAAATTTATCAAAAATTTTTTTATAAATGAAATGCATAATTTTTATCACTGTTGTCATTTTTAAACCCGATGAAACGAAAAATTGACACAAAAAAGAAACTAACTTAGCCTGCGAGTGAATGAGACGACGCTTCACTTCTAGCGCGTGTGAATTGTTGCACTTTTTTTAATTGTTTATTCAAGTGCTGTTGTGTGTTTCTTGTTCTCGATTCGTAGTTAGAATATCCCGTTAATTGAATTTAGAATTCTCTATTAGTGTTGCGATCGAAGCTGTTTCAATTTATAGTAAGTTTGATTGGTTTTTGGAAAGTTAAAATGGGTTCGAATAAATAACTGTGCTATAGCGAAAACATGATTTATTTACCCAATTGTTATTGTCTATTAAAACAATAGCGTTTTAGAAACAGTTAAAGGAATGGCTATTTAAATAATAGTCTTTATTGGTGGTAGGGCGTGTTGTGTGATGAGAGTAGATACCACCACCCCGCTTATTTCTGCCGTTCGGCTTGAAGGATGGAGCAGCTGTTATAAAAAAAAAAAATAGATTTTGAACTCATATTTCAAGGCAGATGGCAATCCCAGGGGGCAGGGCCAAGCCGCTGCCTACCATTAAGTACTCTCATCAAGCCTCCTTTGAACAATGATATGTCATAGCGCTCGGGAAACACCGTGGTGGGGAGGTCGTTCCAAAGCCGGATGGTACGTGGCAGAAAAGATCTTTGAAAACGCACTGTCGATGAACGCAGCTCCGGTGGTGCAGCTTATCATATGTGATAAGCGATGAAAATGCCAATTCCTTTCAAACAAAACAGATCTAATTAAAACTATTTCATTTTTTGATGTGACAACGTCTTATGATTCGATGGAGCCGGCTGCACGCACGAAAAACATGACTCATGCGGCGTTATCTCGCTCTAAGGCGTTCCATTTAAGGCTTGAAGTGCAAGCGAGAGCGCGCACCGAGCGATAAAGATATAATTTTTTATTTATTTATTGCTTAGATGGATGGACGAGCTCACAGCCCACCTGGTGTTAAGTGGTTACTGGAGCCCATAGACATCTACAAAGTAAATGCGCCACCCACCTTGAGATATAAGTTCTAAGATCTCAGTACAGTTACAACGGCTGCCCTACCCTTCAGACCGAAACGCATTACTGCTTCACGGCAGAAATAGGCAGGGCGGTGGTACCTACCCGTGCAGACTCCGAAGAGGTCCTACCACCAGTGTTTACGCAAATTATAATTTTGCGGGTTTGATTTTTATTACACGATGTTATTCCTTCACCGTGGAAGTCAATCGTGAACATTTGTTGTGTACGTATTTCAATAGAAAAATTGGTACCCGCCTGCGGGACTCGAACACCGAATTACTCGAATATAATATATAAATTTACTTAATTTATGCGTACAAATAAATGTAACTTGATCAATTCAATAGTGATTTCCATTTACCTCCTTCGCTATATCCATAAAAATATCTACCAAACAAATAAAATTAAAATTTTCTTTTGAAAAATGAAACCATTCCATCAGTATTTTCTTATGACGTTGTCACGTTCAACTATCGTCAGTAAACCGACTTTACAGACAACCAATTTTTTTTTATAATATACATTCGGATTGAATTATTCCTCTAAAATGTCAATGCCATTTAATATTTTTGGTTACAAACACTTCCTAATCGTTTAGCCAAAATAGTTGTAAATATGTTTCTCTCAGGGATTTTCTGGCACAACGTTTCCGAGGTCTGGGTATTTTTATATTGTGTACAACCAACAGTTGTAAGTCGGAACAAAAACTCTGCGAGCTAGGTCACAACGGACCCACTATGTTTTCTTCATGAAAAAAATAATAATACAAATATCAGAATCAATGTACATTGTGCTAGTCGCTTGAAGGACATTTAAACAAACTAGAGGTCCCGCAGTAGTCGAAATTCGACTATAATTAATTGGAATTGTAAGTTTGTACACCATTATGATTGTATTTTATACTTCTATAATCACAAATTTCGCCAAGACTACACTATAAAAAATATTAACAAAGGCAAACAATATTTAATCTATTCTCAATTTGACCACAGACGCCAAGAACAAAAGTTTGACAATAAATAGTATGCATGCGTGTGTGTGTCAAATACATGATATGTAGTGTTTGTAATGTTTTCTTTATAGATTTATAGTATCTTTAATGAATTATTTAAAAAAAAACATTAGCATTGTGCATTTCTTCTCTATATTCTCTATAAGCGTGGAAAACTTCATACTCCTCCGTCCGCGCAATTTTCGTAAAAAGGGATACAAAGTTTTTGCTTCACGTATTAATATATAGATTAAATAAACGAAATCAGTAAATTACAGATCGTTAACTATCGTCCAACTCTATCGATTATTCGAATGTTTCAATTAGGATTCTATAATTACTGGATTGTGTACATTTTGAAATAAGATTTCCATTTAACACATTGTAGCGTCACACAATACTCCGTATTCGTGTAAGTTCGTTCGGATGTATATTCCCCCAGGGACAATAGGTCCGTTTGTATTCACCGAGAAACGGCTTTGTGTTAACGATTAATCGTATCGATCGTGAATTAATACAATCACAATTGCCGTATTTGATTACGTGTTGTAAAGATGTTGACTTTGGTACAATAAAAGGGATTTGCTGTTTGAGTTGATTATTACAAGTTGTAAAGTAGTATTCGCGATGCTGAAGCTATAATAAACTGCAATTAGAAATCACGATTGAAAATATTAAAAAGAAATATAATTAAAACGATACAAAATACAATTCTCAACAATTATGATTTTAAATAGAAATGACCAATTGCGGGTAGCTAAGTTAACACGCTAATGCACAAGGTCCGTCTTCTATCTCTGGTGTTGAGATCAGAAAGAACAAATGTACGAGGCAATAGGCTAGTTGTCCCTTTTTCAACTCCAACCAGTCTGGAGTCGCTGCGACGTTATGTCAGCTGGCTCCGCCCATTTCCTAGGTTTTTTCCTTAGACTTCGTTAATGTTGAGGTCAAATTATAGTGATTCACTGTGGGTAGCATTAGTTGTCGGGTCACCGTAAGGGTCGCTGAACAGGCCACGGGGCGACCCCCTCTGCCTGGGCTTTGTAGAATTAGCTATTTTTTCTTGCCTTTATGAATGTATGCAGAAGGTCTAATTTCCATACCATAGCAATGCAGTCAAGCCGCTGCTTAGTACCGAGGACTCTCCTCAGTAAGTACCAATAGCTGTAGTTAGTATTAAGATGATGTAGATGTAGAAGACTGGGATATTCGTTGCATACTATTGTGGTACTATTATGCTGGTGTGGTGGTAGAGTGGTACGCTCCATAGAGTCGCAGCTTAAATGTCAGTTTCAGTTTTCGACCGAGATTTGTTTAGTATTAAGAAATTCTGTCTTCGGTTTTGAGAATGGTTCCAATACGTGTGAAGTATAAGTAGGCCATTTTGTCAGCTCTGTCTTATTAAATATAGAAAATTTAATGACTATTTTTAATCAATTTCGATTACATTATCTAGCTTTAAATTGATATCCGCATGATTTCTGATATTGGTAGGGTATGCCTTGACCCCATATTGATCAGTACAGCAGTGCTCTTAGTGAACTGCAGAGAAGCAATAGCACGTTCAATTGGACCGTTGCTTCATTGCGACTTAATGTTTCATCATCATCATCATCAGCCCACAGTCGTCTACTGCTGGACATAGGCTTCTCCTAATCCACACCACTGAGACCGGTTTTCGGCTCGTTTTGCCCTCTTCGAATTTTATGTTCGTCACAAGGTAATTCAATTTGTGTTGTGTATGTACTCTGGTTAACACAAAATAATCTTAAGCATCTCTCGGAAAAAAAACGGCGTGTTAATCCTTGAAATGTTTATCAAAATAAATAATAGTTTAAAAAAACTAACAAAATACGCTTTTATAGAATATCCAACTAAAAAATAGAAAATAAATTTTAATAAATTTGAATTAATAATAGTGTAAGAAAAAATGATTTTATTGTAAAAAAAAGCATAATCCGACGTTTTGAAGGGGGTCAAAATAATGTTCAAAGATTCCGTTGCATACTAACATACGTACGTTTGAAGCTAATAAAAGCGTATTAAAAAGACGACTCTGCGAGCTAGGCATGTGAACGGACCTGCAATATTTTTATTTTGCTTTCATGAAAAACTCACAATACGCGAGAACAACATGTATTGTGTAGTCGAATGAGGGACGTAATTCACGTTTTCCTGTATCAATAAAATAAATTTCAAAGTATGAATTTTTAACGATATGCAAATTCACGGAGCACGCGAAATTCGCCATTCGGCCATTAGCCCGGACGCGTAGGGTCATACGTTTACACTAACAAAGAGCTTTTCTAATTCGCAAATAAGTGTCCGAACGCAATGATTCGGAATTTGTTTTATTGAGAACTGTTTCTACAATGTTCTTGTGTGAGCACTCTATTTAAAATATCCAATAGAGTTTTTCGTTCACGTATGGATCGGTTTGATCGTGGTTCGACGTAACAGATGGCAGCCCTAGGGATTTGTAACGGCGGTAGGAAATGCCAACCCAACAAAATAAATGCAGGTCCGTGTTTATACCAGTTTATTGCCAAACGATGTCCATAATGTGTGCTGACAGTCCTATGTGAGCGTTATTTGCGTGTTTGGTGAGTGTTTTTTTAGGGTTCGGCAGTCAAAACCAAAACAGAGCCCTTGCGATTTTTTTTATGAAGGACTGAAGGATTATTACAGGAGCCCATTCCAGTTTCATCAGGACAGGTGAGCGAGCATGGGCTTATAATACGCCCTACAGTACACAATGTTATTCCTTCATCACATAGGACACGAGTTAGATAACAAATCCTGAATTAATACCAGCGTTAATATGGATACTTTAATTTTCTAAATGCAGGTAAAAGGTTTTAAGTTGGCCTTGTTCATGATTGTTAACACTAATATGGAATCTCAGTAGCGGTTAATGTTTGGTTAGATCAAAGTGTAATATTTTTGTAAGTACAGAAATAACATTATGAGTTAGTTTAGGAGAAGGCTCCGCGGTTGGTTTGTTTGCAGAGTTATTTTTCTTTATTTCTCTGTTTAGGCGAAATGTTTTATTGATGAATCTGTGGAGAGTCAAGATGGTGATGCTGTGTGGTCCCCTTTACTCTACGAGAAATTTCAGTCAGTGTCCATTACGTTAAAACTATTCATTGTGTCTCACACGATGTGATATCTACATAATATGTATCATTGTAAGCTGTCTTTGTATTTTAAATTTATTAAACTATCTGTTATATTGTGTTTATGTTTTAATAGAATATTCACACAATACAGTCAGTGATGACACCTTATAATATACCAAAAGTTTACATATTTATACTAATGTATTATAAGTGTTTTTTTTATAATTGAAGGATTACTGGTGGTCCGTAGGCCATTTCTGTTTAAACAGGACGTGTGGGCGAGCAAGGGCTCAGCCAAGAGGGGTTGGTTTTGCTAACAGCTACCTGAGCGCCTCCAAAGGAGACCTAACAACTTAAGAGCAGCTGCTTCGCAAATGCCTCTACTACCAGATCGGAATCGCGACCCGCTGAAAAGATCCGGCGAGAAACTCTTTGCCGAGTTCGAACTATGCATGTGTAGTGACTATGTATTAGCTCTTGCCCACTGAGTTTCTCGCCGGATCTTCTCAATGTGTCGCGTTTCCGATCCGGTCGTAGATTGTACGAAGCACTGCTCTTGCTAAGGCCAGTGTTAGCAACACTCCGGCTTGAGCCCCGTGAGCTCACCTACACGTTAGGGCGAAGCTGATATAGCCTCTTAAAACTATCAGCATTGGTAAGGAAAAAAAAGACTATGTATATTACGTATGTATTTTTGAGTATAGATATGTGTGAGTGAATGTGTTCTCAAGTTGTTTATCAAATACAGCTATTATGACCGCAGCCTTGGTTGACTGGTAGACAATGATCCCGACTTAAGACCGCCTGTGCATCATAATTCTAAATAAATAAGAGTTACTTGGGAGCCGCTGTGTAAGCCGTGGTTTTTATTACATGGCGATGGTATGCACCTAAAGCCCTTTGTCTATTATCGGATAAGATCTTCTAACTACAAAACGTTTTGTATTTCAGTATTACTCACAAATTCCAGCTAATACAGAACCGATTACTTTACAGATCTGTAGATTAGAAGCGGAGGTTCGTTAACCTTACTCGAAGCGGTATCGTGGATACTGAATGTACTGACACAAAGCCATGCTAATGAGAATATTTGTACTCGTTTTGTTAATCAAGTCTTGGGTGATCTGCGAGATTATCCTAAGCGCTTCAATCCGCACTTTGAATTTAATGTAATGCGTCTCTTCGTAGTGGATGTTCTGATGCTTTTTTTTTCTACCTAAGCTGATATCCTTGAGAGGCTATTTCAGCGTAACCTTAACTAGTAGGTGAGCTCACGGGGCTCAAACCGGAGTGATGCTAACTCTGACCCTAGCAAGAACAGTGCTTCGCAGAATCTACCAGCGGATCGGAATCGCGACCCACTGAGAAGATCCGGCGAGAAACTCAGTGGGCTGTGACTGTGGGTTAAAGCTGTTGCTTTGCTTATAGTCTATAACTCGTGCGTGCGGCTAGCAACTGATACATCTGGTATATCAATCGGCCATTTCTTCGTCTTTTTTCCCGTATTCCACTATATGTGGGATTGGCGCAGTATTTTTTCTTATCATGTCACTTAGAGATTTGGCATGAGTTTTACAACCAGCCGCCTTCTTGACGTCAATCCCATCAGGTCTCTTTAGTTCGTCCGGCCTTTAGCATACAGAAAGTTAAAGTTTTTTTTTTGCTATTAACCAAAATATGCGTATCGGTGCATATCTTCCAGCGCAGTGGTATTGTTTCAATGCCCTACTTAAAGAAGTTAGGTGCAGGCCCCTCAGGTATTTCCATTACCTATTTTATAATTTGAATTGGAAGTATCTTTGTTGATACTGTGCAATAAAATTCGTTAATGAACGATATTACCCTACTAATGCCCGTGAGCTTGGGAACTCACTCAATTTGAATGCATCGACACAAGACTTATGTTTAAGCGTTTGCATCAGTACAACCTAAGGTAACTCATTTTATCTGTCAAATCAGTATTGACGCTATAAGTTCACAACGGATTATTTACTTTACGTAAATAGTTTACTTTACGTAAATAGTTTACTTTCGTAAATAATCCCTTTAAATTAATTTTATTACTTGCATAGTATGTTGGTGTTCGATTTATTATTGAATTCAATTAGCACTGTTAATCTGGTCACATTCATTTGTAATTGCGGAATGCCGACGCGTTGTGCTGCCAGCCTTGTAACTTAAAACTGCCTGTAGCAATTTGATAGCAGTTGTTGGGATAGAATGGGAAACATATATGAAAAATATAATTTTTGGTTCAGATTATTTGGTCGATTCTAAAAAATATTCAAATTTACTTGTAGTTTATATTAAGTTCGGTAATGAAATTGGCAGAACATTCGAAACAAAGATCATTCATTCATATTTAGTGAGTTGGACCAGTCCGTGTCCAGTCCATGATGTTCCATAATACTTTAATACTATTTTTGTAGATAACTTTCTCTAATCAGTGGTCCTTCAACTTTTCTAATCACCTGTCCAACGCATCGCTAAATTTTATTTATGGACAATCAAGTATGAACATCTTTAGCCAATGTATATTTGTCTTTGATGCTTGTCTTAAATAGAGAAATTGTTGAAGTCTAGATATACCGTAGCTTGGGGGGAATAGAGACTAGGGGTAGAATAGGGACAAATCTGGGTTGCCACAATGCTTTTGTGAGATTTAAATTTGTTGAATTGAAAATAACTTTTATTTTGTGTTTAAGAAAATTAGATAGTTTAATTTAGTCATTAGAGTTTTGTAAATATTGCCTAATATCTAAAGGTAAGTACCTGCCTAACAACTAAACAGTGCCACCCCTATCAAAACAATTCTAATGTCCCGATACGTGACCCAATTCACCCCAAAAGACGAAAAGGTGGATCAGGTAAAGCTAGTTTTTTAAGTTTTTGTGTATATTTTTAAATGAACTATGTATAATAATGCATTGTATATGAAAATTTAAACCTCCGGAACCGTTTTAATCTCAATTTTATTGGTATTACTCTAAAAAAAAACCGCTGAAAATTTGTGTTGTTGGAATTGGAAAGCGTCCCGATTCCCCCCAATCTACTGTACATATCGATTCTGATATAAACGTCTAAGAATACCGCACGTTTTCCCATTATATAAAGACAGAATATCTTTGTTTATTCTCTGCTAAAAGATTTTGCTCCGTAATTTACTTGTATGTGTTACCTTCAGCATTGTTCCATATCTCGAAGCCAGTACACGTTTAAACATTGTTTCAATGAGGGTGCAAACTTCTATGCCATTTAGAAAAGAATATACTGCAAACGTAACAATGGACTTATCCGAGTCTGGTTGGCAATTGTTATACCGGCTTCCCAGGTAACTGTTTATTTTCCTGAACACTATACATGTTTGCTGAATGGTATTTAATGGTAATGTTATTATAAGACCTGGAAGATATACGTCATCAATCTTCTAAAGAAAAATCTTTTTAAAGAGTTACTGTTACTCTAACCCAATTAATTCGTCGAAAATTAGCATCTTAAACATCACTTGTAACTAAGTACATGTCATTTTCTTCTGTTGTGAATGACATTCTATCCTTTGATTATGTACCGAATATCACGTAGCTACGAGTCTTTTTTTTATATATCTAATAAAAAAGAGAACAAATTTTATTTGGTAATTGAATAAACCTACTATTTTGATATAAAAAAAACGTAAAATCTTTCCTAAAAAATAGTCACTACCTAAAATTTAATCTGAAGATCAATCTATCAAACCGTAATTACATTATAAATCGTCGATCAATCAAACTAGACGCAAATTAAATCACATTTAGTGCCCTTAATGATATCAAAATTACGTAAACCTTATAATAAAACTTATAATAATAGTTTAATTATAACTTATAATTTAACAGAGCGATTTCAGTAGGTATTGATAGATGTGGCGGGTAGCCATCATACAACGCAAGATAATTGACAGATGCCTGAATCTCGCTTACGACATTTTCAAGATAAAGCGCCTAAATACAAGTTCCGAACAACGTTCGGACCGTCGCGCGTCGGTCTACCGAACAATATCACCCGCTCGGTGGAAGATCTTCCACTCCGTCGTTAAGCATCCCCAAAGTTGAATTACATACAAAATAACTATTATACTATCCCGTTTTTTTACCAATCAAGCAATCATGTTTTTCGGTTTGAAGAGTAGGTTAGAGTAGAGTAGTTGTCATTCTGCAATAATTTATTTAAGACTTCAATATCACGACTTAAATTTTCCGGAGATGTTTGCGTTGCTGGGTATATTCACTGCAGCACCATAAAGAAAGAAAATATATAAAAAAAGAAAATCGGTTGGCAAAAATCGACGGAAAAGCGGTATTGGAGTAGTTTTTTTTTTTTTTTTCTTTTTTCCTACCTAAGCTGATAGCCTTGAGAGGCTATGTCAGCGTAGCCCTAACTTTAGTAGGTGAGCTCACGGGGCTCAAACCTGACGATGTTGCTAACACGAACCCTAGCAAGAGTCTTGCTTCGCAGAATCTACCACCGGATCGGAAACGCGACCCACTGAGAAGATCCGGCGAGAAACTCAGTGGGCTGTGTCTGAGAGTTAATTGACTCGTCGAGCCCTTCGTCGCAAGCGACGGGTTCGACGAGAACGGTGACCGGTGCTTGAGGTACCTAAAAGCACCGTTAGTGGATCGGGAGGATCCGAAATGACGTGTTTTGGGCGACGTCGACTGCTTTCCATTCTGTCCGCAGGATCGGGAATGTAGTTACCGGCGGCCACGATGAGAGGGTTCTCGTGTCGTGCCGCTTTATCGAANCGATCGGCTGGTGTCCCGTCAGCGCGATGCGGCACACTGACGCCTCGATATGTAAGAGTTGGAGTAGTTTTGGCTTTGCCTACTTATGTATGAGTTACTCTTCTTTTTTTTTTCTTGCTTAGGTGCGTGGACGATCTCACAGCCCACCTGGTGTTAAGTGGTTACTGGAGCCCATGGACATCTACAACGTAAATGCGCCACCCACCTTGAGATATAAGTTCTAAGGTCTCAGTATAGTTACAAGGGCTGTCCCCCCCCCCCCCCCCGACCGAAACGCATTACTGCTTCACTGCAGAAATAAGCGGGGCAGTGGCTCCTACCCGCGCAGCCTCACAAGAGGTCCTACCACCAGTAGACAGAATACTTGGCAGGCTATAAGTCTTCACGAAGCAGCTTAAATCAACTGTAGCCTAAAGCAAACAGAACCATGATTCGGATCCTATTTTTAACAATTGTTAGCGTGTTGGTTGACAGCTGTCCGCCGCAATCCCCGGAGACCGCGTACCAGCTAAATTTAAATGCAATGGATTCAATGTAAAAAGCATTAAAAGATACCTTTTATCGTAAAGTGGAAACAGATGCAGACTGCGAGAAACGTTTCGCCTGACTCCGGTTCCTTTTTTTTGGAAATAACAGCATTTGGAAGATCTTCCACCGAGCGTATGAAATTGCTCGGTAGAACGACGATCCGAATGCTATTGTACGAAACTTGTATATATTTAGAGAGATATATGACAAAGGGAAGATCTTCGATCGAGTGGGTGATATTTGCTCGCTATACCGACGGTCCAGTTTGTAAGGCTTAATGACGGAGAGAAGATCTTCCATCGAGCTTATGAAATTGCTCGGTAGTCCGACGATCCGAATGTTATTGTACGGAACTTGTATATGTGCCAAGTTGGCATCTTGAATACACCTTGATTCAGGCATGTCAAATATTTTGTGAGGCTACCGCAACATATTGGAGACGTTTTCCTCCAAAAAGTCCACTGAAACAGTCTCAGTAAATGACCACCATTTCATTCCATTTCATTCCATTTCATTCCATTTCATTCCATTTCATGCCATGCTTCTTACTAATCAACTTCATTTCATTTCAAAATATCATTTTTCATACATAAAAAATATATAAAAGATTAGGCTGTATGGTATGATACCTTTTGCCTTTCCAGCTGGAAAAATAAAACTGCTACTACTACTACTGAATAATTTTTGTACTGCATTGCTCTGTTGACATTTTATCAGCGGTACGAAGAGTAGGACAGCATACCACCATACAAATTTTATTGAGACTTCAATTTCATATCTGAAGACGATATTGAGAGAGAAGATCGAAGTCTCAATGTGTATTTGAGACATGAGGTTTAAAACTTTCGTACTTGCTAACCGGGTCGGAATTAGATTATTCAATAACGAAAAAAAAAAAACATTTTTTCTTATCAACAATTAAACACACCATCGTAATAAAACCAAAGAATCTCATTTTGTTTTTATTGTTATTCAGCAAGAAAACTCAACTGCAATGATCACTGGACTAATGGTTGTTCGTGCTAAGCCGTTGTTGTTTCGCGAAAGAAAAATACAAAAACCCATAGTCGTCGGAGCTCATTAGAGACCTAAAAATACGGGTTTCAAGCTACAATCAACGGTATAAGACAAAGACATTAGCTAAGGCGACGATATTAAGAGGGTTCGGCTTAATCATAAAATCCTTTTCGTCTGCTCGTCCCCAGCCTACTTAGTAACGCTAGAAGAGCTGTCAAACAGATTTGATACTTTATTTTTAAAATAATAAATTTAATGGTTTTAAATTTTTATTATTTTAATTAGTTATTTTAATAAAAAATTTTATGGTTAAATTTTAGATATGATAAGATTCTTGGTGTGTTGTCAGGATATCTATATCAGGCAGTGGCTTGGCTCTGTCCCTGGTATTGATTATGTCCATGGGCGACGGTAACCACTCGCCATCAGGTGGGCCGTATGCTCATCTGCCTACAAGGGCAATAAAAAAAAGCCAGTGACAAAATGAACATACCCATGTATTTATTTTGTCATGAGATAGGATGTCTTACCATTCAAACTTTTTTTTATTTTTTTATTGTTTAGATGACTGGACGGGCTCACAGCCCAACCTCTCGTTAAGTGGTTACTGGAGCCCATGGACATCTACAACGTAAATGCGCCACCCACCTTGAGATATAAGTTCTAAGGTCTCAGTATAGTTACAACTGCTGCCCTCCAACCGAAACGCATTACTACTTCACAGCAGAAATAGGCGGGGTGGTGATACCTACTCGTGCGGACTCACAAGAGGTCCTACCACCAGTATGTGACTAATATGGCCGAAAGCAATCAGCATTGATAAGGCTTTTTCTTTTACCAGATATTATCTGTTATTATGACATCGAAGTGCTACAGCCAAAGCCTCACGTCTGCTGCGGTACTCGTTATCTACGACTTCTTGAAGGACATAAACACGCTCGTTTCCCGACTTTAGTACCCACACTAATGCCATCTATTGGGTTGTTGGGGAGGCATAAATAACCGCTTATTCAGTCCAATACTGGATTCTCGATACCCTTTAACACCGTTACATTTGATAAATAGATGCGGATTGATTTAACCGTAATACGAATTTGTATACGGATTTAAAATTAAAAATGAGAATACCTGATTAACTGCCTAACTTAAAAATATTTATTTTAATTGTTCAATCGATTTTAATGTAACATAAACATCGATCCAAGCTCATAAATTCATCAAAATCGATTAAGTCTTTATCAGTCAACGTTCCTAAATGAACGGATAATAGTGTGTTAACATATTATGAATAGACAGATTTAAATCATATACCAATCTAATGTGAATACAGATTAAAATTAAAGTAAAAATATCTGGTTTCAATGTTTTTCAATTGCTGACCTTCCTTCGATTGCAATTAGGAAATACAATTATTTCATAGATGAAATAATTATAACTAGAGGTCCCGCAGTAGTCGAAATTCGACTATAATTAATTGGAATTGTAAGTTTGTACACTATTATAATTGTATTTTATACTTTTATAATTACAAATTTCGCCAAGACTACACTATAAAAAATATTAACAAAGACAAACAATATTTAATCCATTCTCAATTTGACAACGGATGTCAAGAACAAAAGTTTGAAAATAAATAGTATGCATGCGTGTGTGCGTCAAATACATGGTCTGTAGTGTGTGTAATGTTTTATTTATTGATTTAATGTATCTTTTATGCATTATTTAAACAAAAATTCGATCTTTGTAATTCGATTCTTCTTCCTGATATTCTCTATAACTGTGGAAAATTTCACACTCCTCCGTTCCCACAATTTTCGTAAAAAGGGATACAAAGTTTTTGCTTCACGTATTAATATATAGATTACATTAATTACAATTACACATTTCATCACTTAATACTGCATGTAAATAATTGCAACTTTCATTTCATTTTAAAATTATCATGTATTAAGATTAGTTACGCGCGCTATATAACAAGAAATCTAATTTAGTTGAAACAAAATGAAGGCAGCTGGAATATGCCTAGTAGGTATTGTCGCCGGCAATACCTGCGGCGGGCAAAGCACCTTTGTTAATGATTAAATGAAATTAAATTTGTAATTATCCCGTTAATGAAGGCAAATTCTTTCTTTTTTTTATTACCTATGTGGATGGACGAGCTCACAGCCCACCTGGTGTTAAGTGGTTACTGGAGCCCATAGACATCTACAAAATAAATGCGCCACCCACCTTGAGATATAAGTTCTAAGGGTCTCAGTATAGTTACAACGGCTGCCCCATCCTTCACACCGAAACGCATTACTGCTTCACGGCAGAAATAGGCAGGGTGGTGGTACCTACCCGCGCGGACTCACAAGAGGTCCTACCATCAGTAATTGCGCAAATTGTAATTTTGCAGGTTTGATTTTTAATACACGATGTTATTCCTTCACCGTGGAAGTCAATCGTGAACATTTGAACAAAAATTGGTACCCGCCTGAGATTCGAACACCGGTGCATCGCTCAACACGAATGCACCGGACGTCTTATCGCTTAGACCACGACGACTTATAAACTTAATTACAAATTAATTAATTAGAAACGAGTTTAATTTGAATTGGCATTACAACATTGATCTTGAATTTCTATAGATAAATAGACATAGATAGAAAGGACCTATCTCTTGTTTTCATCAACCGTTTTTTCTTTTTTTTTGCTTAATACATTTTAACTAGCTTTGTTATCCATAAAAATTCAAATTCTTTTTTCAAAATGTAATAAATAACCAAAAACTTTTTGGGTTCAAGTTTTGTTCAGTCAAGCCCACGATAAATATAAATTTATATTATGTATATTAAGTTGTAACGAACATAAAATAAACTATGTTCTTGCATAAATATTAATGAGGTTTCAATTCACGTAAAAGTTCGAGAAATTTGAATGAATGCTTAAAGCAACTTACTAAGCTTAAATTTAGAAAAAAAAGAGGAATTAAAGCTTCGTAAATACTTACAACTTAAGCACAATTTCAATCAGAAAGTTTTAGGCAATTTTATTTTCTTTTGACATTTGAAAGGCATAAAATGAAATACAGATAGCAATAAACTTTTCGTGTTTGTCATTCGTTTTTCACACATTTTCCGCGAATGTGGCAAATCACTCTGTTTAAATATTTTGAAGAGATTATGTGACCCACAATATGAATCGTTATTCGATTTAAAAAAACACACATACAAACACACACACACAGCTATTACATTTTTTCCTTTTGTCCTAAGTAAGCCCCGAGGGGCTTTTGAGATTTTTCATCCCAAAAGCATTCTGAGGAAATCGAGAATTTGCATTTTATTGTCATCAAAATATTTGTAATATGCGTAAAAACGTTACAAGTAAGATAATTGTCGAACCATAGACAGAGTCGTTCATAATGAAGTTACCATAAAATTGTCTATGGTGTGACCAGATGCAGTAATGTGTAAGCTTCCATTATTAAAGGTTTTAGAAGGGCCATGCAAATATAATTCAATATATACCATAATTATCAAAATTAATAGAACCTCTAAATAAGTGAACGCTCTTTAAGTAGATTCTAAAAAGTTTTAAATATAGTATGGCGCCTAAATTAAGCCTTCAACGGTTCTAAATCATGTTCCAAGAAGTTTGTATTTATGTCTGCATTCGAAATTCGAGTTTTCAGAGCTTCAAAAAACACCTAATATAATTTTAAGGTATAACACTCTAAATAACTAAGTTTTGTTTACGGTATAACTAGTGTTAATTTCTTCAGGACGACGACTTGACGACGCTATTTGTTCTGAGACGTACAGTCGAATCCGAATATTAAGCACTCGGGAAACGCCGAGGACGGGTGTTCTGGATTGTTCGGGACATTTTTTTCTCTTCAAACGCACTGTGAATGGACGTTTTGGGAATATACGACGAAAGGAAGATCTTCCACCGAGCGCTTGATATTGCTCGGTAGACCGACGGTCCGAATGTTGTTGTTCGGAACTTGTATATATGCAAAGCTTATCTTGAAAATGTCGTAAGCGAGATTCAGGCACCTGTCAATAATCTTGCGTTGTACGTTGATGGCTACCCGACGCAATGATCCCTGGCAGTAGACGAGCTGTCTGTTCCGGTGGCAAGTAGTGTCGAACAATTCTTCAGAGCATTCTTAGACATCACGGATATTGGAAAAACGCCTGCATATTTACATTCACTTAAACAGCCCACCTGGTGTTAAGTGGTTACTGGAGCCCATAGACATCCACAACGTAAATGCGCCACCCACCTTGAGATACAAGTTCTAAGGTCTCAAGTATAGTTACAACGGCTGCCCCAACCTTCTAACCGAAATGCATTACTGCTTCACGGCAGAAATAGGCAGGGTGGTGATACCTACTCGCGCGGACTCACAAGAGGTCCTACCACCAGTAATTACGCAAATTATAATTTTGCGGGTTTCATTTAGAAAGAATTTTCGGGTTTCATTAGTGAGATGTATCCCGGGAGAATTTTATTTTCCAAAGCCTTCTGCTTTAACAATCCTATTCGCCTAAGCCCCGCAGGCCTATTCTTTCAACCCTTTCGAAACAAACCCTTTCAAAATGTACCTATCCAGCCTAAACAAAATGCACATCATTATCTACGTCATTAATTTCAAGTGCATTTTAATTAACGTACCGCGTTTCAACCCTTGAAAGACAGCCTGACTTTCTGTCACTTCGAATTTTTAATAGGGCTGTCAGTTTTTTTTTTTAAAATGTTAAGTTCTCACATTTATTTATTTGTAAGAATAACATTCTAGAATCCAAAAGCAGCGATAAAGTAAGGCGAACGGAAAAATATTTTTTATCTAAGCGAGTAAAATATAAAGGTATTGAAACCAACCCAGCACGTGACGCTAAGCTAGTTTTTTTTATTCCAATGATAAAAATACCTTCTATTTATTTTTATTACTTTTTCATTCTTGCATTGTAAAGCTGTCCTGTACTATTTATTGTTAATAACAACTCGAAACCTTTGGAAATTAGTGAATGTAAAAAAATTATTACATCTTATCTATATATTAATACGTGAAGCAAAAACTTTGTAACCCTTTTTACGAATATTGCGCGGACGGAGGAGTATGAAATTTTCCATACTTATAGAGAATATAGAGAAGAAGTGCACAATGCTAATTTTTTTTTTAAATAATGCATAAAAGATACATTAAATCAATACAGAAAGCATTACACACACTACCATGTATTTGACACCTACACATATACTCTTTGTTTATTGTCAAACTTTTGTTATTGCTTAAAGACTGTAGTCAAATTGAGAATAGGTTAGTATTTTTTATCTTTAATATTACGAGTATTTGTCTATAGTGTAGTCTTGGCGAAATCTGTAACAATAGGACCA
This sequence comes from Bombyx mandarina, assembly GCF_003987935.1. Next base: position 2,047,550 of record NW_021011519.1, on the reverse strand, counting down.
TAATGATGTTGAAACTTATAATTTCAATTAATTATAGTCGAATTTCGACTACAGCGGGACCACTAGTAAAATTAAATTTATTTTATCTCTGCCTACTTTTTGGCATTTTAATGCTAAAATCACTACTTGATCTTTCTTATCTTTATAAATTAACAATTTGAATGTGATTTAAATTGTAACAGTATCAGAGTAATATATGATGAAGCCGAAACAATTTAACAAAGTCTGGTGAGTAATTAAAGGTAAGCAACAAGTCTTTAATTAGCTGCAAACGAGACGAAGTCGAAAACTACACAGTGCAGTACTTAAAAATATCAATTCGTTTTTACAAAAATCTATAAAATGGCCATGGTAATATTCAAAGAATATGCAAGACCGCAAGTGGCAGCCCTAAGGCGACCGCGATCTCTTTAGGTTTTCATAATATTACGCGAAACCGCTCTTGCTAGCGAGCTAAAGAAAATGCTTCAGTATTTAAAATACTTGATATGTACACAGTTTGCAATACGCGGTGTTTCAAACGCATTGATTAGTACCAGTGGTCTCCCAGTAGTCGAAATTCGACTATAATTAATTGAAATTATAAGTTTGAACATTATTATTGGTTCTATTGTCAAATACTGTTTATACTTCTTTAATAATAGATTTCGCCAAGACTACAATATAGACAAATAATATGCATCTATTCTCAATTTTACCACAGACTTAAAACAATAACAAAAGTTTGACAATAAACAAAGAGTTTATACACGTGTGCTGTGTCAAATAAAAAAGTGTGCATAATGTTTCTTGTTATTGATTTAATGTATTTTTTATACAAAAATGAAAAAAAAAATTTAACATCCTGCACTTCTCTATATTCTATATAAGTGTGGGAAATTTCATATTCCTCCGTCTGCGCAATTTTCGTAAAAAGGGATACAAAGTTTTTGTTTCATGTATTAATACATAATATAGATTATTATTATGAGTGTGTCCTCGTATAGCTTGGAGTGGATTGATATAGCTATATAGGTACCTAATAGAATTCTAATGAAATACGCACTTAACACAAGTTCACGAATGACATTTACGATGAAGGAATAACATTGTGCATTCAAAAATAAACCCACAAAAACATTATTTTTGAGTATTTAATAGTGATGAGGTATATTTTGAGCACACAGGGGTAGATATCATGAGGCTGCTCATATTTAACGCGATGCAGTAATGTGTTCCGGCTTAAAGAATGACCCACCTGGTGTTAAGTGGTTACCGGAGCCCATAGACATCTACCACGTAAATGCGCCACCCACTATGAGACATGAGTTTTAAGGTCTCATTTTTACAGTACAACGGCTGCCCCACCATTCAAATCGAAACGCATTACTGTTTCACGGCAGAAATAGGCTGGGCGGTACCTACCCGTGCGGACACACAAGACGTCCTACTACCAGTAAAAAAGCATATTAGAAACAACATAATATATGATTTTAATAAGTATATTTGGTATGGTACCTACTCAAATTGATCATTAATTTTCAAGCAATACCGTACATTGTCATTCAAGAATTAATGAAAATTTTTGAAAGACGCTGGAATAAGATGCGTTGACAAGTAAACAACTATTGTACTATTATCTGCTATTTTTAGTTTTAAAGATACTAACTGAACGCAGACAAATAAAAATAAATATGAATAAGTCAGTTAGTTAAAATAATGTGAATACCTCATAGCTATCTTTATTAGTTACCTATGTATATTATTATGACTTATATAGCAGACGGGGGTCTTATTAAAAAGGGAGTTGTTCTAATACACAGGTATTTATTGTAGTATCTTTTTGGTAATCAAAATAAGGTCTACCATTAAATAATTCAAGAGATGATAACAGAGATTCTTGTGAACAGTAATAAGTTGTTTGATATTATTCACATAAAAAAGTAGGTACTTAAAATATTTACTTTCAGCTGTGTTTTAAATTTTAATGAAAGTAACATTCTGTTTTGATTAAAAATCTGATTTAAAGTGAATATAAATTGAAAATTCCAATGAATCACACTACTAGACATAACAGAAAAAAATCTATAAATCAAAAACATGTCTAAGTATAGTTTGAAGCAAGCAGTTTTCAATTTCCTAGTGATTACTACCAATTTCCGCATTGGGCTCTGGAGGTTACAACTCTGAACTGGTTCTAACGAGTTCCGTTTTCATTTACGTCCATTTTGCATGCGCTCAATACGGAAATGGAGAAAGAATATAATTATTACGACAAAGCACTATTTTTATTTTAACAACAAATGCTTAATAAGCGTGTGATATAATAAACAGGTATTTCGATGAATCGTATGTTTTTTTTTTATTGCTTAGATGGGTGGTCGAGCTCACAGCCCAGCTGGTGCTAAGTGGTTACTGGAGCCCATAGACATTTTTTTTTGGTCCAATTTTTCCTTATTAGGAAAGGCAAGGGGATCTAAGCCCATACAGCCTTGTCTGTTCTATATAATTTCTGAAATAAATTTTCAAAAAGCCAAAACCAGGTCTTATACGATTTATATTATATCCTGAAATAAAAAATTCATTAAGACCGAAGCCGCCCATAGACATCTATAACGTAAATGCGCCACTCATCTTGAGATATAAGTTCTAAAGTCTCAGTATAGTTACAACGGCTTCCCCACCCTTCAAACCGAAACGCATTACTGCTTCACGGCAGAAATAGGCTGGATGGTGGTACCTACCCGCGCGGACTCACAAGACGTCCAACCACCAGTAAGAATGTAAAAATCTGACTACGTAATCAATGCATCGTCAATTGTGAAGGCACTTGCAAATTCAAAAGCACATTGGAATTAAGTGGTACTGCATTTTCACCGCTTACTATCAATTTCCGTTTCGGGTCCTCCGCAGTTGGCCCTCGAGAGTAAAACCCAGCACTGGCACTAATGAGTTCCTCTTTCATTTACGTTCTTTTGGAATGCAGCCGTCTGTTAATTCAGCAAAGGGAATGCCTTCAACAAATCTGCTTAGTGTGAGATTTTTGTTTCGGTATTTTTCAATTGGTCTTTTGTTTCGAATTGTCAGCTCTTTGCTGAATCAGTTATCGTATGTATTGTTTACTCAACGAGGACTTATTTCAATTACGAAATTAACTAAGAGGGTGGGGGTAAAAAGATTGCATCAAAATGCGATATCAAATAGACAATGATCTAATTTTTCATTGCACTGGTTGGGTAAGCTAAAAGGGCGTGCTTCTTGTTAAGTGTTTATCGGAGACCATAGAATCAATCACGTGAATGCCACTATCCAAATTGCATGATGAGATCAAAATCTCAATTTTATAACGGCTGACCCACCCTTCAAACCGTTCCTGATTTGTGGTATAAATATGCAGGACGGTATGTACTTAACCGCGCGAACTCACAATACTCGGGAGTAGGGTAGTTCAAAAAAAGATCTATAGTGACTAATCGCATGTCATTATTTTCGTTTGGAGTTTTAAATTTGTCGTGCAATGTTAATGTCGAAATCAATTATTACAACTTTGAGTATAGCTTCGTGAAATATTCAGATTTGTTCCAACAAATCTATTCACTAAGACAAATTTCAATCGTAAAAAAAGCGTGGGGTGCATGGTATCAATAGCTATAAATATTTTATGAATAGATAGAAGGGTTATTTTGATAATATCCTGAAAAGCACCCCACGCTTTTTTACAATAAAATCATTTTTTCTAAGACTATATTTAATTCAATTTTGTTTAATTATTTTCTATTTTTTAGTCGGATTTTCTTTAATAGCGTATTTTTTTAGTTTTTTTAAACTATTATTTATTTTTCATTTTTTTAAGTTAAATTAAATTTTTTCAATATTTCTTTTAAAATATTGAATTGTCATCGGTCCTTAATAAGTATGCCAAATTTCGAGTTGATCCTACGTTTTGAAGGGGGTCAAAATCATGTTCAAAGATTACATTACACACTATCATACACACGTCTGAAGCTAATAAAAGCGTATTAAAAAAAACTCGAGTAAAAACCATTGAGTCCTCAAAATCTGTGCTCCGTGCGTTCCCTGAAACGCGGACCGGAACCACGTGCCGCACTCGGGATATCTTTTCATTATATTCATCGCGTTAACTTTGAGAGCCGCTCAGAATTTCACCACACACATTGCCCTGCCATGTCAGCTCGGCTGGAAAGATATCAAAAGAAATATGCGATGCTTGGTTACGTAACGTGGTCCTACGAGTTGGGCTGTTATTTTTTTTTCCACCTTCGATGCGATATGTTCGGTTGTTTGGTTATAAAATAGAAATAATCTATATCTCTATATATAAAAATGAAATGCTGTTCGTTAGTCTCGCTAAAACTCGAGAACGGCTGGACCGATTTGGCTAATTTTGCTCTTGAATTATTCGTGGAAGTCCAGAGAAGGTTTAAAAGGTACATTCATATGAAAATGCTCGAAATTAAAAATAACAATTTTAATTTCCTTTGATGTGTCCTCCGTCGGACGGATTCCTTTTGTTTGTTTCTAAGTTTATGTTATACAAAAGTTTAGGTCTTTTATTTATCGATTAAGGCACTGAGAAGTCTGCCGTGTCAACTAATTTACAATAAAATACACAAATTGGTGTCATTTGTGAATAGTATTTTTTTATATCCCATAAGACTTGGATGGACTGTGTGATTGAGGGAAGGCGAAAGAAGGGCGTGAGTGCAGAGATGACGTATGATAGGCCTTTTTTTTACGCTGGGGAATCCATTTTCGGATACCCGGTCGAGGGGGTAAGAGACCGGGTCATGTCGGACTCTGGCGCCTCCAGAGAAGAACAGGGAGTACTACCGACTAAACCCCATCGAGCCCCACCACTCCGACTCCACGAAACCCACGGTACCGCACAGTACGCGCCGAAACGTATGATAGGCCTGAATGGAAAAAGAGGAAATGCATGCACGAAAAAGAGGATCACACACATTATTATTAGTATTATTATTTATTGAGAAGAAGACAATTTTCACAATTTTCAGAAGGTTTTGCGTTTATCAAGATTATTGAAAAAAAAGAAAACTATAAATCCACTTTAATATCGTACAGAACTCAAATTTTAGTCATGTTTGTTTATCTTCGTGATGGCCAGGGTAATGACACTCACCATACACCTCGGGTCATGGGAGTCATGTTAGGCTGTACGGGTGAGTACCCATTGTCATGCCAATTCTACTATCACGAATTTCCGCTTAAAGGGCTTAATAGCGAATAGAAAAAAAAACAATTGATCGAAATTTGGTGTGATTAACGTTATGATATCTACAGATTTACTAATACTTTCGGTTCACGAAAGTTTTAACAATTCAAATGATACAGTTTTTTTACAGTAACCCTTTTGAGTTCGCACGGGTAGGTACTACCACCCTGCCTATTTCTGTCGTGAAGCAGTAATGCGTTTCTTCTTTAAGAGCATCCGTTGTAACTATACTGATACCTTAGAACTTATATCTCAAGAAGGGTGGCCTCAAGCATTTACGTTGTAGATGTTTATGGGCTACGGTAACCACTTAGCATCTGGGCTGTGAGCTCGTCCACCCAACTATGCAAAAAAAAGAAGTTTTCACAATTTCCGGCCCTTCATGCATATTGTTTAAATTTGTGTGCTCGTATAGCTGTTAAAATTATTCCTTTGTTTCATAATGTTTTTTATCTCGCTCCTGTCCATTATGGAACATGTCCCTTCAGGGCACGCGGCTGCTGTGTCGTTTCAGTATGTTGACAGATACCTTGTTTTTGTGGTCCAAAAGAGCCGTACGCTGACGGCCTTTGATCAGCCCTTGATCCAAAAACGCGCGAAAGGACGAGAGATTCACTTTAAAACTGATTTATGAAACAAAAATAATTGCATTAATATTTTGAAAATAATGAATAGAAAAATATTTTTATTTTACAATGTTACATCGCTAAACATTTTAAAGCATTATAAATTCATCATCAGAGTACGTCTTTTTTTTTCTATTTTTATTAACTGTTAACGTAACCAATCACCATCAGGTGGGCCGTATACTCGTCTGCCTACAAGGGAAATAAATAAAAAAACCTGATAATTAATGCCCACAAAAACCTATTACGAACTTTCACAATTTTTATAATTATTCACGTTAAGTTTTACATACTTATTATTGCAATACATGTTTAGCTGTATACGGGTAATAATATATAACATATAAATCAGACACCTCCGAACGACAACAACAAAAAAAATAAACAAACACTAAATAATAAATAAGTACATCAGAAAAATCATGGTGGGAAATATAATAAAAGAAAATAAATTTTTGCAACCAATCAGCGACAGTTGTACGGACAGTTGTTATTCAAACTTTAACAATCAGCAGACGGCTTCTTCAAAAATAGAACGAACGAGATAAATGTAACTTTATAACTTTATATTGTCAAAGCAAAGTTGTATTTCGCACACGACCCTTGTTTGTTAAAAAATAATTGCTTTACTCATTAAAAATAAAAATAAAAACGAACTGAATGAGTTTGTATTTTTAATTAATTTAACAATGTTAAGGATCTGGCAGCGTGTTTTAACAATGCACGCCGGTGAAGAGTTTTATCAATGTGAGCTTGCCGTTCGTAAGTTTCTGTGGGACGCCGCTAAATTTTCATCTATGTAGGTACATATAAAATTTAATATACTATCGAATCTCATGATGTACTTATCGTTTTAAAGCAATAATGTTTTATAAATCTACTAGTGGCCCGCTCCGGCTCCGCTCGGGTCTTTAACAAAAATTTCAACGATATTTGCGGCATAACTATAATAGTTAGACATGTGCTGTCGCGGCACTTTTTGTGAATAATAATGCGTTCTACAAAGTCGTAGTACATTATTTTATTCTATCATCAATAGTTTTCGCAGGGCACGCGATATTTTACGTAAATTTTTTACACCTTTGGTTACATGATTGGAGTTTTAGTCAGGATCCCTAATTTTTCTCAAAAAAGATTATAGCCTATGTCACTCGGGAATAGTCTAGCTTCCAAACAGTGAAGGCATTTTTCAAATCGGTTACGTAGTTCCGGAGCCTATTCAATACAAACAAACAAACAAATCTTTCCTCTTTATAATATTATGTATAGATTGATATGCAATATATTTATATTAGGTTTAATATGTGGGCATGTGTATGTAATATTAAATTAGTTTAGCTTGCATTTAGAGGTGTGCAATTAATATTTATGTGATGGTAGTTATCGCCGAGGACATTTTCAAGAATAGCTTGCATATAATATGTGTATTGTATGCACATTTAAACAAGTTTTGAACCACAATATTAGGAGTGCCGCCCTACGGAGCAAATTCACTCGCACAGTGGAAGATCTTCGTAATTTTGATACTCCCGAATGTATATTTTAATGAATATCTCGTAAATGTAAGTGGTAGTACTTATTTATTATTAGCAGTCTTAATATTGCGCTTTTTTTCGTACATAAATATAATCCACTATCTACTAGGTTTGGTAGATAGATAATGTTTTAATATTAACTAGAGGTCCCGCAGTAGTCGAAATTCGACTATAATTAAGTAATTGTAATTGTAAGTTTGTACACTATTATGATTGCATTTTATACTTCTATAATCACAAATTTCGCCAAGACTACGCTATAAAAATATTAACAAAGACAAACAATATTTAATCTATTCTCAATTTGACAACAGACGTCAAGAACAAAAGTTTGACAATAAATAGTATGCATGCGTGTGTGCGTTAAATACGTGGTATGTAGTGTGTGTAATGTTTTCTTTATTGATTTAATGTATCTTTTATGCATTATTTTAAAAAATATTAGCATTGTGCACTTCTTCTCTATATTCTCTATAAGTGTGGAAAATTTCATACTCCTCCGTCCGCGCAATTTTCGTAAAAAGGGATACAAAGTTTTTGCTTCACGTATTAATATATAGATTAATTTCATACGCGATACTGTTTGTCAATTGCTAACGCGTTTCAATATTGAGACAATTCATATACTCGTAAGCTCCAATTTAACAAAGCCCAAATTTAATAGCAAAGTTCACGAAACACGTAATGAAATCAATTATGAATTACAATTCTGACTGTGTTAGAAGACGACTTACTGAAGTTACTGTATTACGGTAACTGTATTACTGTAACTCTATTACTATTAATGTAACTGTAACTGTAACTGTAAACCAATTGGCTTATGTTTTGGTTTTACAGTAAATATTTTTAGAATTTAAAACCCAATAAAATCCATATCTAACTGTAAGGTCCTTTTGTGGTATGGATATTGCGTAATTATATCAATGCTTAGAATATTATATAAAGTTGCAAATGTGAAAGGGTGTTTGTTTGTTTATGTTTGTTAAACTTCTTAACTTAAGCGTGATAGTATTGGATCAGGAGAGCGACACAGGCTACCTTTTGTCCCGGAAACAGACATCTCATTCCCACGGGAAACTAAACTGGCCCTTTTCCTTGATTACGCAGGCGAAACAGCGGGTACCAGTTATTATCTATACTAATATTATAAAGAGGAAAGATTTGTTTCTTTGTTTGTATTGAATAGGCTCCGAAACTACTGAACCGATTTGAAAAATGAATGACATAGGCCATAATTTTTTTTGAAAAACATTAGGGATCCTTACTAAAACTCGAATAATGTAACCCAAGGTGCCCTGCGAAAACTATTGATGATAGAATAAAATAATGTACTACTTTGTAGAACACATTATTATGTAAAAAAAGTGTCACGACAGCATATGTCTAACTATTATAGTTATGCCGCAACAAGTTTATTTTATTTAATAAAAAAATACAACGTCAAATATTGTTGAAATTTTTGTGTGAAAGACCCGAGCGGAGCCAGAGCGGGCCGCTAGTAAAATATATATCGCTAAAATACACCTGGCTCTTTAATCCTGGCACTTAATTGATTATGTTAATTAATATCAGTTTTGTCTAGTTAGATCTCTAGTTAATATCAGTTTTGTCTGGTCAGATCTCCAGTTAATATCAGTTTTGTCTGGTCAGATCTCTAGCTAATATCAGTATCTCTAGTGTTTATCAGTTTTGAAGCTGCGTTGTGAAGTCCTGTTTACTGCGAACGCGCTTAAGCGGTCATTTCTAGGACAACGTTTAGTTTGTTTGTTGATTTTTAAGCTTAGAGTCCACTGCTCCGTTTTATAATGTTTTTTTTTTATACGATAAAAATAATAGGGGCCTGGGGGTACATTTGTAGAAATCGATTTTAAGCAGATTCATGTCATTTTCGAATGGAATAATTTCTAGACCGTTAATGCAACCCTCGATCTTCATAATAATTACAGCTTGATTTGTTTTCTTCAAAACACTTATGTCTGTAAAAAAATAATTAAAATCTTATTTTAACTTCCTTAGTTAAAAACAAAATAGAATACTAAGATATAGCGACATAACAATAAAACATTTTTTATTTATTTTATTGCCCTAGTAGGCAGACGAGCGTACGGCCCACCTGATGGTGAGTGGTTACCGTCGCCCATGGACCTGAGTAGTGCCAGAGGCATAGCCAACCTGCTGCCTACCGTTAAGTACTCTCCACAAGCCTCGCTTGAAGAAAGGACATGTCATAGCTCTCGGGAAACATCGTGGAGGGGAGCTCATTCCAAAGCCGGATGGTACGTGGATGATAAGAAGGGAATTGTTTTTTTTTGTTCTAATTCATCAGATTTATCAAACTGAATATTAATGATGTGTAATATTAAAAAAATTTGTAGTAAAATTGATAGAGTCACCAATTTATTTATATTTAACTTCAGCTATATTACACGCAATAAATGCTACATTTAGGGGATCCTAGTGGGATTGAGTACTGGAATTACTACCACTATTTTTACTAGCTACAACGATTGGTCTTGCGCTATCCGCTTTTATCAGATTCGCGCGACCCTCATTGAAGGTCATCTCTTGAAAAACCAACTTCAAACAATGTTGATAAACATTTATCAAGCACATTTAGATATGTGTCGTTCGTTAAATTTTAGAGCTTCAGATCAGTACTGACCTGTTGACAAAATGATCCGGTTCGTACGACCCGTTCAGTCGAACGAACGACTAGCGAGACGGGCGCGGGGCGAGACACGGCAACCCGAAATGACCCGAATGACCGTCGTACTCGTATGGTTCTTTTCTTCTGATTCGTAGGTTTTGTGTTAAACGAGTCGATTTAGTGAACGACTCATATTTTTTGAAGTGACCCTATCGTTCGCGCGGAATTTGAGACCCGGGTCGTTTGACTCGTTCGTTCGCGAACGACACATATCTAAAGCACATTTCATTTAAAAGATTGAGATCGTTGGTTGACGAAACAAGTACCTAAATCATTTTGTCGAGGAAATGTAAAAAAAAAAAGAAGTTTGCCTCCAAATCATTTGCCCCAAAATCCTGAAAAAACTTTCCTTTTCAATAAATCACATCCTTCGATCGCTTCTTTCAGATATTCCTAGCTCCAAAAACTGGACGCATCGATCTGTTCTGTTTCCTTTGCCTGGCAATCTTCCAAATCCCTGATACTGTGATGGACAGACACAAATCGCTCAGTTTTTCACTAAATAATCTCGAAAGGAGTCGTTTACAAATTATCTTTTTATTATCTCGAGCGGCGCGGGACATCTTTACGTCATTTATAACAGACAATAGCACGGAGACTCCTCAATTTTTCTGGACAACGCTCCGTGGGACGGAGCGAAGGCTATTTATTTGTGAACCTTTACCCATGCGCTGACTTGGGAAAAGCAATGGTATAGACGTAAAAACCAAGAAGATCAATTGTCTTAACCAAAATCAAAATTTATTAGGTTACTAATCTAGAAGTCATCAGAGAAGTCGTTTGTGAACGAAATATGTTTGTGTGGGTGTGTGTTTGACCTATTTAGTAAAAATAGTATCTGATTCAGAGTTGAAAGATACTATAATCACATGACCGTTGATTATGCGTAGGCTTATTTTAATTTAGCATTCTTTTGATGTTCTTAATTACAGTATATCTTTGTAGGTGTATTGGGATTTGGGGAATTTCATTGTAATATACTCCTTAATTAGTAGTCATAGCGAATGATTTGGAAGCAAACTAAGTTCTTATTACGTAAACAAAAGTTTTCCATGGCTTTGGATGCTTTTGAACTAATACTAAAAAAAAAAATATGTGTGGTGTCGTGGGACACCGGATAGGAACGAAGTTCCTTATCATGCAAATATTAATTTTAAGTTCTATTCGAGGTATAAAGAAAATGAAACTGGAGGTTTCGGAATAACCCACGGTCATTCGATAACGTGCGAACTAATTGTGGTACACTTCATTCACGGTTGTTTGCATAAGAGTTAGTGTATTGCGCAAACGAACCTCTGAGATCGTGGTCAATGAATGATAAAAAATTATGTTATTTTTTGTATGTTATTAAAAAGTCAATATCAAAGTTACAAAGTAAAATTTTACGTTACGGACGTTTTTTTCCGGTTAGGGTACCCACCCGTCCGCATCGTCCCATAAGGATCTTCGTTCCAAAAACCATACGGGCAAACAACAGACTCTCATAGTGTGTAGAGGCTTTTGCGTTTCAGATCCGGTGGAAGATTCTGTAAAGCACTGCTCTTGCTAGGGCCAGTGTTAGCAACACTTCCGGTTTGAGCCACGAGAGCTCACCTACACACTAGGGTAAAGCCCCTCAAGGCTATAAGCATAGGTAGGATAAAAAAATCATTCGTCTATGTATTTAGTGCGCTAAAAATAAAATAAAGTGGGGCTTTCCTGAATCCCACCCAGAGCCACACTTCATTATTCTCAATAAAGACGAATTTGCGTTTTTCATTGTGTCAATCACTCATTTGAAAATCTTCGAAGGGGCGAGAACAATGAGTTTACTCTCGTCTATTGGTTTTGGTCTTCTTATTGCATTGTAGCCCGAGGCATTGTTGAATGAAAGCATCTTGAGTGTAACCTTTTGATGCTTAATTAAATTATTGAACAAATTGAAGATTCGACGTTGATGTTATTCAAAAACAATTGCTCTGAGATCGGAAACAAGAGATTTATTATCTCGTATATATCTCTTTAACATAGACGGTGTGATATCGTAATATTTTACTTTGAACAAAAATAAAATTGTTTTTTTTTTCTTTTTGTTTTTTATTGCCCTTGTAGGCAGACGAGCATACGGCCCACCTAATGGTGAGTGGTTACCGTCGCCCATGGACTTCAGCAATGCCAGGGGCAGAGCCAAGCCGCTGCCTACCGTTTAATAGTCTCCACAAGCATCGTTTGAAAAAGGACATGTCATAGCGTTCGGGAAACACAATGTCATGTAAGTGTTTGGAGATGAGGAGTTGAGAATTGGGGACCTGATATAAAATATCGCAAGAGACGAAGCCATGTAGACCTAAAGTGCTGTACCATAGGGTTCAGTCAATACCCAGTGAGACTCAATATTTTTGGGAAATATTCGGAATCTGGTTGTAATTATTCATGTCTTTTATATTTTCAACACTTATCAGAAGAAAGTTCAACCTTAGAGCATTTCAATGTGGAACTTTTAGTTATTTGTCTAAACAGCTACCAGAACTCGTAGACATGACAACGTGAATGCTTCCACAGCGGTTGTTCCACCGTTCAAACTGGAGGGTATGGTGGAACCTGTTCTCCTATAGGAGGCGACCTCCTAGCAGTGAAGGTAACGGAACGACCTGAGGAGGCGAGGCTACGTGGCGTGCTACCTGCTTTCATAAAACTGGTGCAATGTAGCGCGCTAGAGCGCAGTTCTACGGAATTGCCATGTAAGAGCAACCACTTGGCGTTGTGACCCCACAGACTGGCTCTGGTCCAGATATTCCGGAACACCAGCAGCACCGCCGACGAGCTGCCGTATCGAGATGGCTGACGTAGAGTCGTCGACTATCGCCTCGATGACCCGTTATTCGGACATTCTAGAAGTGGCCCCGCGAGTCTGGTTGTAGTGTTGACCGCGGGAGCCCTCCTAATCTGACCGGTATCTGACTCCGGCCGGAGATCGAGCGTTGGGTGAGAGAGTGCAAGGGGAGTGCAAGGGGAGTCCTTTGGTGGATACGGCCTTAAGAACATCCTTTGAGCCTGCGGTCTTCTCTCAATATCTGCTTAAGCCTGCGGTCTTCTCTTAATATCTGCAGACCGTCAAGTCTCACACACCCCTTAGGCGCGGACATATCTGATGAGACTCGACCTTCTCCCGAAAAAAATTAAAGTGGTGGAACCTATCGGTAGCACCAGGCGGGCTGTGAGATGGTCCACACATCTAAGCAATGAAAAAATAAATGTTTCAAAATACGTACGAGTATTATCTAAAAAAGACTACCAGCGATTTGTATAATAATATTAAACGAGATTCTGTACTGAAAATTGTTTGAAATGTGATTACTTATTTTTTCTGAAATAAACAGTATTTATTTTGTCGAGCGAATATTCAAAATAATTTAAAGATAAAATCTTAAAAGGTTTCTTTGTTTTCGTTACTTCAAAGTTGTTTACTGTAAAAAGCCATACTCTTATTTTGTCTTAAAATTGTATAGTGTATTTTCAAATATATTTTCTTGTTTCAGGTAAGCCTCAAAGAAGATTACAAAAGTAAATATTACTAAGGCCCCTTAAAAAGACCCAACAGTGATAAAGTAGCGCAGCGCATTCAATCTGCCTATCTCGTAGGAATGGACGGATTAATTGATAGAAAAATAATTTTGTTATGTATTATTTATTCCATTCCATTTAAAAACTCAGTCTGTTATTGTATATTTTAATATAACTAACGCGGTTTATGAGTTTGATACGTAGTAGTAATCTCAATATTAACTGATTAAGGTCAGATTTCTTTGAAGTTGCCACTGGATAAATCGAGAGGCGGAATTTAAACGAGCCATTAGTTTATTTACATAATATTACTGTAATTTTGATTATTTGTATTGAATGAAAAGAAAATTGTTTTAATTTTTTACATCGGAATTGTGTGGATTACCATTTTTTTTGAGTCAAAGTGTAATCGCCGGGCTTCCGCCGACACGTCCAGTTTAGAGGCGGGATATGTCGGAGCTGAAACTACTAAAACCGGCTCCGTGTAGATTATCATCAGCATTATTATTTTAAATGATAGAAAAATAATTATTTGAAAAAACAAATAAGCGGAATACAATTAATCGGATTAAATAGTTGTGCAAGTTAATAAGTGTAAGTAATAAGTAAAGATATCTTGAAATGGCGTCGATCGCAGAAGTGCAGTTTATAATCAGATACATCTATGCTCTAAGTTAACATGATGAACTCCGTGCGAGATAAATGTATGCATAAATAAACAAACCGCCTAGCACATACGAGCTGAGGTGCTGTTATATGATTCTTGGGCGTCTTTGGGAAGAGCTGTGGGTCTGGTTGTAGCTTTATTAAGGAATCTCCCTACCGTGCCTGAGTTCGGCCACTGGGTTCCACATATCCCCGGATCCTTTAAGCGGGGGAACTTGCCGTTTTAAGGTAAAATTTTCACAGAACAAACTGACCACGATATGTTTTTAAGAAACAAGTAATTTAAAAAATATATATTTAGAGTAAAAAGTTAGACGGCAATTTTCAAATGTCGACGAATATATAAGGCACTCGTCACCTCAAAAACTGTAAAATATTCAAAATGTAGGAAACAATACAATGAAAATAATAAACGCAAGTATAAAGAATGTGCTCAACAAACATTTCAAACTAGACACGACCTTCAGCAATGAAGAGACCAATTTAGAAGAAGAAGAAGAAGAAAATAAATCGCAGAAGGAATTTTAATCACGTCTACGTCACGATATATACACAACACATTCATATTATAATCGAAGACGAAATATAACTATTCCCAAAGCAAGTGCAGGAGGTACACGCTCCACTGAAATCAAACGTGAAAGATCAGTAAGTGCCAATCAACATGTATCAATACAGGTTGTTGACGAGCCTACCAATCATTGCATTGACAATCGAAACGGACATAACCCAATACGACAGGAATTGATTTATGAATTTCACATGCCGAAGCACTCATTGCGTTTGAGAGATACAGCGATGAAATAATTTTGATGTTTCCAAACATTCCTATGATGATATACAAAGAAATCATAAAAGTTATTTGAATGTTTGTAAAAATTTTCCAATGTGTTCAAATTTTAAAAGAGATCAACTACAGATTTTTTGCCCACACTTGGTGCAAATTATATTTTGAATTAGGTTTATGGAATGCTTCCAGTATATTATTATGTACGTATACTCTAGAAGGAATATTGCCCTTTATCTAATACACCCCATTTTAAATGGACGGAGAATTAAAGAGAATGAACAAGAAAACCTTGATTAAAAGGTTACCGTTTTATTAATTATATGGAAAGTCTAGAACAAAATATAAATAATATACATATGTTTCGTAGGATAGGAAGGTGACAAACAATTTTATTGTAGAGTCCAGCTTAAAGGCATAAAATTGAAAGCATTTGGTTGTAAGCTCCTGAATCGTAAACCTCGAACGGAATATTTATTTTTCGCGTTATATTTTCGTTACCAGAAAGGGTTTTCTTGGGGTTTCCTTCCTCAAAGATGTATAGAACTCGTGGAAATTTTATTTACGTTCAGAGCATAGGAATCTTATGAAAAGAAAATCTTAGCTTACATTTATAAACTGACGCCCACATAATTCTGATTTTCTTTCTTAAATTAAGGACCAGAATGATGGTATGATTGTAGTTTAGTTATTATATTATTAGTTTTATATTGATTATAATTAGGTGTACGATTTGCTACTTTTTTTTTTTATTGCCTTTGTAGGCAGACGAGCGTACGGCCCACCTGATGGTAAGTGGTTACCGTCGCCCATGGACTTCAGCAATGCCAGGAGCAGAGCCAAGCCGCTGCCTACTGCTTAATACTCTCCACAAGCCTCGTTTGAAGAAGGATATGTCATAGCGTTCGGGAAACACCGTGGAGGGGAGCTCATTCCATAGCCGGATGGTACGTGGCAAAAAAGACCTCTGGAAACGCACTGTGGATGACCGCAGTGGCTCCAGGTAGTATGGATGAACTCTACTCCGGTGGCGGGCGGTGCGATGGTAAAAACGAGACGTTGGTATCATCTCGAACAATTCCTCAGAGCACTCCCCATGGAACATACGGTACAAAATACAGAGGGAACCGAAGTCCCTCCGCAGACCCAGAGGCTCCAAACGATCCGAGAGAATGGGATTATCGACAATCCGAACGGCCCTCCTCTGTATGGAGTCAAATGGAAGAAGCTGGTATTTGGGAGCCCCGGCCCAGAGATGGGAGCAGTACTCCACGCGAGGCCGGACTTGTGCTTTATAAAGCAAAAGTCTTTGTCCAGGCGTGAAGTACCGCTTCGCTCTGTTGAGGACTCCCAGCATTTTGGACGCCAACTTGGCTTTGCCTTCCAAATGACTCCGAAACTGGACATCGCTCGAAATGTCGACCCCAAGTATCCCGATACTCTCGGAAGGTTGCAGGGATACTCCTTGGAATTGCGGCGCCATGACAAAGGGGTCCTTCTTCGCAGTGAACGCGCAAACTTGTGTCTTTATCGGGTTGAATTGAACCAAGTTCAATTCACCCCATTCGGAGACTCGCCCCAGAGAGTTCTCCACTTCAGACACAAGTTTTGATCGTCTCTCTTGCACCACGCTCCGAGAGAGACTCTGATGGCCGATATATCGCGCATCCCCCGTGCTGTCATCCGCATAGCAATGCATGCCATCAATAGACAGCATGTCATTGATATACAGGATGAAAAGCGTGGGGGAGAGCACCGAACCTTGTGGAACGCCAGCGTTAATGGTCATGGTATCAGAACAGTCACCGTCTACAACGACCGTGATGCTCCGCCCATCCAAAAAGCTAGCGATCCACTTGCAGAGACCCTCGGGGATTCCGTAAGATGGTAACTTCGATAGAAGTGCCCTATGCCAGACCCTGTCGAAGGCCTTCGCGATATCAAGGCTCACAGCAAGAGCCTCGCCCTTGCTCTCCAAGGCTTCAGCCCACCTGTGAGTAAGGTATACAAGAAGATCGCCAGCTGAGCGACCGTGACGGAAACCGTACTGTCGGTCACTGATCAGCTGGCGATCCTCCAGTATCCTGGCGATACTGCAATAACTGAAGAAAATACTATGTAAAGATATGTCAAAAATTTAAGGTGTAATGATTTTCTTTCACTGTGATTGTGAATAGCGTGAATTTTATTGAATACTATTGAATATTGAATCTAATAGTCACATACCTTGACAAAAACAATCTTCCATGAGTTACTACTTGTATCATGGTTTTCTTGACGTTTTAAGTGTTAAAAATTGTTCGAATAAACATTACCCAAATAAATAGAATACAAACAAAAAAGGTCACATTTTTAACAATAGCTCTGATTCGAAAACCCATTTTGTAATCGGATAATAAACGGCAATGATCATGGTAATTGACCGTCTTCAAGTTGCAGATAAAATTAAGCCCGTCAAATCTATAAATTTGCGTAAATTCAAATTTTTTTTATTGCCCGTGTAGCCAGACGTGCATACAGCTCACCCGACGGTGAGTGGCTACCGTCGCTCATGGACGTCAGCAATGCTAGGGGCAGAGCCAAGACGCTTCCTACCGTAATTGTCCCGGACGTATTAGATATGTTGTATATGGTATAATAACACAATCAAGCTTATTTCTACAGTCATGTGTTCTGATCTCTGGAGTGCTAGCCTGAATTCCAATACAATCGAGATTGACCTAATATTTCTACAAAGACAACGGCAGTATAGTTTTCAGCTCACCCATTTATTTATTTGGTATTAGCATATAGATACACATTAAATTGCATCAACCAATTTGCGGAAATGCATAAAAAATACAAATGTGCAAAAATTGATTCTTAGCTCAGTGAAGATCGTGTTAATAAACAATAAATTTGTTCACCCTAATTTTCACTTCCATAAAAACATGAAATTTATTTTAAGTTATTTTCAAAAATGATTTTCAAGCAGTGTAGTTTTTTTCCGCATAAAACTGAACTATTTACAATCAAAAACATCGTTAAATATTACGACGTGCAGGGTTAGCCGCCAAACGAATTCACCTACCTCCCCAAGAACTCGTAAAACGGGAACAAGCCTTCAAAAACTCGTAAAAGCATGGGCTTCCATGACAATTTGCTTAGTACAGCGCGAAAAGGTATGAAAACACACACCAAAGTTGTTTTTACGACTATTTTAATACCAAACATCTTTGGAGGTCCAAGCATTTGGCCTGTTTCGCAGACCATAGGCCGGCTGGATCCTCTCCAAGTGACGTCAAATTTTATGAGTTCCACTGAAGTCTAATGCTATGTTTGGTCTTATCGATCCATGGTTAGCAATTTCGGAATGTATTACTAGTTTGTTACATTGATATTTTATGATTAATTTATTGAATAATCTTGCACTTTTATTTCCTAAGCAAAAATATGTATATTTACAGTCTAGTTTCAGTTTACGTATTAATTATATTTTTCCAAATGACATAATGCGATATCTATATATTAATACGTGAAGCAAAAACTTTGTATCCCTTTTTACGAAAATTGCGCGGACGGAGGAGTATGAAATTTCCCACACTTAGAGAGAATATAGAGAAGAAATACACAATGCTAATATTTTTTTTAAATAATACATAAAAGATACATTCAATCAATAAAGAAAACATTACACACACTACCATTTTTGACGCACACACGCATGCATACTATTTATTTATTGTCAAACTTATGTTCTTGACGTCTGTGGTAAAATTGAGAATAGATGATTGATTAAATATTGTTTGTCTTTATTAATATTTTTCTGTAGTGTAGTCTTGGCAAAATTTGTAATTATAGAAGTATAATAGTCTTTGAAAATAGAATCATAATAATAGTGTACAAACTTATACTTAATTTCAATTAATTATAGTCGAATTTCGACTACCGGGCGATCACTAGTTTTAATAATTCAATACGACGGTATTGTCTATAGTTCAAATCTAGTATTTTGATGTGAGATTCCGTTTTAACTATCGGGAATTACTCAGGATTATTTATGTTTATGATTAACATGTATGGATCATGTTCGATCCGCTTGAAGTTAAGTAGTTATTGGAGTCTAGAGACATCATATAGACAAAATCGTAGTATTGGTTATAAGCGTACAGTGGTTGTATCTATTCATAACGGTAATCGCATTACGATTGCTTCACGATATTAGACAGGATGGTGTTGCTAAATACAGGAATGCCTGCCAACAGTGAATCGTTTAGATATTTGGAATTAGTAAACTCAAGTTGTAAGCTACCCTAGAGGAGGCTTTTACCCGTAGGGGGCCCATACAGAAGTAATGTAAATAATATTAAAATTAATTTAAGAAAAAACTAACTTTTTAATCCTAAAGTAACTTCTTATTTAACTTTTTAAACTTTAATTTTTACTTTTTAACTGTTTAATAAAAATAAAAATAAAAGCCATTATTTTATGTACAAATTGTTTGTAATTAAGTATTTTTGTGTGGAATAAAGAAAGCTTTATTATGATGTGGAGAGTATTAAGCAGTAGGCAGCGGCTTGGCTCTGCCCCTGGCATTGCTGAAGTCCATGGGCGACGGTAACCACTCACCATCAGGTGGGCCGTATGCTCGTCTGACTACAAGGGCAATAAAAAAAAAAAAATATTATAAACTCAAGCTGAATTGGAATAGCAAATAGCTTGCCTATCATTTGCTAGTTTCACTTTCACTCGTAACGAGAACTGGATTCATTGTTTTCGGTGCTCCGAGTTACGGAATTACATCTTGAGTTGTATTTATGTTATTCTTGAAAAAAAATAATGTTATTCGGCTCCGTATTACCGTCATAACTCAGGAAAACAAATTTTCTTACAAAACTGATTCTCGCAATTTAAGTCGTATCTTGTATTCCAGTAGGCTGTGTTTACACGTTTATTACTAGGTCAAATTTAAGACGCTCTTTCTAATTAATGACTTGTGGGTTCGTGTTGGAGGTCAATTTTTTTGCACAAAAAATAATTTCTTGTCTTTGTCTTCGGAATTTTGAATTATCAATTTTATTCTTTGAGAAATCTTTTGCTAAATATCATATATGAGTCGACTATTATCAAAGCCGGCAATGTGACTTTTGGACAATTATTGGTAAATCAGAAAAACGAATTATTGACTTTGTATTCCATTGGCAGTCACAAAACTCTTCTGAACGACATCTTAGATAAATAACAGGCTAAGTATTAACCTTTACTTAATGCAGGTTTTGAACCGTATTCTTTGAAGGAGACGATTATATTCAAATCAATCTGTATTGACATATCAATAACATTTTTTTGTCCAAATGCACAGATGCCACCTTTGATAATAGACGACTAATATATTATGCGTTAGAATGAAATCCAATTACTTTTACATCTATGTTCAAATTGAATGAATAGTTATTATTAAAATGGAAATACGGACGGAATAAAGGGTGTCTGGAAGGTGATTTTTCCTCGCGTGGTTTCTCGTATTTGTGCGATCGCCCTTATTTTTTTTTTATTTCTTAAATAGGTGGACGAGCTCACAGCCCACCTGGTGTTAAGTGGTTACTGGAGCGCATAGACATCCACAACGTAAATGCGCCACTCACCTTGAGATACAAGTTCTAAGGTCTCAAATTACAACGGCTGCGCCACCCTTCAAACCGAAACGCATTCACGGCAGAAATAGGCAGGGTGGTGGTACCAACCCGTACGGATTCACAAGATGTCTTACCATCAGTTATTTTTTTTTTTTTGTAAAATTTACATTTAATTTATCGTTTTAAATACAAAATGATTATAATTCAAATCGCCATTGAACGTATTCTATCCTTTAAATCAGAAGTGTCTGAAATAGTGAGTGGTTACCGTCGCCCATGGACTTCAGCAATGCCAGGGGCAGAGCCAAGCCGCTGCCTACCGCTTAATACTCTCCACAAGCCTCGTATGAAGAAGGACATGTCATAGCGTTTATAGAATACATTGAATGCATCTTCTAATGCGTGGTTGTTGTAAGTTACGCGGTAGGCAGCGGCTTGGCATTGCTGAAGTCCATGGGCGACGGTAACCACTCACCATCAGGTGGGCCGTACGCTCGTCTGCCTACAAAGGCAATAAAAAAAAAAAAAGTTAAAATTAAAAAAAATAGCATAATGATTTATGTGTTCCAAATAAATAAATTAAAAACAACAATTCTCAATCCAATGTGAGCGTTGACTAAATGTTTGTATAGTGTCTACGTCTATCCATAAAATGCTTCCTTGAGTAATGTTCTTACATTTTGTAAAGGAGCCCGTGGATTATATTTGATGGGCCGGGCAAAACAAATCGACTTCTTTACACACAGTACCATACATGTACAAATGTGTTTTGATAAATTGTTTTATTTTTGCTCTTAATTTAAATGAGAATTTTGAAACATCAATAATGCGTATGAATAACAAGAACTTTAAGGTCATAAAGGAAAATATCTTCTTCTTTGAGTTTGAAATAAAGATCTAAGGTATATAACTGTTAGAGCAATAACACATTCGAGTGTCTCACCGGATCTGGTAGATTCAGCTCTTGCGTGGGCAGATTTAGGCAAAGTCTCTCAAGTTGAGCCCCTGAGCTCACCTATCTCACTGGCTTTAGCACTGCTTTGCAGAATCTACCATTGGATCGGTATAGCGACCCACTGAGAAGATCTGACGAGATGCTCTGTGGGTTGTGCCTGTGGGAATGAAGTTTACCGTACATCCGACATATACGACAATACAGAATGCATAAACTAGAATCAAGCCAGAGCACTATTCGATTTGAACCCGCATAGATCAATCATAACCTGCCAATATATGAATGCGATAGATTGTCCTCTCTTGTGATGTAGGTAACGTCCCACGTGTTATAAGCTATACTATAACGCTACCTTTTCGGTATTACATTTTCAGTATAGAATGAGATTTCATCTTATAAAAATGTTTGGGAAAATCTATAATATAATTGAAGTTTATAAATAGCCACGTGAACTTTTTTCTTTTCACACCCAACCTTAGTTGTCATCATTCTTGGATTTCAATAATGTTACGGGCATAGTGAAGGCACTGCCTATTGTTAAGGATTACCTTTAGAACTTGCTAAATAAACCCACACCTAAATAAACCCACAAAATCCCAAACCAAAACAGCAATATTTACGTTAAATTTCGTAATTATTGGCGTAAATCAATTTAAAAACTATTCAGAAGCTCAGGAGCTGCGACTAACGAGTTTATTTTACTCTATATAGATCCTCTAGGTCAATTATCGCTTTGTTATCATCATCACCCATTTCTACCCCTTGTTTCGCATCCCCTTGAATTAGGTTCGAAGACCGAAAAGGAACATATAAAGATATAGTTGTTTGCTAACCGTCAATATGACATTAGGAACTGGTGACGTAACACTGCGCTTGAAGGCCTTGCTTCGTAACCTCTCTGGAGTATCATGAAACACCTTTTAGATGTATTTGATACAT
Organism: Bombyx mandarina; assembly: GCF_003987935.1. Next base: position 2,024,944 of record NW_021011519.1, on the reverse strand, counting down.
TCTGCCAACCGATAGAGACTACTGTCGAGACATCAACTGCAATTACTGCCGTTGTAACTATACTGGGACCTTAGAACTAATATCTTAAGATGGATGGTTTAACGGTAGGCAGCGGCTTGGCTCTGCTGCTGTTCTGGCATTGCTGAAGTCCATAGACGACGGTTACTACTCACCAACAGGTGGGCCGTATGCTCGTCTGCCTACAAGGGCAATAAAAAAAAAATTACGCTGCAGATATCTATGGGCTCTAGTAAGCACTTAACACCAAGTGGGCTGTGATCTCGTCCACATGTCTAAACAATAAAAAAAACAGTAATTGTCATAAGGGCTGTAGATGAGAAAGTTGGGTTGGGTTATCCTACTTCCCCCCTTGCCCTTTCCTAGTCTTGTTTCACTGGGGATTCGCTTAAGATGCTTATTATGTTAAATTTTATTATACCAGTAAGTCGGTCAAATTGATTTTTTAATAAATCACATAGTTAATGCGCAATGTAAGCCCTTCAAAAGTATTGTAAGAACCCGTTGCCCACTGACTTTCTCGCCGGATCTTCTCAGTGGGTCGCGATTCCGATCCGGTGGTAGACTCTGTCAAGTACTGCTCTTGCTAGGGCTAATGTTAGCAAGTTCTCTCAGGTTGCCGTGAGCTCATCTACCCGTCCGGCCATAGCTGGAATAGTCCTTAATGCTACCAGCGTATAGGTAGGGCAAAAATCCCGTTAAATAATAGAGTACGTAATATGTTTCCCAATGTGTATAAATCATGTCCATGCAAGTTAATGCTTATACTGTCCATAGGCTACGATTACCCCAAATTGGCCATCACCCTTTCAGCCCGACTATGTCTATAAAAGTATATCGCGTGGAAAACTACCTTATTGCTGGTATTTTCAGATAAGAATCTTTCGGGATCGCTATTATCATTTAAGTAGATAAAAGCAATAGAATATTGGATTGTAATGAAATTCCTAACTAAAATGCTATTTTAAAACGAAAATATCTGTTAGTTGAATAGTCCATGTAACGTGATGCTTGTTTGATAATTGAGCTTGATCTTATAATATAGATGGGCGGCACTTCGGTCATTAGTCAATTAAAATTGGGTATTTTTTTTTATTGCCCTTGTAGGCAGACGAGCATACGGCCTACCTGATGATGAGCGGTTACCGTCGCCCATGGACTTCAGTAATGCCAGGGGCAGAGCCAAGCTACTGCCTACCGAATATATTTTTTACTAGCGACCCGCCCTCGCTTCGCTTCGGAAACATTAAATCACACATGAAACCAAAAAAATAAAATAAAAAAAGTAGCCTATGTTCATCAGGGACAATGTCGGCTTCGAATGGAAAAAGAATTTTTCAAATCCGTCCAGTAGTTTCGGAGCCTATTCGAAACAAACAAACAAACAAATCTTTCCTCTTTATAATATTAGTATAGATAATTGTTTGTTTGTCGAAAAGTGGCTATAAAATACATTTCCCGTTTGCCTATTTAGACTTCATTTTTATAGTATCTTTCTAACATACTTTAAGTGATAAACGGCCTATCACGCGTTAGCTTTAGAAGCATTTACACCGAACCGATTCGCCTTGCACAAGTCGAACTACATTTTACTAATGTTTTAAAAATAATTTTACGGTTTCTTATTGCGTTTATAATTATACGTTGTACTTTAGATTTATCGAGACTACGAAAACCGTAAGCTGTCTTCAACATCATTTTTAAGTCCGGCGTAAAGCTTAGAAAATATTGTTGGAATATGAGAACGCACCCATATTTATTATGTTGCCAGTACTGATTTTGTACCAATTATATTGGCAATACTTTTTTCTTGTCTTGTCACTTCGTCTGTTCATGTATGTAAAGTTTTTTTTCTATAATATACGTGAGGCATTTTTTATTCAAGTTCAAGTTATTTATTTATCAACCCAGTTATTGCCAACAAATATAAACGAGATATACAGGTCACGATATTACGTATAGCTTATCAACGCGCACGTAGGACGATTTCTCGTCCAATTTCCAGTTGAATGGATTCAAATCCTTAGTTATAGGTGTGCGGTTGGAGCTTTTCGACGTAAGTGATCCGTGAAAATGTTCTAAATGGAATTTTCATCTATATACCTCGTCGGAGCGTTACGCGCCGTTTGATTACGCGCCCACTATTGGCTTATGATTACGATTATTGGATACGTTTTGTTACGCTTTAGTAATCTAATTACCGTTAGAACCAGAGCCGTGAGAATAGGAGAGGAGCTGGGAAGTGAATTATCAAGTTTTGGACCGTTTCACCAAATTTTTATGACGCGTTTACAATTTTTGAACCAGATATTTTCACTGTTCTAATGTAAGCAATTTGTAATTAATTCATTTATCGATTTTACCTTATCAATACCGTTCTCGTATTTCTGTCGCAAAGCAATTCCGTTTTGAGAATAATAACGCCGCCCCAATTGGGAATTTGAAAGCTAGAGAACCTTGGTTGCTGACTGATGGCTTGCCACAGATTTTAGTAACACACAGATTAACGCCAAGAACACGAATACAGAGTAACGTTTAGAACATTTATTTTTCTTTGTATGTTTCTCCGCGTTTACTTTGTAAAGCCGAAATAACGAAACGCGCCGAATTTCCTCGGGATAAAGAGCTGCTTTTGTCACTGTATGGTCCATAAGCTGCCAGTGGATTTATTACGATTAAGCGAACACACTGTTTTATTTATTACATTACAAATGGCCGAGTCATATATTAGTGTCATTCATTTGCCTTGATAAAAAATATCCGTTAAGCCAATCAAAGCCATAAAATGTCTTTGTACGAAAATTCATACAAATCCAAAACATACAATATTCATAATTATAATCTATACATATAAATAAAATTAGAGTGTCTGTTTGTAGTATTGAAATAACCGCTTTTTACTAAAAGCATATGAATATATATACGGTACATACACCAAAATAACATTTTTTACAATTTTTGTCTGTCTGTCTGTTTGTTCCGGCTAATCTCTGGAACGGCTGGACCTATTTTGATGAGACACTCACTAATAGGTAGCTGATGATATAAGGAATTTTTAGACTAGCTTCGCCCCGCGGCGTCACCCGCAGTTATTGTCGTACCGCGCGCAACATGGCCGGCTTCGCCTATCAATAAGAAAATTTAATGTTCCCGAAGCGAAGCGAGGGCGGGTCTCTAGTATTAGTATAAGATTGATCGATTTAAAAGTAAATTTTGTATCTGTTTTTTGTTTATATCACGGATTCGCTGTCGGAGATACAATATTTTTGTTAAAGGCATTTTCTGTTCAGGGTCTAACTGACCTGTTCTTGGCTGGTGAGCATAGTTTCGGGAAGCCACAAAAATCTATGTTTGTATGTGAATTTTGAAAGAAAGACGTTGAAGATTAGGAATATAAAAGACAAAATCGTTATCATTTAAATTTAAATGTTTACATCAATCTTAGGGACGTAGTCTTTGTGAATAATTCATGCTTCATTGATTATATCTTTTAGAAGCAAAAAAAAGCAATGGATGTAAACAAGCTGTTCGACTTCAGAGCGATATTAAATTACCATAATCTGGGTAATTAGGCGCGACTGCTAGTCCCGGAGAGATTAATAAAGAAAAAAAAACCTTCATTTAATTTCTTCTAAATAAAATTTCGTATGGTTTTGTCAGGCCATTTTCTTCTATAGTTTTTCGTGCCTTATTACGATCTAATCTAGAAAGACAGAAATGTAACTGCAATACGACTTAAAACGCTCTGTTTAGGTTCGAAAATTAATGTTGCTATTTTCTCTAACCGCTTTAGGAGAAACACGCTTTGTTTATCGGTGGTGTGATCCTAATGATTTTTGTTTTATGTTACTCAATCTATGTACAAATTTCATCAACAATCATATTTATTTATAATTTTATAGATCTGTTCTACGTCGAGATTAGTGTACGAGCTCACGGCCCACCTGGTGTTAAGTGGTTACCGGAGCCCATACATATCAACAATGCGTGAACTTTACAGTAGACTAATTTAAAGTTGAAATACCGGAAAAAAATCTTTTTTAACGAATCTAGCTGTAGGATTGAAATGATTTTAATAGACCTAGAAATATATTTTTTCTGCGCATCGAATATGGTTATTGCCTATCATTTATGTACAAAGCAGTTATTGTCACTTAGTCACGTTTGCCTTTCAAGCGTCGATATCAAAGCCGGCTCATAATGCACTTTAGGACAAATAATTACGAAAAATCAGAAACGTTGTTATTTTGTTTTGTGTTCTACGATGTTATTCGCTCATCGTGAAGACCGCTTGGGAATCCATGTTAGGTCGTTTTTTTTTGTTCCAATTGATCATCCACCAGTGTTAGCTAATAAAGAATGCGTGAATCAATCAAAAAATATCTCTTTCGCTTTAGTCTCGAAATTTTAAGAAGCCCTCCGAGTAATTGCCGACGGAAACGTCTGATCTCGTGCGAATGATTAATTTTATATAAGGGCTTTATGAGCTTCGTTCGTTCGAAAAGCTTTCGGTTGTCTTCTGTTACGCTTTACCAATGAATCAAGTAGCAAGGATGGTTGTAAGATTTTTATGAGATAAACCATTACAAAAAAAAAAAAAAACGTCTTGTCTATTGATGGTAATTTACTGTGGAATTTTAGTGGATTTTAAGATTTCCCTTGCAAGTAAACGAGTGTACGGCTTAGATGATTGTGAGTGGTCACTCGCTTATCGCTATGTAAGATGGAGGTTAAAATATTATTACAATTGAAAATTTTGAACTCGTCTATAAAGACTCCAAAGACTCCAGAGCACTTCAACGACATTTATAATTCATAAAAGAATATTAGGAAATCATTAGCAGCACATCCGGTAACACATTTGAGTACATTTCGTATGGTGAATATTGAAGCGAGCGAAATAATCTTACATCTCGAAAGCGTATTTCATGCGTCTGTTGACGCGATGCGAGTTTCGTTGAACCGTTTCTTATTAACACCACTTTGGTTAATAAATAAATTATAATTTACGAATTCTGAGTAGTGGTAGCATGAGGGGATATTGTTTTTTTTTACGGCCCTTGTAGGCAGATGAACGTATGGCCTAATTGATGTTGAGTGGCTACCGTCGCCTATGGACTTCAGCAATGCCAGGGCAGAGCCAAGCCGCTGCCTACCGTGAAGTACCGGTTAAGTAACTTCCGGATCTGCTAGATATTCACCAGATATTCTTCCAGATATAGCCGGCTTAGCTTGAGAGAAATTGCTAACACTAGCCGTAGCAAAAGCAGAGCTTCCCTAATCTACCACCGGATTGGAATCGCGACTCACTGAGAAGATCCGGCGAGAATCTTAATGAGTTATGTCTCTGGGCTAGGTTGTACATCGAGTGCCTAACCGTGAGTGGATAGGGAGCAGGGCCAGGGCTTGGGCGAGATCCGCCTCCCTGGCCCCCGCCCGACGGCGGCGGGCTTGCGCGTCTCTCACGCGCCCCGCCGCCTCCTTCTGCGAGATGGTGCACTCGCAGAAGTCTAGCATCACCTTCCACGACTCGTCGTCGCCGAGCATCGATGCCACAACACTCGGCAACGACAAGTCGTTTCCTATTGCGACGAGGACACGGCGCCACCCCTCCCATGCGGGGCAGGCGACGAGCGTATGCTCTGCCGTGTCCAAGTCGCAACCACAATGGTGGCACTCTGCCGTCGGCTCGGCTGTGATCCGGTGCAGGAACTCACCGAAGCAACCATGCCCAGTGAGCACCTGCGTGAGCCGGAAAGTGAGGCGTCCTCTGTCAAGGGAGATAGTGAGTGTCTGCTGGGCCATAATTTAATTTTGGGTCTAATAAATCTATTTCGAGGCGGCCACGATAAGAGGGTAATCGCACTGGGCCATTTTCTCGGAGCATTATTTAATTAATCAAGTCCAAAAATACATTACATTACAGACATACATACAAAAATAAGGGTAGTTTGAAACTTTCCTCATTGATGGATAAGTGTGTGTATGGTGTAGCTAAGTTTTCCTGCATTTATTGATTCACGATCGCCTCACTCTACCATGTTGTAAAACAGAATGATATTATTACTTCTAAGATTCCATTGCACATCGGAGCTGTATTGATTTATATGATTTTTTTCCCTACTTAAGCTGGTAACTTAGAGGTTTATTCCAGCGTAACCGGAGTAAGTGAGTTCCTTGGGCTCTAGCCTGTGGATGTTACTAACACTACCCTTAGCAAGAGCAGTGCTTCCCAAAATCTACCACCGGATTGGAAACGCTACCCATTGAGAAGATCCGGCGAGAAACTCAATGGGTTGTGGGTTAATTTACTCACCAAACCCTTTGCCGCAAGCGACGGGTTCGACGTGAAGCGTGACCGGTACTTGTGTTACCTAAAAGCACCGATAGTGAGCACCGATGTCGACTCTTTACCATTTGTATCATTAATACTTTGTTTATTTTCTATTTCATCAATCATTCCATTTGTTTACCATTAATATTTAATAGTTACTATAGAGTAATAGCTTTGGAGCGGTGTGAATTAATACATTAAATCCAGTTACTAAATCCGTTCTAATCTATTAAGCATCGACGTCAGATAAAACTCAATTACAGGAATGACGTTTCGTACGTGTGGTATTTGAATTACATGTTAATATTATACAAGAGGAGCATGTTTGGCTGAGTATGTATCTATACTAATATTATAAAGAGGAAAGATTTGTTTGTTTGTTTGTTTCGAATAGGCTCCGAAACTACTGGACCGATTTGAAAAATTATTTTTCCATTAGAAGCCGACATTGTCCCTGATGAACATAGGCTACTTTTTTTTATTTTTTTTTTAATATTTTTTTTTGGTTTCATGTGTGTTTTAATGTTTCCGAAGCGAAGCGAGGGCGGGTCGCTAGTATTGTATAATTACGGTTCGTCGTCTCTGGATTTGTTGTATTTTTATTTATCAATCAATCTACGAATATTCTATACATATTGTTTTAAGTTTTCGTGCTTGTCTACATACTATTGTTTATCGGCTGTTTATCACCATTTTTACATGTCNTTTTTTTTTGGTTTCATGTGTGTTTTAATGTTTCCGAAGCGAAGCGAGGGCGGGTCGCTAGTATTGTATAATTACGGTTCGTCGTCTCTGGATTTGTTGTATTTTTATTTATCAATCAATCTACGAATATTCTATACATATTGTTTTAAGTTTTCGTGCTTGTCTACATACTATTGTTTATCGGCTGTTTATCACCATTTTTACATGTCACGAATTACCTATAGATATTTTTATAGGAGATGTTCGAAGCGCTGTCTACCCGTAATTGTGGCCAAGTGAAAACTGTGGTTTTAAACTCGTTAAATATTAGTATATAATATAATGCTATATATGTATATAATGGTATAAACTAATAGAGCCATAAGACGCTGCAGACACAGTACGAGCAGGGGCGTTTCTGGCCCCTTCTCATAGTACTGGACACTAAATAATTGGGTGTTGTGTGGGAGACATCAACCATGTTAAACCCAGATTGAAACATGAGTTCTAAGTCTCTAATTATACTGGACAACAGCTGCGCCACTTTTCAAATGCACTAATAGGCAGGGTGTAGGTACCTACGCGTACAAATGCACCAGGCCTCTTATTCGTTTAGACCAAGAGGACTTCAAATGATGACAATGGGCCGTGAGTCCCTTCTTTATTCTAAAAACAAATGCCAAAAAAGTGAAAAAACTGTAAAGGTAACTAAATCATTTGAAGTTGTTACAAATTTACAAGAGATATTTACTGCAATTTCTTTGAATAAGATTCGAAACCGCAAGCAATAGATGTTCTAGTGCAGTGATTCTCAACCTTTTTTTTGTTGCGGCACATATTTAACGATTTCGATATATGGCGGCCCACAAAAAAAAAAAAAAAAATATTTACTTACTACAACACACTGCATAAATAGTTTATCAAAAAATTTTAATATACGAAATAAACTAAAATATACTATAATTTTTTTTTGTGGATTTATATATATTTTCATGTTTAAAATATTTTTCTTCTCAAATGATATATGTAATTAAATAATATTAACATTATTATATATTCGCAAAATTTGGCGGCACACTTTTGAAATTTGGCGGCACACAAAAGTGCCGCGGAACAGTGGTTGAGAATCACTGTTCTAGTGAGACCTTACGAAAATACATTCGCTCGACGCGTTGAGGAAGTTCAATTTATTAATATTAATGAGCCGACTTCGAGTTAGACGTGTCGGTGAAGGATTTAGAATTCGATTGTTATTAATTGCCCCCATTTCTGGAATCTTTTAGACTTGTAATTAAATTTAACTTGGAATCTCCGTAATTTATTGTTGCTTCTAGACAAATTCCTGTTAGCATCGAAGGAGAAGAATTCAGAAAATTTTATTTGAAAAAATTTTTATATTAGAAGATTTCAGTATTTACCTACATATTTTTTTAAATAAATTTGGAAAATATACCAGACAGTGCCGTTGAGAAAGGTATGATTCCTAAAATCCTTTTTATATTATATATACTCTGTTTCTAAACAGTCAGTGACTTTATTCTAAATCAAGTTCCTTTTATTGACGAATTCCTTTATTGTAATTATATGTCTATTGTGATTAAATTTGATTTTTGTGTATGTACTAATCTGTTTTAATAGTCAGACAGTCAGCCCACTGAGTTTCGCGCCGGATCTTTTCAGTGGAACGCGTTTCCGATCCAGTGGTAGATTCTGCGAAGCACTCTGCTCTTGATAGGGTTAGTGTTAGCAACGTCGTCCGGCTTGAGCCCCGTGAGCTCACCTACTTGCTCGGTTACGTTGGCATTGCCTCTAAAGGCTAATAGCTTAGGTAGAAAAAAAAAGTTTCAGTCCAATATACTCTATTCTTTATTATCTGGAACGGTATCTTTTTNGAACGCGTTTCCGATCCAGTGGTAGATTCTGCGAAGCACTCTGCTCTTGATAGGGTTAGTGTTAGCAACGTCGTCCGGCTTGAGCCCCGTGAGCTCACCTACTTGCTCGGTTACGTTGGCATTGCCTCTAAAGGCTAATAGCTTAGGTAGAAAAAAAAAGTTTCAGTCCAATATACTCTATTCTTTATTATCTGGAACGCTATCTTTTTATTTTTGGCTACCAGCTTATTGGTCCAAAAATGTATTTACTATTTTTTTTTATATTAGTCATTTTAGTATATTTTAGATCACTAGTTAGCTTTAGCTTTATACTCTAACGAGTTATTAAGTTTAGTAGGTGTGAAATAAGGCGCAGCTTATACCACTAAAAATATATTTTTATTAAATAAAGACCCAAAATGTGGGTTGCTCCACAAATAATCGCATTAAAATGTTATTTCAGAGACATCTTGAATTGTTACAGGTTAATGTGACTTTGGTAAATGTTGATTTCTTTCGTCAACTGAATTAGTAGCACAGGTATATTTTTTTATAGATTTGAAAAAATACAGTTTGTAGAATTTTTCCAATGATTTTATGGAGCGTTTGGTTTGTGTAAGGACTATTTCATTCGCTCAATCTGGAACACAGGATTTCTGAATCATTTAGGTTGTCTGAATCATTTAGGTTTTACTATACGCCTACATTGAAACAATAATTAAATAGCGTCCTTATGAATGACCACAGAGAGCCTAATATGAAATGGAGGTATTATTTTAGATGTTTAATTACTTTAAGGGGATTCATTAGGATAAAAAAACGTTTTACTGTGACACAGTAACTCTGTAAACTGACAAGGAGCATACAGTCCTGATGATGGATGTTACTAATGTGGGGAGCACAGCCACTACTTACCTACTACTAAACGAAAAAGTCAACTGAAAAAAATCAGCTTTATATACGTAATCCAAAATGAATTTATCTAACATCAAATAATATTTTTAAATAAACATTTCATAATTTCTGAGTTACGATGGTGGTGTGTAGTGTCTGATTCCGCTAGAATCGTCGCTATTAATTGTTAATTGCGAGTTTGTATTGTGCTGACTACATATGACGTCATTAGCCGCTATAGCGCGCTCTCTGTCTGACATAAACTTTAGTTTTTTGTCTCGTATTACCTTATTACTTTAATCAAAAAGATAACTAATATAGACGGACAAGATGTTTGCTTAAGATAAACATTCATCGTATTACAACATCAATGTCTTTGCCTATTACTTCAATGAAAACATTGCACGGAAAACTAAACCTTAAACATTGTTTATGTAAAATCCAAAACTATCGAGCGACATGAAAATAAAACGCAAACCCATAAACGCAATACATCTGCATACTAATGTAATGCCCATTGCGGATTTATCGGTCGATTTGGCGCGGTAAATACGTGCAATATCCGCCACGTAACCAATGGAACATCCCCATTTAATTGCGCTTGTAAATATTTTTTGAGACGTATCTCCGTTATAAATGTGTTCGTGTATTGCTTGCATTTCGTATTATATCGCGAGAGAACTAAAATGAAATGTTTTCATTATAAATGTGTAAGGTAGCTAATGGATTAGCCTTCACGGCACTTTTATTCTGATGAAGATTGTTGTACCCTTAAAAAACATGGTTCGCTGGAAAATAGTTCGGACAGTGGTACCAATGCGAGTGTCGTCCGTCAACCTCTCCGAAATCGTTGGGGCGTTCCAAAAATCGATATTTTGCTCAAAAAAACACGGGTTTCCAACACACACCACTCATAGAGAGTAAGATTTTGAAATAATTCGATGGATCCCTGCTTCCAATGACAAAAACGTCATCCAGAACGAAAAGAAGATCATTTAAAGTGGCTTACAGTTCCGTAATATAAAATAAATGAAAAAATTAACAAAAAATTTGTAGCCGCGTTTTTATTTAATTCTTTTTGTGGGTGGGCGCACGTAAAAATACAATAATTCATATAATTCCTTGTGATAGGGCATATTGTTTTGATATCATCTTTATAGATGACGAGCAAAAGTAATTCCTGGGATTAAATGGTTACCGATGCTTATAGACATCAACAACGTTGGGGGGAGCGGATGCTGCCAATCCAAAAATTGTGTGTTACCACATTCAGATGTAACCATACTTAATATTATCATTCTCCTGCCCTCCTCTCAGTCACCTGGGGTGGACGCAACATGCTTTCTCCTTCCATACTCCTCTATCATATACCATTTCTTCGCTCACTCCCCTCTTACACATATCGTCTTTCACGCAATCCTTTCATTTCTTCTTAGGTCTACCTTTTCTTCTATATCCTTCCACATTCATAATTAACACTCTCTTACCAACCTCAATTTCATTTCGTCTCATTACATATCATACCATACCATACCACACATACCATACCATCCCAACTGCGCACTTCTCAATTTCTCTGTTATAGGTTCCACTTTCAGACTTCCTGTAACATATTAATTCCGTATTCTATCCATTCTCGTTACTCCACACATCCAACGCAACATTCGCATCTCTACTGCATGCAATCGCCTTTCTTCATGTAACCATGCCTCCGAAATATAATTTGTTCCACTTTGAAGGGTGGGAAAGTCCCATAATACGATTGTGCCTTCGATCTAAATTTTCAAAGTGGGTAGTGGTATTCACCTCATGACGCATAATAATATGGACTTCGGTAACCACATACCAACAATGGAATAATTAGTTTGCTTATCAGATCAGGGCACGTCTTTCCCCTAAATCATAGGAACTGACATTAGCACTGGCAGTAAAATGTGCTGTGAACTCACAGCGAATGAATCCATCAGACCTGTGTAGTTCTGCTGCGAAGATAAACTGACTGTCCCAATACAGCTGTGAATTCGGTCGTGTGTACCGCCCTTTGCTTACCCATGTACGCTAATAAAAACTACTCAAGCCTGATGAAAGATTCGCCTCTCCATCTCGTTCGTCACAGTAATGTGGCCGCAATAATGGGCAGGGCTGGCAACACTCGTAAATAACTAAACAACACTTAATACGGATCATGGACGTTAAATAATCTATGAATAAACTATTGAGTTTTTTGGGGCTATCGTCATTTCTTTAAACGTCGCTTCACTCCATTCATTTTCCTCTAAGCTGACTGTTACGAATTATTGTAAGCTTTCGCAGCCGTCTACATTTCATAGACATTTCGTAGACAGATTTGTCTCCTCCGAGCATCCTACCCGTAGTTCGATCTAGGTGTGATCATAGCGCTTGCGACAGACACCCCGAAATAATATTATCTAAAACTCATGAAATATGAAGGCCGACACCTTGTCCATCTATATAATCCACTAAAAAATCTTATTATAAGTAGTATTAAGTAGTAGTAGTAAATAGTATTTATAAGTAGTAGTAGGATTAAATTACAAACATTAATTCTTGGCTGATTCCTAACCCACTTATTACATCAATGTTTGAATTCCTGCCGAGCATCTCTAAGACAAACCCTTACAATTACGAGCGGTCAACTACAATTTTATGGATCTCTGACTTTTACTAAATTAATTTTGTGTTTTAACAATAAATAAATAAATTTACAGAAGATAGCGTAATTTCATAGCTTTACGTAAACTCATAGGTCAACTACTTATTCGATTTAATATAGCGTAAGAAACTTATAGACATGCTAATTATTAGCATATTCATGCATCATTAATATGCTTTTCTTCAAATATAGGTATAAATGTGCATCAATGTATGTTACAAAAATGTTTTTCTGTTATGTTGAAAGTTTTAGAACGCTTTCGATTCGATTTTCAATTTTCTAGTCTGCGTTCACGGTATTGGCTAACGCGTTTGTGAAGCTGGGCGCAATTTTAAATGTATGAAACTATGGTTTTTGTCCAGAGTACCTACAGTGATTAAGGCGGCGCCTAGCAAGATTTTGTACTAGTTAGCGAGCATTGTCTATAATGTTACACGAGTGGCGACCACTTCATCCGCCTAGGCAACGACCGACCCAATCCGCATTTGGTATGCGTACTAAATCATGGGTCTTGTCACTAGATAATCGGTCACCGTATTCGTCCAAGTCGTCGATTAGACGAGCCAACTAACCCATAGACACAGCCCAGAGAGTTTCTCGCCGGATCTTCTATTTGGGTCGCGACTCTGATCCGGTGCCAAATTCTGCGAAGCACTGCTCTTGCTAGGGCTAGTGTCAGCAAATTCACCCAGGCGTAGCTGCTAGTCCTTAGGCTACCAACAAATAGCTAAGGAAAAAAATCGCTTGATGTAATGCGCATATTCAAACATTCTCTTATATACTAAGATAAGGTACAAGGTGTGTGGCGCATTTACGTTGTAGATGTCTATGGGCTCCAGTAACCACTTAACACCGGGTGGGCTGTGAGCTCGTCCACACATCTAAGCAATAAAATATATATATATATATATATAGTAAGGAATACCCTACTAAAAAGGTATAAAACCGGCGCGCAGCTCCGTCACCCGCGCATTTGTCGGTGTCGGTTGACATTCGTCGAGAGAACATCATTCAAAGACTTTTAAGTGTTAATTTAGGAAACACGAATTCTATAATAATGTTGAGGGTACAGTGCCTATAAATAGCAACGCCTTTGCTCGAAACTTTTATTCCGATCGGTGGCGTTCGTGAGAGAAGGTAGTCGTGGACATGGTGTGCGTGAGTCATTGTTTTAAGTCTCTGTAAATGTGTGCTTAAAGACAAGATAATATCAAAGTGTTCATTATGTATTCTGGTTGTTTGGTGATTTATGTTGAATTAGTCAATTAATTAGAGTTTGAGAATAACAAAAGTTGTAGTGTGCTAATCATTGTTATNTCGGTGGCGTTCGTGAGAGAAGGTAGTCGTGGACATGGTGTGCGTGAGTCATTGTTTTAAGTCTCTGTAAATGTGTGCTTAAAGACAAGATAATATCAAAGTGTTCATTATGTATTCTGGTTGTTTGGTGATTTATGTTGAATTAGTCAATTAATTAGAGTTTGAGAATAACAAAAGTTGTAGTGTGCTAATCATTGTTTTTTTTTTTAAATGGTTTTTCTTCTGAATCCTAAATATATATACTAACGAATTTATTAGGGCTACTCAATCTAAATCAGACTGTTTTTCATATTAGAAATCATCCTTTAAGATCAAAAGCTTACAGGTAAGAGCCAAATCAAATCCTCTCCCGTTGTTTGTAGCACCTGTAATAGCATCTAAACGATAAAAGATTTTGCCGCATTGTGGTAGTCAACACGCTCCGCACATCGCTCCCGCCGCCGCTTATGTTATCGGGCAATCATTGCGACACACACATAGCCAGAGCTAGAATGACGCGTTACCTTATTCATGAGCATCCAATGAATCTAAGACAGAAACCTATTACGGAGAAACGAACCATGTTATATTTGATAGACAGTTTTCATTTAATGCTATTTTGTGGTTGTTCTTATTATTGGTATTCGTTTCGACTATAATACGGCTATAGGCTGCTTCAAGTCAGATGACCTCAAACTTTTTTATATACGAATTTTTTTTTTTTTTTGGTCAGGAGGAAATCGCCGGTCTTCCACCTTCCCCTGGGGATGGAGGGCGGGGCATGTCGGATATACGCATTAGAGTAGTAGACCATGTCGTATTCATAGATACCTTCCACATGTTTTCCCGATTTTGGGTAAAGCCCCGGTTCAAAGGCGTCTCTGGCCCATGTAGCGCTATTTAGTAAGCGGAATTAATAATAATAATGGAATTAGTACAAATGTGACAGGTTCATTGAAAAAGCTGAGGCTGGAGCTCCCTAACACCGCTGTGCCCATACCCTGCACCATACGTAAGCCTCAACCCGGTATGGGCGTTAAGCACATCACTACATAGTATAAAACAAAGTCGATTTCTCTGTCCCTATATCTGTCTGTCCCTATGTATGCTTAAATCTTTAAAACTACGCAGCGGATTTTGATGCGGTTTTTTTTAATAGATAGAGTGATTAAAGAGGAAGGTTTATATAAGCTGTATAATAACATCCATTAAATAGTGGAGAAATCAATAATAAATAGCTGTAAAGTTTTCTGGACAGTAAAAATTGTCCTTCTTCATAAGATTTTTGCACAGTCTTATCACCAGCGGTAGGCTTGATTCTGCCCCCGATAGTTCTGATGTCGACGAGCAATGATAACCGCTCATCAACTCGGTCCAGAGGGGTGGTATGGTCGTTTTACTTCGAAGGTAATAGAATAGAGTAGAGAGTAATAAAATAGAGCAATTATTTAGCCACAGTTTAATTCTTGCGCACTGCTCTTGGAGACCTCGAGATTTTACGTAACATCTTCTTTAGTACGTATCTTTGTTTGTTTGTATATATGACCTCCAAACAGTGGCCGGCAGGATGAGGAGAGCTAAAGATCGGGCTCAGTGGTATGGATTGGGAGAGGCCTATGTCCAGCAGTAAACGAATGTGGGCTGATGATAAAGCTTTACAAATAAAATTGTAAAAGGTACGCATACATATTATGTATATGTATGTGTACTTTTTATGTATTTAAAATGTATAAGAACTAATTTGAAATCAATACATAAACATTTTTATGTCATAACAAATATGATTTTTACGTTCGTTTATATGGAAATTGGCTATTTAATCACGTGCACATTAGAGAAGTATTTGTGATAGCACCTTCAAAGTGCTATAGATGACGCGCATAGTTTCAGCAAATAAGTGTATTTCATCTAGTTATGTTGAAGGTATGACCGTGCATTACTAGTTGAGTATATGTACAGTGGTGGTCTTATAATTAGAAACACTTCTTATGAATAAAGAAAGTATAATTAAAGGATAGTAGGTATTTCGTAGGCAGCGGCTACCGTATATGTGCCATATATGTAGACAGCGGCTTGGCTCTGCCCCTGGCATTGCTGAAGTCCATGGGCGACGGTAACCACTCACCATCAGGTGGGCCATATGCTTGTCTGCCTATAAGAGCAATAAAAAAAAACAATACTAATTACTCCTCCTCCTCGAGTCGTGTTCCTCATGTCTGAGGGTCGTGACCACCATCATCCATGAGCTAATTACTAATACTTGTAAAAAAATTTGTGTTTTATACTTTATTGTTGTTGTTTCTAATTAGTTGGGCATTATTGATCAGAACTTAATACTGATTTAAATGTTTGTCCGTAATATAATATTGAAATTGCACTTCTGTAGTGGGATTTATATTGTTTTTCTAATAAATGATAAATCTTTGAACATAATATTGTTGTCCTATTTATTGTTTAATTTCAAAATAAAAACGATCGAGGTGAAGTATCTTACATAATGTTAAGGATCATTGGTACTGTTTCTAATTATACGACCACCACTGTATGTATATATGTAACCTCTATACGATTAATCCTTAAAGGGGTTAATATGCTATTTATATCATTCTTCTATAGATGACATAAATAGAATTTCGATTATTGAAACATTAGAATATTAGACATATAAAGAGCATTTTTGCAATATTAAAATATAAAAAGATATAAAATTAATGGTGAAGCAATAGCTTTAAATGTTGTTTCTCTTTATAAGAGCAACTCAATTGCTATAGTTTTACAAAGCTAAACTGTATTTTGATTTAAATAAATAAATACATTATATATAAACCTTCAAGTTTATTACAAAAGTAAATTGGAAAAATGTTTTTAACCGAAAACCAGTCAGTTATTATCTTTATACTTCGTAAACAGGGTTTGACTATAAAATATGGAATAGCACCGATACTTCAAGGTTTTAGGTCAGAAGCTAGGATCAGAAACTTCTTCGACGTTTAACTGTGATAAATATTTTCTGTCTGTGCACCATTTTATTTTATTGCACCTGTGTTAGGTGAAAACCAAATGTTTATGGGCAACGACAATGAGATTGTCGCCTTCCCGCCTTGAGAAATGAGATTGAAGTCCTATTTTATGTCCTATAATTGGTCCTATCCTTTTAACTCGATTTTTTCCTACCTATGCTGTTAGCCTTGAGAGGCTATTTCAGCTTCGCCTTGACGTGTAGGTGAGCTCACGGGGCTCAAACCGGAGTGTTGCTAGCACTGGCCCTAGCAAGAGCAGTGCTTCGCAGAATCTACCACCGGATCGGAAACGCAACCCACTGAGAAGATACGGCAAGAAACTCAGTGGGCTGTGTCTATGGGTTAAAACTCGAATTAAAATATACTTGTTACATGTCAAATTGACTCTATCACAAGTTAAAAAGTGGTACAGTCTTGAGGAGAGCCGTTGAAAAGCAGCTCAGCGGACTTCTCTGCTTTTTGTACAGTAGTATATCATCGTTACTTTTGTGTTGTCAGACCAGTTACTGTGCTGTTGTTTGTGATGCTTCTATCTCGAGCGTTAAAACGAAAGGAGGACATCGAAGCGAGAAATGCAAATTAAAGGAAGGCTGAACGGGCAACACCTAATCCAGTCCATTTCTAAGCAGCGGCCACTTTCGAGGAGAGTGTCAACACTAGCACAGTGAACTTAGGCTTTTAATTTCGTATTTGTTACTCATTAAAAACAATGTGTTTGTTGATCGTTTGAAGATTTAATAGGAAAACAATCACAAATTACTGGTGGTAGGACCTCTTGTGAGTCCTCGCGGGTGGGTACCACCGCCCTGCCTATTTCTGTGGTGAAACAGTAATGCGTTTCGGTTTGAAGGGTGGGGCAGCCGTTGTAACAATACTGAGACCTTAGAACTTATATCTCAATGTGGGTGGCGCATTTACGTTGTGGATGTCTATGAGCTCCAGTAACCACTTAACACCAGGTGGGCTGTGAGCTCGTCCAACCATCTAAGCAATAAAAAAATATATACTCGCACTCGAGAATTTGCTTATGTATGATATTTATTATGTGATTAACTTACCAACAGACCGCTGCATTTATACATTTATTCTAAGACATACACCCTTTTAATAAGTTACTATTGAGTGTAATTTCTAAGTACGATAGCCAAGATCAAAAGAATTGTCTAAATGATTGAAATAAAATTCATATTACACTGAGTTGATTAATATATCTTCGATTTATTGTGCTTTTAGGCATTTTTGACAATTGCATTACTAAAACCATACATTAAACATAAAAATAACGCACTATCGATTATTTCATATGAGAATGAAAAGCGAAATTTACCACTGTAGGTAATGAGTGGTAACCGAACTTTTATAAAAGTCTTATAAATTAAAACCTACTCTCATAAATTAAAATATAACAATAACTGCTAAACGTTGTATCTCAAACTTTGAGTGCAAGTCCATATACACAGTGTTCACAAATAAGCTGAAGTCACGAACATTAAAGTCTGGCGAAGTACACGACACTTCTCGTTCCATATTATTTCGCTGTTGGAACTTCATATTTTAAGCTGCATCCGACATCTGAAGCTGCTATAGAGACAGACTAATTACTGTGAGACGCTAAAATTTTGCTCTAGATCAAAAGCTACAGTGTACACGGTGAGTGTAATTTGCATTTAGTTAACAATTTGTGTTACAGTTTATATTCAAAGTACTTGAAGCGTAACGATTATTATCCTTGCAGACATAAGGACACTGAAGTATTCCAGATAGTCTGTATCACATTTTTTATTATGATTGAAGGATTACTGGTGGCCCGGAGGCCTTTCCAGTTTCACCAGGACAGGTGGGCGAGCAAAGGCTCAGCCAAGAGGGGTGGGATTTGCTAACAGCTACCCGAGCGCCTCCGAAGGAGACCTAACAGCTCAAGAGTAGCTGCTTCGCGAATGAATCTACTACCGGATCGGAATCGCGACCCGCTGAGAAAATCCAGCGAGAAACTCAGCGAGCTGATTCATGGGTTAGGTTGCATGGCGAACTCTTTGTCGAGTTCGACGAGTACGGTTACCGAGTCTGTATCACAATTACGGCACAATCGTATTTATAGTAAAAGTTATAGTCAATAATAATTTGCGCAGTAGTTGCCGCCCCTTTCAACATGTCCTCCGCCTGAAGAACAATAGATCAAAGCGTGGCCATCTTGTTTCTTTACCACTTCGACAAATAAGATGCGCCGGCGACATGTTGCAGGGGGCGTGGTTTAAAAGTCTTTGCACACGGCACTCGGATCACCTGATGTGATGAAAAATCGTCTGATTTCGGTGCTGTGTTGAGATGTGCGAGTTGATTTGCCCACTCGCCACAGACACTATTATAAATACCTGTTTTCCTCCTGATAATTAATTTAAATTACATAATTACTTAAGAACTTCTCTTAAGGGAAAATGTGGAATTATTTGCTACATCTCTCTATTTTTTCACCGTGCAAACATAATTTTCGTAAATAATCTCCATAAGGGATATTAGCTCGTTTTTGTTTTCATTTCAATATGAGCTTTAGTTACAGATCTTTATAGTTTATAATAATTCTTCATATAATTAGAGCTCGAATACTTGTAACTATACTTGAGACCTTAGAACTTATATCTCAGGGTGGGTGGCGCATTTGCGTTGTGGATGTCTATGGGCTCCGGTAATCACTTAACACCAGGTGGGCTGTGACCTCGCCCACCCATATAAGCAATAATAAAAAATTTTTTTGTGTTTAATCTCGGATTTTTTTATTGTCATTTTATTATATCAGATTTTTTTTTGTATACTTCACAGTTTTCGTGTTCTCGAACGACGAGTGAAAATAATTTTAATTGTGTCTTCTCTTGCGAAAACCGAAGAGCTTTGTTGTTTGCTTGCAAGATTTGTGTTCATAGCATAGACGTCACACGCGAATGTCGCCAGCGAACTTAAGACTTGAACTTCAAACGGTTGGAAATGAAGAAAGGACAAAGTTACAAATATTAAAATAACAGTACAATGAATAATATTTATCTTTAGCATAAAATGTAACGGAAAATACTAAGGAAGTGTTCTCCAGAAATTTTTTCCTTTACGAACTAGCAATTTTTTTGCGTAATTTTTCGGTCTTTTGTCTTTTAAGCAAAGTAACCTAATTCTTCTAATTAATGAGCGCCCATTAATTATTACGTTAGCTTATTAATTATGCCCCTTATAACTGGAGTTGCTTGCGTGAAATAATTCAAAATATTCGTTATTTTCATTTAGTTTTTTTTTTTTTTTTTTTTTTTTTTTTTTTTTTTTTTTTTTTTTTTTTTTTTTTTTTTTTTTTTTTTTTTTTTTTTTTTTTTTTTTTTTTAGTTTTTTTTTATTATTTTATTTAGTTTTTTTATTAGTTTAGTTATTTTATTAGTTATTTTCATTTCATGTGACCTTTCAAATTTTCTATTGACTGAATTTTTTTACGCGGCAACAGTTTTCTCCTAAAATTGCTGATGTCCACGAGCGACGATGATGAAAGCAGTACTTTTCTACAATTAGACTCTAAAGAAAAACATTCAATTTCACATGTATACGTGTATACTTATTTACCTTGCATATAATTGATTGTATACACATGTATTTTCATGATTAATAATCACTATATAATTTAGATTCTAGACATTTCTATATATAATACAAAACTTCGTTCTTGTACATGGAGAACCACAGTTTTTTTTCTATAATAATTATCGTTTGGAACCTGTAATTGGTCTTATTTTTGTTATTCTATTTGTTAATGTCAACATATAATATGCTGTTTGCTGTACTGTATAAATAAACCTTCCCAAACGTGTTGATACTCTTGTACATAAACAATAATAGCACCGTATTATCCAATGTTTGGATGGACCTTGAGATATTGGAATACCGGAATGCTCTTAGCTAACAAAGTTATAAGTTTTCAAGAAAATAAATGGTTTGCTATATGAGAATCGTCTCCGCTAAATACACTTACATAGTATTTTCTTAAGGCGAAATATCTTCAATTTCGGTCAGAAAAAAAGCTATATCGGAATTCGACCGTATGGATTACGTTAATTGATGCTACCGGCTGTAAACAGTCCAATGGATTCAGTAGCTTAAATTTCGATTGTGGATACCTGTAATTTTGGCATGTTTGAAAAATGAAGATGTGATCAATTAGGCGAAGGAAAAGGCACGATGAATTAATTGAACTAATGTCACTATCTGAGATGACTTTTATTTCCCGTGTTTGATACATTCAGATACATAAATACTATTGATATAATTTAATAGACTAAATTTAAACTAGAGTCTAATTTAACTTTTGTTAAATAAAAGTTTAAATTAAAAAGTTAGGTCGTATTCAGAGACCGCACTGGTCCAATATTTTGCGTAGTTCTGTCGCGAAACATTCAGACCACAATTGGAGATGACACTTTAAGTCTCAGATGGTCTTTGACATTATAATGTCTAAATACTCCGGTTGGATCGTGAAAAGTAACAAAATCTTAGCCGATTAACTTTTCGTGTTAAAGTAAGAAAAATTTGAGAGATTGCGCATTTGGGTTTCAATTTTGGTCCCATTTCGGGTATTTAACCAAATGACGACTAGTTAACATTTACAAAAATAATAATAATAAAGACTTAACTGTTAAAAACTTAATTTACAGGATGAGTCAACAGAGGAACTTCCGAGTCGCTAAAAGCACCTTAATCTTCACCTGAAAAATTGCTTCCGAGCAAAACGCTTTTCTTTCAGGGAAAGTTTTGCCATTTTCATAGCCAACATAAATCAAGTGAGGTTACGCTTTGGTTGTTCAACAGTTTTTTACGGTCCGCTTTTTTATACGTTGTCCACAGTTCTTTGACCTTTTTTTTTAGTTCTTTGATCCTGAGTATGGACTAGACATTCGATTAATATGAATACCTATACTGGAAACTTCAATCTTTTTCGAGTCTTTTTTTAAAATAAATGCGTTCTGTTTTTTTTTTTTTTTAATATTTCAAGCCTATTTTAATAAACAACAAGATATCACGTTTTCCAGCAACTTTATGTGGTATGTGTGAGTTTGTATTTCGGATATTATAATCCAAATTATTGTATTATAAAATCTTATTTACTTACCAATGCATTTGTGCTTATTTTATGCCTTATATATTTTTAGATTGAACAAGCTTTTTCTGAAACTTTTATCGAATTCATAAGTATTTTTCGTTCAAACACGACAACCCCAGATGTGTAAGTTAGACTTTGCGTTTATCTAGTAATTAAATTAAAATTTAATTTGTGTTTGATTTCACTGTGAAACACTAATTTTCATTTGTAAAAATTATAATCTAAATCCAGAATTATGTAGTAACATTTTTATTTCTAATAACTAGAGAATGTATTTATTTTAATAATTTAACGATTTTTTTTCCTACCTAATCTGGTAACCATGAGAGGCTATGCCAGCGTAACCAAGCGAGTGGATGAGCTCTTGGGGCTCTAACCTGGGGGAGTTGCTAACACTAGCCCTAGCAAGAGCAGTGCTTCGCAGAGTCTACCACTGGACGAGAAACGCGACCCACTGAGAAGATCCGGCGAGAAGCTCAGTGGGCTACGATTTGTAATAATAACAAGCTCGATTAAAAGTGAAAATAATCATTTTCATCATGTTGGTTTTGATTAAAGTAACTGAAACGTAAAATTAAATTATTGGATTGTCGCAGGTTCTTATTTTTTATTTTTTTTATTGCTTAGGTGGGTGGACGATCTCACAGTCCACCTGGTGTTAAGTGGTTACTGGAGCCCATAGACATCTAAGACTTAAATGCGCGACCCACCTTGAGATATAAGTTCTAAGGTCTCAAGTATAGTTACAACGGCTGCCCCACCCTTCAAACCGAAACGCATTACAGCTTCACGGCAGAAATAGGCAGAGTGGTGGTATCTACCCGTGCGGACTCATAAGAGGTTCTACCACCAGCAAAACGTGCACGCAGCACGTGTGCAAATGTTCAGGCTAAACGGAGTTCTTGAAGCTAGAAAAACTTTCATTGAAATATTCCGTTAATTAAATGTAGGTCAAGCCAATAAACGCGTGCTTAAAGAAGAAGTCTTATATAGTTCCACTGGACGTAATTAGAAAAGTATATTTTTAAAACACGAAGTGATCGTTTGGAAATTGTGTATTTTCATAGAAATTAAGTTGCTAATGTGAATGAAGTTTTTATACTCTCTATCACATTTCACCATTGTAAATAAATAATATATTGATAATTGAAGTCGTCGTGGCCTAAAGGATAAGTAAGACGTCCATGTGCATTCGTATCGAGCGATGCACCGGTGTTCGAATCCCGCAGGCGGGTACCAATTTTTCTAATGAAATACGTACTTAACAAATGTTCACGATTGACTTCCACGGTGAAGGAATAACATCGTGTAATAAAAATGAAACCCGCAAAATAATAATTTGCGTAATTACTGGTGGTAGGATCTCTTGTGAGTCCGCGTAGGTGGGTACCACCACCCTGTCTATTTCTGCCGTGAAGCAGTAATGCGTTTCCGCTTTTTTTTTTTTTTTTTTTCACTAATCTCTCCTCCAAATTAATTGCAGACCTGTTGTACCTCATTCATTCTAGTTCTATCAGTCATCCTTCCGCATCTATACCCATACGTCACATCCACGCACTACTTTCACATTATTGCCGGTGGGATTTCGGCCTACTTTATCTACACTATATTTTTTATATTTTGTACAGGTTTAATAAATTTAAGTTCTTTTATTTTATTATGTGAGTTATAGCTAACAGTCTATCTTTAAAGATTTATTTCTTACACTATGTACTTGAGACCTTAGAACTTATATCTCAAGGTGGGTGGCGCATTTACGTTGTGGATGTCTATGGGCTCCAGTAACCACTTAACACCAGGTGGGCTGTGAGCTCGTCCACCCATCTAAGAAATAAAAAATAAAAATACAACAAATGATGTAGGTATTTGGAACAGATGTGGAGTATTCGAAATTTAAATGCGAGCCTAAATAACAACATTTGATAATGAGATTTTATTACAGTTAGATGCTTTATTCAAATACGATTTTTAATGATTTAAGTAAAATTAAACTCAAGGAAAAAATCATCCAAAATTGGCTTATAAATCGCACTCGAGTCAAATCGACAGATCCTTCCGCACTCAATCGAATTACAAAATGTAAGAGATATTTTTTTTACTAATGCCGGTAACCTCTAGGGGTTTTGCCAGCGTAACCGGACGAGTGGGTGAGCTCCCGAGGCTCTAACCTGACGAATTCGCGAACACTAGCCCCGGCAAGAGCAGTGCTTCCCAAAAACTACCACGGGATGGGAAGCGCGACATATTGAGAAGATCCTGCGAGAAACTCAGTGGGCTAGATATAAACATTTGCGGCACTGCTTTTTATAAGCAGCGACAACATGCTCACAGATAAAAATGCCTAGAGAAATGCCTAGACGAATCTAGCTCACATTTGCTTCTGCTTCTCCTATTCCGTTATCAGTTCTTTCCGTATGATGTTCCTCAATTGGTTCCGATTCTCAGCGGTACGTGCCAGAGGGCAGGTTAATATCGAGGGCAGTTGCAGAACCGGTCCATAGACAGTACACAGTATCAAACATAAAATACCTTTTTATTTTTATTGCCTGAGCAGGCAGACGAGCATACGGTCCACCTGATGGTAAGTGTTTACCGTCACTCATGGACGACAGCAATGCCAGGGGCAGAGCCAAGCCGCTGCCTACCGCTTAATACTCTCCACAAGCTTCGTTTGAAGAAGGACATGTCATAGCGCTCGAGAAACATCGTGGAAGGGAGCTCATTCCATAGCCGGATGGTACGTGGCAAAAAAGATCTCTGGAAACGCACTGTGGATGAACGCAGCAGCTCCAGGTAGTATGGATGAACTCCAGTGGCGGGTGGTGCGATGGTAAAAACGAGATGATGGTGTCATCTCAAATAATTCCTCAGAGAACTCCCCATGGAAACCTATTCTCGTACCTACTTCTATTCATAGGCAAAGGCACAGTACGCAAAAACATTCAGCAAAGTCGATTCAAAAGTAATGGCTTAACTTATTGAGAATTCTCTAATTAGGTCTCGGCGAGATGGACTCCGCCATTTATTTCCATTTAAGCGTCTGACGAGCCGGAGGGAACCCTAGGAACTCTGAGAAATTAACGGAAATGGATGTTGTGGAAGTAAAATGTACGGTAATAATATCCACGGATCACATCATCACAGGTGTACTTGTATCAAGCGATCGTGCCGGTGTCCAAATTTCGAAGCCAGGTTCCAATTTTTGTAACGAAATATATTTTATAATGATATGGAATATTCTAGAATGGTTGAACAATAAAATACTTAATTGCGTTTTCTATTCTATTGCGTATATTATACAAAGAAAACAACATTTAAATTTTTTAATCTCCTTTTTAAATTTATATTTTAAATAATTATATTATACACTAGCGACCCGCGCTCGCTTCGCTTCGGAAACATTAAATTTTATTTATTGATAGCGGAGTCCCGTGATGTTATCGGCGGTTATGTCGTGCCGCGGATGACGCCGCGGGGCGAAGCTAGTCTAAAAAAGTAGCTTAAGTTACTCCTTATATCATCAGCTACCTATCAGTGAAAGTCTCGTCAAAATCGGTCCAGCCTTTCCAGAGATTAGCCGGAACAAACAGACAGACAGATAAAAATTGTAAAAAATGCTATTTTGGTGTATGTACTGTAAAGCGGTTATTTCAATATTACAAACAGACACTCCAATTTTATTTATATCTAAGTATGTATAGATATATGTATATTATTAAATTTTATAACACTGATCTCTTCACTGAACGACAGGCAGGTCAGTGAAATCGTCTTAGAAAAATATTTTTTAAAACCAAAGGGCTTTAAAGGTTTTAAATACTAAAAATTTTTCTTTACATACTTAACTAATTTATGTTCACGAATGACTTCGGCGGTGAAGGAATAGCATAGTGTAATACAAGTCGAACCCGACAAAAATATAGATTGCTTAATAACTGGTGGTAGGGCGTTTTTTTATTTATTTTTTTATTGCTTAGATGTGTGGACGAGCTCACAGCCCACCTGGTGTTAAGTGGTTACTGGAGCCCATAGACATCTACAACGTAAATGCGCCACACACCTTAAGATATAGTTCTAAGATCTCAGTATAGTTACAACGGCTGCCCCACCCTTCAAACCGAAACGCATTACTGCTTCACGGCAGAAATAGGCGGGGCGGTGGTACCTACCCGTGCGGGCTCACAAGAGGTCCTACCACCAGTAATTACGCAAATTATAATTTTGCGGGTTTGATTTTTACTGCACGATGTTATTCCTTCACCGTGGAAGTCAATCGTGAAGATTTGTTGAGTACGTATTTCATTAGAAAAATTGGTACCCGCCAGCGTGATTCGAACACCGGTGCATCGCTCGATACGAATGCACCGGACGTCTTATCCTTTAAGCCACGACGACTTCTTTCTAGACCCACATTGTTAGATGATACGTGAGAATTTACTCGTGGTTGTTTAGTGCAAGACGTTTAAATAAATATCGGGTTATATCGTTGTACAATTTCTATGACCGCTTACTTTTTTAATACGCTTTTATTAGCTTCAGACGTATGTATGTTAGTATGTAACGGAATCTTTGAACATCATTTTGACCCCCTTCAAAGCGTCAGATTAACTCGAAATTTGGCATACTTATTAAGGACCGATGACAATTCAATATTTAAAAAATATATTGAAAAAAATAGAAATTCAACTAAAAAATGAAATACGTATAAATAAATGTTTAAAAAAAACTAAATAATACGCTTTACTTGGAAATTCAACTAAAAAATAGAAAATAAATTTTAATAAATTTGAATTAAAAAAAGTGTAAAAAAATTATTTTATTGTAAAAAAGCGGGGGGTGCGTGGTATAAACGTTCAGTCTAATCGGTAGGAGAAGCAATATTTATTTATATCATTTACTTCAGATATTACATCCACATTACATTAAAAATCATACTTCACGTAGAATACAAAAATTAGCGCCCCGAATTTAGCATCTAATATCGACGAAGTTGGATCAGAGCAAAAGTAAAATTCCCCTACAGAAGATCAATAAAGTTGTTACTAATACAATTTTTCCGCACGTATCGCCCGTTATCTTGAAGGCACATCATGCAAAACGATGAGTTATTCCATGTTAAGAGAGGCGATAATACCCTGCTTCCTCAACTCTCGGGTCGGACAGCTGTGGACTATAATCTCCTATGATTACCTTAACTGCCTCCAGGGATGACCGTTGGCGTTTCCAACAAGTATGGACTTAAATGGGAAAGCCGCACGAATTAGGGTCAATAAGAGAGGCGGCTGCCTGATGAATTTTTATGTTTGTTTTTGTTACGACTCGTAACACATGTAAACTGTCACTTAAAAAATAATACAAAAAGAGTTAACAGCGGTTCTTTAGTGCCCTTTAATGCCGATTTTGCAGGATAGCCATCAGAGCACCATGGTTCCTCAGAAACGTGGATCTCCACGATGATTTGGAACTTGACTCGGTCAGTAAGTTTCTACAGTCGGCATCATTGCGCCACTTTGAAAAGGCGGCACGACATGGGAACCCTCTTGTCGTGGCCGCTGGAAACTACATACCCGATCCGGTAGACCGAATCGTAAACAGTCGACGTCGCCCAAAACACGTCATTAGGTATCCTCCCGATCCATTAACGGTACTTTTAGGTACCACAAGCACCGGTCACCGTCCTTGCCGAACCCGTCGCTTGCGACGAAGGGCTCGACGAGCGAATTAACCCATAGACACAGCCCACTGAGTTTCTCGCCGGATCTTCTCAGTGGGTCGCGTTTCCGATCCGGTGGTAGATTCTACGAAGCACTGCTCTTGCTAGGGTCAGTGTTAGCATCACTCCGGTTTGAGCCCCGTGAACTCACCTACTAGTTAAGGTTACACTAAAATAGCCTCTCAAGGCTATCAGCTTAGGTAGGAAATAAAAAAAACCCTAATTCCTATAGTTAGATCCTTAAAGTTGTTCTACGTACATACGTAGCTTTGTGTCTGTTGTGGTGAGGTATGTTACCCAATTGATGAAAAAGTATATATGAATTACTCTAGAGACGTGTTTTGAAACTATTCAAAAAAAATATTGGGGATGGCATTCCGTAAATGTAAGTGAGAGGCATAAAGAAAATTTATCACACCTCGGAGTTATGTTATCATGATACAGAATAAGGTATAGTAAGTATAACTATTGTATTATCATGAGTTTTATTTAACAGTTAATAAGATCTTCGCTTTTCAGGTCTTTTGCTTTGAGCTTTCAAATACCAGTAAAGCCAAAAATAATTAGTAACATAATTTAGTTTTTTTTTTTTTTTACTTAATAGATGTGTTACTGGAGCCCATAAACCATCTACAACGTGAATTCGCCACCCACCTTGAGATATAAGTTCTAATGTTTCAGATTTATTTTCAAATCGTAACATATTTGCAAGCAATCATGAGTTCTGATTAGAGACTTCGATGTCGTGGTGGCAAGTTCGGCTGGTGGAGTCCTTCACACCAGATGAGCCGAGAGCTTCCGTCGACTTATCAATATATATAAAAATTAATTTCTGTTCGTTAGTCTCGCTAAAACTCGAGAACGGCTGGACCGATTTGGCTAATTTTGATCTTGAATTATTGGCGGAAGTCCAGAGAAGATTAAAAGGGTAGATAAATATGAAAATGCTCGGAATTAAATAAAAATAACTATTTTGTTTTTCCTTTGATGTGTCCCCCGTCGGACGGATTCTTTTTGTTTGTTTTAAGTTTATTTTATACGTTATCGATTGAGGCACTACGAAGTTTGCCGGGTCAGCTTAGTAGACAATAATAATA
Organism: Bombyx mandarina; assembly: GCF_003987935.1. The sequence continues at coordinate 1,996,218 of NW_021011519.1, read as the reverse complement.
GACAATAATAATAAAAACTGCATATAGCATCTCTCTAGGACAGCGGTCGGGGAACCGGGGTAAATTACGCCAAATGGGGTAAAATGAAATTTTGGGGGGTAAAAATGAAACTTTTGTGAGTAAAAAGTATATATTGAAGTGAGACTTCTTTAGAATCGTTGTGATTTCAAACGATCATGGGGGCTATAATATGAAAGATGCTAAAAAGAAGCGATTTCGTTTTTTTTTTCTTCTTCGCCATGGGGTAATATCTACTTACACAAAAATATTTTGGGGTAATAATTAAAAAAGTTCTCCGACCGCTGCTCTAGGGTCTCAATCACAATGCTTTTTCGTGAAGCCGGTGCTAGTAAATAGACAGGATGGTGGTATCACTGGTGGTATATGGAATTTCGATTTTATCCTTGTTTTGTACAGTTTGTTTCGTGGGTGCTGAGGAATTATTAGTGATGATTTTGTCGCACGACCACACAGGGATGGGTACACTTACTTACTGGTGGTAGGGCGTCTTGTGAGTCCGCACGGGTAGGCACCACCATCCTGCCTTTTCTGCCGTGAAGCAGTAGTGCGTTTCGGTTTGAAGAATGGGCAGCCGTTGTGCTGTAAAAACTGATACCTTAGAACTATTCTCTCAAGGTAGGTGGCGGCATTTACGTTGAAGGTGTCTATGGGCTCCAGTAAATACTTATCATCAGGTGGGTTGTGAGTTCGTCCACATAACTAAACAATGATTTTTTTTATAAGAAATTCATGATATAAATTTCAACTGTATTTTGTTTTACGTGATAATATTATAATTACTTATATATAATAGGCCAAGCTTAGTATAAAATTACTTTGATGTATAAAATTATTTATAGATCTCAAATTATCTTAAGGTCGAGAAAGAAAGGTAAATGATTGACAACACATACGAATCCGGATATATAGTTATTTTCGTATATAATATAGTATCGTATATCGTAGTGGTCGTGGTTGCGCTGACGATATATACGTAGTCGTAAGGTACCCCAAGTTTTCGAGGATTATCTTCCTGCCGATGCGCTTCCAGATCTGAATATATTAGAGGAAGAATTAGGAATATACATTAATAAAAAAAAAATACATGTGTGCAATTCACACGTGGTAGAAGTGAAATCTTCCAAAATTAAATTACAATTATCCTAAACGTCTTAAGTATATGTAAAATTTTGTCATTAGTAAATAATTGTAAGGTAACGCCCTCTGTGAATTGATATTTTGATTTCACATATAATCCTAAATTAAAATTCACTACAAGAGCTTTCATACACACGTTAGTATTAAAAAACTCACAGATGGTGCTGATTAAATAGTATGTATATTTCTGTCTCATTCTTTGCTGGCTTCATCCTACACATTTTTGTATTTGTGTCTCTTACCTGTCGTTTTTTCCGTTGCATCCGGTTTGAAATCACAACGATTCTAAAGAAGTTTTCACTTCAATAAATATTTACTAACAATCACGCCACGTTAACTTGTCCCTTGCTAAGTTCATAAGGAACTTGTATTACAGGTACCAGATAACGGAAAAAAATATAAGATTTTTATTATACACATACATATATTTAATATACATCCATAACCCTGGAAAAGACATTTTATATTTATCATACAAATATCTTCCCTTGGCGGGATTCGAACCCGCGACCCCCTTGTGTAGTGACCATGTTACTTACCACTACACCAGACGGCTGACATTATAGAAACATTTAATCATATATAGTAGCTTTTCAAACTAAGTATTCTCCCAAAAGAACTTATTTTAGAGTCTAAATACTAAAATAAATCACCGAGGTTAAGTGACTACGTTTATTGCCTCAAAATATCCTGATTTTACGCTATTGTGTAGAGTTTTATGCAAATAAACATAATACCCCATTGATCGATCAAATTCTATTAACATAATTGATTTAATTCAATTAAACAAACAGAGCTCTGTTTACGGTTTTGGTACAGAGTCAAATTCGTTTGAAATTTGATGAGGAAACTCGATGAATATATTGGTATTAATTAATGTTCACCATATTATATTATGTACACGATTTGTTTATTTGAAACAATGTTTAGATGACTTAGATTTTACACTAAACTGTTATGTATATGTAATGATACATAGCTGGGCCGGCAAACGTTGTTTTGCCATAATAAATATTTCTGGGAAAGATAAATAACCTAGATAACGACCGACCGACTGCAAATACCGACTGATTTGTAAATCTAAACCATTCTCGAAACCACGGTACACAGAACTTAATCTCAAGGTGGGTGGCGCATTTACGTTGTAGATGTCTATGGGCTCCAGTAACCATTTAACACCAGGTGGGCTGTGAGCTCGTTCATCCATCTAAGCAATAAAAAAAAATTCTATTTCAAGTCATCAAAAAAAGAAAGCATTTAACGCATGATGTGAATTATAAAAAAAAGGTACGATTTGATACAGAACATTAATTAAAACCCCCCGACTAAGGTGCGTCCGAGGTGTCAAGAATCCGAAGCGTCGGATTCTGCTTAATTAAAATCTGGCACTGGCCTTGCGAGGACGCCCCTAAATTATTAAGGGTTCGAATCCTTACGATTATTTGTGACTAGTAGTTTTGCGCTTCTACAAAATCCTTTTGTATATTCTTGGAATATCCTTTTGAACTTGACTTTCAAAGGCCTTTTTTGTGTTTCCTTCTTGAGCAGAATTTCATCGTCTTTCGTTAGTTTGTGATTTAACGAGATACCACTATGTCAAATCAAGCGATACTGGGACATAAACGAAGGGTTTAAAACAAAAGAATTACAAAATTACTTAAAGTAGAATAACATCGTGTTTTTCCGAAAAGAAGTGATTGGTACGTTTCGGCTTGGTGATATTTTCATAGTGATGCCTTTAGTCTCCTGCAATTACTCATATATAGCAATAATACAATTTTTCTGCCGTAAAACAGTAATGCGTTTCGGTTTGAAGGGTGGGGCAGCCGTTGTAACTATACTGAGACCTTAGAACTCATATCTCGAGGTGGGTGGCGGCATTTACGTTGTAGATGTCTATGGGCTCCGGTAACCACTTCACACCAGGTGGGCTGTGAGCTCGTCCATCCATATCCGCAATTAAAAAAAAAACACCCTCGAACATTTTTGTTTTGCGATATCATTAGCACCACTCACGGGAAAGGTTGCGCGGAAATTGTACTTAAGAAGTTGAAAAATGGCTCAAAAGATATGTACAAAAGATCGGAGTTTCGGGCAATTGTCTGTTCAGCCGCTCCAGTCTCGTTCAGTCTGTTCAGTGCGAGTTTTTTAACGTTCTCGATAGCGTAAAAGTTAGTCAAATTTTGTATGCAGTTGGAACAGCGCCCCTAGCGGCAAACGTAGGCAAACGATCCCATTCCATACAAATATGAGTTAACTTTTACGCTATCGAGAACGTTAAAAAGCTCGCACTGTGCACACGTTGGCCTTGGCTAATCAGACAAACAAATAAAGTGTTACGTAAAATCGTAATCAATATTGGCTCCATAAAAGTACTGCAGTAATAAATTTAGAACATACACCGGTTTTAGTATTTAATCTAGGTAGAAATTATGGAAAGGTAAGACCGAAATGAGGGTCGTGTGTGACTTCCATCTAAAATTTAATTAAAGTTTGTTTCGTGCATACATATGTACAAGCACTCGTGAATCTAGAATTCAAGGATTTTTTATACCATTATCTGAAGCAACCTATCTAAAAAATACATTTTTTAATTTTTTTGGAACGAAGTTCCTTATCGCGCGTTGTGAAAGGGGGCTAGACGGAAAAATTCTTACGAAAAGTTGTCACGACACTTTTTAGATCCGTCATTCTGACCAATCAACGTGTAGGCGCTTATGGCGTGACATTGCTCGTATCTGATTGGTCCGCGTAATGAGTACAGTTTCTCGAGATAGCGTTTCAACAGTAGTAATTTAGTTCATAGTATTGTTTTTTCTTCTTCATAATGCCGTAATTTATTATTATAACTTAAAAAAAATTACAATTCCTTCACTAATTAATCGAAAGGAACTTCGTTCCATCCGGGTGTCCCTTGACACCTCTGAAGTTTTTTTTATTGCTTAGATGGGTGGACGATCTCACAGCCCACCTGGTGTTAAGTAGTTACTGGAGCCCATAGACATCCACAACGTAAATGCGCCACCCACCTTGAGATATAAGTTCTAAGGTCACAAGTAAGTTACATTTTGTTATTTACTTTAATTATTTGCTTTAACCTAAAATAACAATGTGACCTCGGTACATGAGGTCGGCCTCATGGCATGGAAGTCTCATTGGCATTAATGTAACAGCTGTTTTTGTACCCCAAGCCGAAACGCCTTCGCGATATACACACGAGTATTCTTACATGACATAGCTTATGAACTTTTCAAGGTGGGTGGCGCATTTACGTTGTCGATGTCTATGGGCTCCAGTAACCCCTTAACACCAGGTGGGCTGTGAGCTCGTCCAGCCACCTCAGCAATAAAAAAAATATAAAAAAGAACACCACCAGTCTAATCTAACTATTAACCAGAAAGGCACTGCTTCCCTGATCTATTGTGAATAATTACATCCCTATTAACCTTCGCTAACGGTTTTATCCTTAACTACTTGTCTATATAACTCCCTAATTTGTATGCTCTTAATGGTGCCATTGCCTTATTGTATATTGCCTTTATATTGCCTTTGCCTTATATATTTGTGGTTTAACGATCATTCTTTCTAAGTTAAACGACAGTTGTTCCAATGAAATTAAGACTTATGTTTTGAGATTAGCATTAGTGATGTTATAATTATGTCGTCTACGAATAACTGCATCCATATTAAAAGACATAAAAATGACACGGCGTATGTCTGAATGAAATGAACCATTTATTCTGTTACAAAGGCTTTTTTGTTGTAGTTAAATTAGTTCATTTTATTCGTCATTGAAATTGGTCACAGAAAAATCGTAAATAATAATAATAAAATCATTTATTGCCTTTCACATTAAATAAAATAAAATACAAAAAAAAGAAAAGGAAAAAAAAGAGAAAAAGGCAAAAGGAGGTGGCTCAGCTAATGCTGTTCAAGGCCGATAAATTGAACAGCGCTGATTTTCAATAACCCCCGTTTCCCGTTTGGTTCTTTGCGGGAATGAAGGCTTACCTAACCTACTACTACGTGTGTACAGACTTAAAACATGGTATAAACTAGTATAAAAAAATAATAAAAAAACCAAACACAAATCAAATTAAATGCCAAAAACAAAAAATACGTCGTGCACCAAGCTGTAGGCCGACAGTGAAAATAAAATTGAGGTATATTTCTTCCAAACTATACAGGCAAAGAGGCCTCTGTTCTTTTTGAACTTAGGAGACACATTTGACGTGAACGTTGCTGATGCATTAGCAAATAATCTACCCTTGAGCTGTAAGGGTTTTGTTTTTTGTTTTTTTATATTGCTTAGATGGATAGACGAGCTCACAGCCCACCTGGTATTAAGTGGTTACTGGACCCATACATCTACAACGTAAATACGCCACCCATCTTGAGATATAAGTTCTAAGGTCTCAGTTTAGTTACAACGACTGCTTCACCCTTCAAACCGAAACGCATTACTGCTTCACGGCAGGAACAGGCAGGGTCGTTCGTGTACACCATTGTATAGGTATTCCCTTAAAGAAATTGATAAGCAGGTCCAAGAGTTTTGTAAGATGGTTGAACGCAATCCCATTTATTGGAGCCGGGGCTCTTATTTGAATAATTCCCATTAGCCTGTGATTTAGATTGGCTATTCGAGAATGTTGTCAATGGATAGTGGAGTGTAATGTGATTGAAATTGTGGAGCACACAGCAACAGAACTGAAAATATCCTTGGGCAGTTATTAATAATTCAGATTTGTTTGTTTTAGTTTAGTTTGTTTGTTTTAGTTTTAGTTTTGAATTATAATTATTGAGTTCAAAGTCTACTATGTATATTACGAGGTATGAAATGTATCGTATAGACTCTTGGAAGTTATGGATAGCTTAATCGTGAATAATGAAAAATACGATCAGTTTACATTAAATCAAGATGTGCATTCTTTATTGAAAAGGATTACGTTTTTAAACACGTCCTTGCGCCCGAGAGAGTCGTCAATAACTGATAATCTATTATTATGATTTTTTCCTACCTATTCTAATAACGTCGAGGGGCTATTCTTGATTCGCCGAGCTTGTAGGTGAGCTCACGGGGCTCAAACCTGACGACTTTGCTAACACGAACCCTAGCAAGAGCCGTGCTTCGCAGAATCTACCACCGGATCGGAAACGTGACTCACTGAGAAGATCCGGCGAGAAACTCAGTAGGCTGTCTGTGGGTTAATTTACTCGTCGAGCCGAACGATGACCGGTGCTCGAGGCACCTAAAAGCAGCAATTAGTGGACTGGGAGGATCCGGAATGACGTGTTTTGGGCGACGTCGACTGCTTTCCTTTCGGTCCGTAAGATCGGCCATGTAGTGACCGGCGGCCACGGTGAGAAGGTTCTCATGTCGTGCCGCTTTCTCGAAACGGTGCACTGATGCCGACTGTAGATACTTACTGATGGACTCTAGGTTCAGATCGTCATGCAGGTCGATGTTCCTGACGAACCACGGGGCTCCAACGGCTATCCTGCAAAAACGAAGAGAATTCAACAGAGAATATTGCGTATTTTTCTCTGTTTTGCTTTCTGTTGTTCGAAAGTCATTTTTAAAGCAAGATAGATATTATATTTACTTAGAAAAAACTGCTATAGGATTTTGTAATACAGTAAAAGCTCTTTATTGTCGTAAATATGCCGCGAATACAGAGAACCTGAATATGGAATGGCCCGCTTACAAAGAATATTCTACCCACAGACACAGCCCACTGAGTTTCTCGCCGGATCTTCTCAGTGGGTCGTGTTTCCGATCCGGTGGTAGATTCTGCGAAGCACTGCTCTTGCTAGGGCCAGTGTTAGCACCACTCTGGTTTGAGCCCCGTGAGCTCACCTACTAGTTAAGGTTACGCTGAAATAGCCTCTCAACGCTATCAGCTTAGGTAGGAAAAAAAACAGAATATTCGGTTGGATGCATACGCACAGGATGCACATATTGGAATACTTTTTATCAATTTGTATGTACTGATGTTTCAATTAGATCTTTAGCTGCGTATTTCGGAATTGGGTCGCATTTTTTTATTCAGCAAATAGTGAAAACACGAATGAACAAAATTATAAGGAAGGTATTATAGTCTTCGGAAATTGGAAGCCAAGAGCTCCGTCATATCAGCGACGTTTATTTCTTTGATAATCGTGTTTGGATTTTATTACAGATCCAAAAATAGGCTTGAAAATATAAAATAGATGAATACCCGTAACTTATGTAACATAAGCCTATAATATTGACATCCGAAATTCCCGAGCCTTTGAGTACATTATAACTTCTTCCATAAGTTTAACAGACCGCTATCCTGTTACTTGTCTCAGCCCTGTCAACATTGCACGTAACAATAAACAGGATTATAATAGCTTCGTTTTGCGCAAACACAACTAATCCAACAAAATTAACACAAGCGTAATTAATATTTGTAGTTGCCACCTTTGATGTGGCCGAATTAAACTGTTTATTGTTATAATTGAGACGGTAATGTGACCGGCTAATTGAGGGGATAGCACTATTATCAGTACTATATGCTTAAAATATACTATTTGCTGACTATAGCATGTCGGATAATTAATGTTTTTTTTATTTATTGCTTAGATGGGTGGACGAGCTCACAGCCCACCTGGTGTTAAGTGGTTACTGGAGCCCATAGACATCTACAACGTAAATGCGCCACCCATCTTGAGATATAAGTTCTAAGGTCTCAGTATAGTTACAACGGCTGCCCCACCCTTCAAACCGAAACGCATTACTGCTTCACGGCAGAAATAGGCGGGGTGGTGGTACCTACCCGCGCGGACTCACAAATGGCCCTACCACCAGTAAAATCGATGATTCAAAATTTTATGTTTTGTAACGGACGTGACGTCAGCTGTCATGCCCTGCCGCCAGCCAAGCCGCCAAGCCATATTAACACGCCCCCTTCCGCCACAGCCACCGCCACCGCCGCCAGCCAAAGCCAACGAAGGGGAGATAGTGTTAATAAAACAAGCCGTGCCAGCCATTTCTACCTACTTTTCTGCATTCTTGCACAAATAAAAGAACTTGTCGTTACGCTGCTGGTTTTTATTGTCACATCATTTGCAACAGTTTTAATTTACGATCCTGACAACACCGCAATACGAAACAAGGCGATGTCGATGTAAGAAAAAGAGAGTTGTCAAATGAATATTTAATGGTAAAGATTGGTGGTATATATGGCTATAAACAAGAAACTATTAAGAGGGTGGAAAGAAAGTTTTCTAATTTAGTGTTCTGACCATACACATAATAAACTCAACATAATGATGATATTAGCAATACATATCTTTTTGAAAAAAAATACGAGTGTGATTATACACATTATTAAAAAAAAAAGGACTTTTGCTCTTTTATAGACAACCAGGCATCGAATCTGGCGTAGTCTCCCGGCAGGAATCGGAAGAAGAGGAGGACCCCTGTCTTCTTCTTCTCCCTGTTCTTCTCTGGAGGCGCCGGAGTCCGACATAACCCGGTCTCTTAACCCCTCGACCGGGTATCAGTAAATGGATTCCACAGCGTTCAAAAAAAAAAAGGCATCGAATCTGGAGCTTAAGATACAATAGTCATTAGTCGCTTGACATATGAGGTGATTTTTGTGATTACCAGATGGTATTAACTTGGCATTGAGTAAGTGGGAACGAAACGGTAAGATGTAACGAAGGGTAGAGAGAAACGCACATATGTAATTTGGGCACATCAAAAATAATCAAGACGATATTGTTAATTACTCTTGACACGCAGACAATAACTAGTTTTACTTGAAGAGGGTTATTAGATAAAGGATAATAATGGTTCTATATTGGATGGTTAATCACGTAAAATGGGGATACAAAATAGCCTATACTATTATTATATTGATTGAGACTGTTTTGTCATTATTAAGAACATGGCTAATTCTAACTTAGTTGTGAACAAATATCTTAATTAACCAGACTATTAAGACTTCTTCTACCTTAAAGGCTGGGCGTATTGTAAGCACGCGCTTACATATACCATCATACTCTTTATTTCCGCAGAATAATGTAGTATTCTTCTACGGAAGAAAGGCCGCCACCTCTTTTAACAGTGTCACTAGATTTCGATCTGTCAAAAAGCCGTAGACAACAATGCTAGGGCTATTCTACTGATGATGTATGAATAACAAAATAATTGTTAATATTTAATAAATAAAATTAAATAATTTAATAAATAAATAATTAAATAGTAGTTAGACTCACGGCCTGGCATATTTTTTTGTGAGCTATGATGAGTACTATAAACATAATATTACACGTTTTTATTGTTAAAACAGTTTTTGCAGCGTACGCCAAAAAATAATAATTATTTACAAACATTTGAGAGATGCTTGATTTAAGTGAAATTAAAATAAAGCCCATGTCACTCGCTGATCTTCTGGATTTAAACACCGGAACGGTTTTAAAAATTTGTGTTCTTTTTTTATATTTTTCTATTCTAAACAAATATACTTATATAAAAATATATTTTTTTATCATAACTTAGGGCATGTATAAAATAAATCATATGTGCTTTCAAGAAATATTACAATCAGTCATATTTATCGCAAATTCGTGGCAAAGAGTACATTCTTGACAAATTCCAAAAAAAAAAACCAAATGTTGAAATATGTGTGCTTTCTGCGGCTCCTCTTATTTTAAGCAGCAGAAACAGTTTTAAAAATTTTTGAGTTTTTTTCTTATATTTTTCTATTCTAAACAAATATACTTTTATAAAAAAACAATTTTTTTATCATAGCTTAAGGCTTGTATAGAATAAAGTAAATGTCCTTTCAAGAAATATTACAATCAGTCATATTTATCGCAAATTCGTGGCAAAGAGTACATTCTTGATAAATTCCAAAAAAAAAAACCAAATGTTGAAATATGTGTGCTTTCTGCGGCTCCTCTTATTTTAAGCAGCAGAAACAGTTTTAAAAATTTGTGAGTTTTTTTCTTATATTTTTCTATTCTAAACAAATATGTATACTTTTATTAAAAAAAAAATATTTTATCATAGCTTAAGGCTTGTATAGAATAAAGTGAATGTCCTTTCAAGGAATATTACAATCAGTCATATTTATCGCAAATTCGTGGCAAAGAGTACATTCTTGATTAATTCCAAAAAAAAAAAACCAAATGTTGAAATATGTGTGCTTTCTGCGGCTCCTCTTATTTTAAGCAGCAGAAACAGTTTTAAAAATTTGTGAGTTTTTTTCTTATATTTTTCTATTCTAAACAAATATGTATACTTTTATTAAAAAAAAAATATTTTATCATAGCTTAAGGCTTGTATAGAATAAAGTGAATGTCCTTTCAAGGAATATTACAATCAGTCATATTTATCGCAAATTCGTGGCAAAGAGTACATTCTTGATTAATTCCAAAAAAAAAAAACCAAATGTTGAAATATGTGTGCTTTCTGCGGCTCCTCTTATTTTAAGCAGCGGAAACAGTTTTAAAAATTTTTGAGTTTTTTTCTTATATTTTTCTATTCTAAACAAATATACTTTTATAAAAAAACAATTTTTTTATCATAGCTTAAGGCTTGTATAGAATAAAGTAAATGTCCTTTCAAGAAATATTACAATCAGTCATATTTATCGCAAATTCGTGGCAAAGAGTAAGTACATCCTCGATAAATTCAAAAAAAAAAAACTAAATGTTGAAATATGTGTGCTTTCTGCGGCTCCTCTTATTTTAAGCAGCGAAAGGCACTCCTCGGGGAGGTCAAGCCTTTGTTTAATTTCCGGCGCACGTAATTGTCTGCAAGTTGCGGGTAGTCGTAAAATGCGGGATTCCCGCGATCGAGGGATGAAATGCCATGAGGGATTCGGGTAAGGGTATTGTGTAAACAAGACTTAATTTGGTTGTTTAGAGCCATATATTGACCGTTTGTTTATTTATTGTTCGCGTATTGGCTGTTCCGAGATTGAGGAGAAACGCTAGCTAAATGTCTTGATGCGGTAGAATTTGGTTCAAGCTAATTTGTTTTTTCTTTACTAGCACCTCACGCTTGAATTAGATTTTAAGCTGAAGAAGAAGAAATAAAATATACTGCATCTACTTTTTTATTTACGTGATTAAGTACTGATGGTTAAGAGTGTGTAGGTCCGCGTGGTATCGCAGTCCTGCCTATTTCTACCGCAAAGCAATAATGCGTTTGGAAGTATGGGCAGCCAGTGTAAGATTCACCTATGACTTTGATTGTGCCAAAGATAATCGGCCTGTGGTTCTCAGGACAGTTATAAATAATTGTACCACTGTGACCGCCGCCGAATAAAGCACTTAAACTGCAATCAACCAACCCCCTTTTGCATTCCATAAGCGTTAACTGTTTCTAAAAACTATTCCACTCTCTCGGCGGTTTTAACCATTATATTCCATTATATGTCCCTTATATTAGTCATTTCGTGTACAATTAAGATTATAACTATTGCTGGTTTTACTGGTGGTAGGACCTCTTGTGAGTCCGCACGGGTAGGTACCACCACCCCGCCTATTTCTGCCGTGAAGCAGTAATGCATTTCGGTTTGAAGGGTGGGGCAGCCGTTGTAACTATAATGAGACCTTAGAACTTATATCTCAAGGTGGGTGGCGCATTTACGTTGTAGATTTCTATGGGTTCCAGTAACCACTTAACACCAGGTGGACTGTGAGCTCAGCTCGTCCATCCATCTAAGGAATAAAAAAAAAAAAAAAATATTGCGCTTTTAAGCCATGGAATGAGACGCATTCAGATACCGGTGGTCGGAAATTTCTGGAATACAAACAGTCACGTAACATAATACATTGAAAAGTTTCAGTGCTGGTATAAATTTAACGTTAATTTTGAAACTTCGCGCCAGTGCCCGAAGCCAGTCCAAAGTTTCAAGCTGAAAAGTTACCGTGGTAAGGCAACACTTTTGTACGATGTGTACAGGTTGTTAGAACGTAATATTGATATGTACCAAAAATAATATCGTTTACTAAGCATCTTATTTATGTGTTGGCGTCTGTCAAAGCCCGAGCATTGACCCATATTTGTAAGTAACTATGCTTCTTGTTTCATTATACATCAACTTTTTGAATCCGCACATCTAATAAATACGAAACATAAAGTTCATTGACAAACAATGGAGACGAATGTACTGCAGTCAATGATATTTTATATGTAAAAAGAAGCAGATATGTTTCAAGCGCACGTCAAGTGAAGACTCGAAAACAGGCTAATTGGGACGTTTCGTCTTTAGTCGCGTCTAAACAAATGCAATAATAATATAACAAGTGCAATCGTTCCAATTATAGCTATCTTTTTTACTCACGCGCTTATCCCATCTTTTGTACTTTTCATTAATGCTACTTGTCAACATGTGTGTGCACTGTATCGGTAGGTATGTAGATATATATGGCGCAATCAAATTTGAAGAGTCAGTTACTATGAAGATAACATATCTTTTGTATAAAAAATCATTGACTGCAGTATTTAGTTTCTTAGTTAGAAGTCACTTTTTAATCAGCAAATTCTGGTTGTCAAGAGTATACAGCCGAAAGCGTTACGATAGAAAAAACCTCGTGATAAATTGTTAACGTATTTAGGGCAGAAGTTTGAGGTCGAGGAACTTTTTCAATTTATTTCGGTAAACCTTTTTATAATGACAACATTTCTACGTTGGATTCCCGCGCGGATAACGCACTTCACTTTACATTGCAATGAATAATAAATAATAATTCCGGGGGATTCCTGAAATCCGGAAATGAAGTTTCAATTGAAATGTTTTGGATTTTTTTGTAAATAAAAAAAAAAAATCAAGTAAATTCATAAACATAAGGTTGGCTTCAGGATAAATTAGGCACTCGTTGTTTACTTTAGGTACTTAGTTAGGTGTAGTTTAAAAAAATACTAGTGTTCGTCCAATCAATCGAATATGAAAAAATATGTAAATGAAGCTCTCTAGGCCGTTCATTACATTTCAATTTCCCGCGCATTAACTTCGACTATCATAATAGTATTATCTATGGTGGAAGCTATGTTCATTCTATAGTTGTAATTGCTCTCTGGTTTTGTACATTCAAAAAGATAACGTGCTTTCTTCAAACATTAAAAAACTTGCAGATTTAGAAAGAGGTTTCAATATTGATTTCAATGTTGTTTCTCTTTGCAGGTTCAAAAATAATTATAATAATTGTAAGTGTAGAGATAAGTTAATAAAATAATACTAATAAATAACTCTTTGCAGAACAACAACTTGGTTTTTTGTTTCATTAACAACTCATTACAAGTATACATGTTGTTAAGACTAAAGATTATTGTTACCTATGCTATTGTTAACTCAAAATTTGCTGTTAACATTAAACAACCTATAGACTAGAAGATAACAATAAATGTTGAACTATCTAAAAATTAGCGTGAACACGTTTGTTAAGAAATTAACGACAAAGACGAAACATAACAACAATGATTTGAGGAGCATAACTTTATTCTGGTTCATTCAACTGATAAACCTATAGCCAGATTTGACCTTCAGAAGTGGGAATTTAAACGGATTTGTGGTTAGATACTGCGACCACAGAAAATGCTCTACAAGGTTCTAAGGTCAAGAAATTGTGCAATTGAGGTTCAACCAGAAAAGCAAAATCTATGGCAACTTTTGATGGTATCTTTTCGAGCCGTCTTGTCATCAAAATTGTTTATTTTGCTTCGCTAGTATACATTGAGGGTTCCATGTATCAAAATCATTCCGTAAAACCGTCTTCTAAAACGAAAAGTGCACATGATCCTCCCAATGTAATCAAAATCAAATAATCAACCATAAACCTCTATTAGATTTACGTTTACTTGTTACTTACAGAAGACCCAGAATCAAGAGTATAGCAATTTTTACGCTGCATTCAATAAATAATTCAATAATTCTTTCAGAAAAAATGAAATAAATAAAACCTTAATCAATCATAATTAATTATTTGGAGTTGCTCATTGCTCCATTGCTCCATTGGAAAACTAAGTTGCATTCCTTTGTAAGACGCAGGCTACGAATAATGAGCAGGAACGCCTTTGTTAACTGTTCATTCACTTATTGAAGTTTCAAAGTTACTTTGGTTGTTTAAATTAGTTTCATTGTGCTTGGTTATTTTTGCTTTGATATATAAGAGTTCTATCCTGATCACGCAGGAGCCAGTCACCGTCGACGCCCTAGACACGTCCTTACGGATCCATCAGATCCAATAACCTTTGCATTATACGTCTTCAGCTCTAGCTCTAGAAACAGGCTTAGGGACCCCAGTAACCGTATTCGTCAAACTCGACAAAGAGCTCGACGTGCAACCTAACCCATGAATCAGCTCGCTGAGTTTCTCGCCAGATCTTCTCAGCGGGTCGCAATTCCGTTCCGGTAGTAGATTGATTTGCGAAGCTGCTCTTGAGTTGTTAAGTCTCCTTCGGAGGCGCTCGGGCAGCTGTTAGCAAATCCCACCCCTCCTGACTGAGCTTTTGCCCACCTGTCCTGGTGAAGCTGTAAAGGCCTCCGGGCCACCAGTAATCCTTCAATCCTAAATATATATATATATATATATATGTCGTGGATATCCCTGGCGCCGCCAACGACATATATATATAAGATGTTGAGTTTTTTTTCTTTCAGGTTAGACGATTTTAGAACCCACACGGTTACCGGTAACTTCGTATTTATCGCGATGGAATTGTTGTTATAAATCCTGAGCATGAGATCGAAGTCACTGTCATTGCCTTTCTACTGTGTGGTGCTTTCAATCGATACGAAATCACAGTGTGGCCAATAAAAAGACCCGTCTCCGAATGGAAACTAAGAAATTTCTGGTTTCGACCTTATGTTAGCATTACAGAAGGTTATTTTCGTATGCTCTAACGAAATAATGAACTAGTAGATATAGTAAAAATACTTAAAATTAATTTGATTATAAATTATAATTACCAATGCTTAGAGCAAGTAGATGCCATCAAGTATCTCGGTGATTACCTTGGTTCCAAAAGGAAATGGCACTTCCATGTCACTCCGATTTAACTTAACTATTTCTAGGATTTTATATTTTTTACGATTATATTAACTCAAAGGCATAAATAATTAAAACTATTTTTTCAGTTACGATATTATATACCTTACATCATTGCAAACGTTTTGAATGCTTTAAAGTCCTCGAATAAATTACTATTAAAATCCTATTATATTAAAGCATTTTCGCGCGGGAAGAATTTTTATTTATTTATTGCTTAGGTGGGTGGACTAGCTCACAGACCACCTGGTGTTAAGTGGTTACTGGAGCCCATAGACATCCACAACGTAAATGCGCCACCCACCTTGAGATATAACTTCTTAGGTCTCAAGTAAGTTACAACGGCTGCCCCACCCTTCAAACCGAAACGCATTATTGCTTCACGGCAGAAATAGACAGGGTGGTGGTACCGACCCCCGCGGACTCACAAGAGGTCCTACCACCAGTAAAATCCTAGTAAAATCCACCAGAATCTACACGTTCGTCTTTTTGAAAGTGATGTTTAAGAAAATACGAAAGTGTCCGAACACGAAACGCTTCGTTTATCTATATATTAATACGTGATGCAAAAATTTTGTATCCCTTTTTACGAAAATTGCGCGGACGGAGTATGAAATTTTCCACACTTATAGAGATTATAGAGAAGAAGTGCACAATGCTTTTTTTTGGTGGTCGTTTACTGAGATTTTTTCAGTGGACTTTTTGGAGGATCCCGTAAAGTTACGTCTAGCGGCTTTGTTTCATTTTCCCACATTTGTGCACTTTCACAGATATTAAACAGTTCATAAACCACCGTTTCTACACATTTGAACCTGAAGAAACACGAAATAGACAAAATAAAACAAATCACACAACTTCACTCCTCGCGTTCCCGCCAAAAAGTCCTGTCAGTTATAGTCTGTCAAATTGAGAATAGATTAAATATTGTTTTCTCTTTATTAATATTTTTCTAAAGTGTAGTCTTGACGAAATCTGTGATTAAAGAAGTATAATAATAGTCCTTGACAATAGAATCATAATAGTGTACAAACTTATAATTTCCATTAGTTATAGTCGACTTTCGACTACCAGGGGACCACTAGTATATATAATTAGTGCAATCTTGTAACTGAGCTTAATATTTTAGGGTACACTAACGTCCATACGTAACACTCATATTTTTTTTATAAATTATACTATGGCAATTTACACATAATTACTACACATGACATTTAAAATTAATAAATTTAATTGTTTATTTCGTGAAGTTCAAATAAAAAAATTCTATTCTCGTAAAATTATTACCTATTATATTTCTCGTTCCCGAAATGATAGAGACGTCGCGTAGTCAATGACGCTTACCCAATTATAACGGCTGAAAATATACCTACTTAATGATATTCATTCATGTTCGATTTCGTGGCTATATCAGAATATTCGTAATTTCTATTTTAGGTGCTTTGTTTTCATAACGTCATTTAATATGAAGCTTTCATAAAGACTAAAGGTTTTTATTTTAAGGACAACAATATTAATTTGCGTTAAATTATGACAGTATAGGCATACAGTTACAAAAAGTAAAAAAATATCGGGAATATTTTTTTGTTATGTAGCTTGATGGGTTATCTGGCTAATTGTGTACTGGCGCTCACAAAAATATATATATATTTTTTTTATTTTTTTTTTTTATTGCCCTTGTAGGCAGACGAGCATACGGCCCATCTGATGGTGAGTGGTTACCGTCGCCCATGGACTTCAGCAATGCCAGGGGCAGAGCCAAGCCGCTGCCTACCGCTATATAAGCATAAGTACTTGTTTAAAGTATACCCTATCGTTTGATATCGAGGAATGCTTTTCGTTCGTAATACTCGTGTATTTCTCTTAGCGAGGCCGCATTGTAAAGCCTACAAAACTTGATTGTCGTAAAGTGACTCGGGCCGCTCCCCCCTCCAGATAGTAGAGATCATTATTGTGTAAGACATAAGGTATAAGTTAAATTGTATTATACATTGGCTGTTCTACAGGCCGAAGTCCAAACAAGAACTTATGACACAGCTGATGCATATAAGCAGGATCATGATACCTGCCCGTGGGGTTTCATAATACGCCGCAATGAACAGCAGTGTTTTGCTCTTTTCTCTATATTAACCTAATGTAATTAATATTTTGCTTACTTACTGACATCTACCAAACCCGCAATGAATAGAAAATACTCTTAATTTAACTTTAAAAAAAAATCAAAATCCTTCAATAAAATAATTCATGCTTACCCTACAACGATAAGTTGTGAAGACTGAATTTCTAAATTGCTCGGGGACGACCTTTTGTGACGTTGAGCGTGAACTTCCTGCGACTAACTTCCGGCCACTTAGTGTAACTAAATAAGGAACTACACGCAGGAAACCCTAAGGGCATCGACTGTGACGTAGCTGTAATGTAAATTTAACCAAGTATATAATTGGCGTAATTTAACGAAAAAAAACCAATAGAGCTTAAACTTTCGCGGCTAATCTTACGGTAGCCACAGTTTTTTATTCAAAAAACTTTAAGAACGCAGTGTTTCTTACAAAGCGTAATACTATATTTCATTTCATTTGATAATCTGAAGACTGCCAGCACTCTTCAGTTGCCACGTGATCACATCGCTCGAAATATTGCTGAAATATCATCAAGTCAATAATCTTCAAAAATTGTCTTCACACTAATTAATATTGGCAATTATTAAAATTCATGTTGGTGTAAATGCCCTGTTTGCTTAAAATGCCAAGCACTTAGCTAAGACGAGCTTTTAAATCTAGATAATTAAGCAGTCAGCGCAGTCTTTTTTTTATTGCCCGTGTTGGCAGACGAACATACGGCCCACGTGATGGTGAGTGGTTACCGTCGCCCAAGGACTTCAGCAATGCCAGGGGCGGAGCCAAGCCGCTGCCTACCGGACTTGAATATTACTGTTCGTTTTAAGACATAAAACTTAAATTCTAAATTGTATTAGTAATCCTTGTATCACCAAGCTGAAACGCATGATGGCGTGGCTGTAGATCTGTACTGCATTATAGACATACTAGTTTGTTACAGACAGCATAATTAGGATTTACGCAATTAGATAATAAAATAAGACAGGAGTTCTTGTATAATTGAATGATGGGCGGAATTAGCAGAAGTTCAAGAGTCTAAGTCAGATGTCAATCAATAGCCGAACACGCTGTCATCACCTTTGACCAGAGATTCTTAAGAGATTGTTTTCTCTATGACAAGATAGTGTTTCCAGTTGGATTTTGTGATCAAAACTTTTGAAGGTTGTAATGACAGGAATCACAAGCTCCACGGGTATAGAACCCTTAACCGGTTAATTCATTGTCTGTTTGTAACCAATTTCGTTTACCAAGAAGATCGCCGATAACACAGGCAAGCTTCCTATTCGGAAAAAAAAAAACCGGTTTGCTCAAACAAATAAAATAAAACAGCATATTTCCGAGTAAACCGGGAAACTTCTAAAAAGCAATCGTATTTACGATTAAGAATTCAATTCCGCCAGCATTACCGATTGTTATTCGAGTGTTAAAAGAAAGAGAGGATTTTTGCTCTTTCTCCGTTTCCGAGTCAGGGAACAATGTAAAATCGTTTAAATTTCCCTTTCGTGTATTAAAAGTTGCTTAAGTAGATTGTCAACTAACTGTCAGAAGCACCATCTTTGTTAAATATTTCAAGGCCTTTACAGGGTGTTAAGAAATCACCACCAAAACCAAACGAGATGAAATTACTTGCTTAAAGTAGAAGGAAAACGATATGTTTGGTTTTTTTTTGTTGTTTTGGTTTTTGTTTTTTGAGTTAACATGAATTAACAATAGCTGACCAAATTTAGTTCAAGTTTTGATGTCTAATTCAGTAGCGGCAGAACGATAGTACCTAAATTTCCGGTCACCATCCTCGTCGAACCCGTCACTTGCGACGAAGAGATCGACGAGCGAATTAACCCACAGATACAGCCCACTGAGTTTCTTGCCGGATCTTCTCAGTGGGTCGCGTTTCCGATGCGGTGGTAGATTCTGCGAAGCACTGCTCTTGCTAGGGCCAGTGTTAGCAACACTCTGGTTTGAGTCCCGTGAGTTCACCTACATGTCAGGTCGAAGCTGAAATAGCCAATAGCCTCCCAAGGCTATCAGCATAGGTAGGAAGAAAAAAAAAGGGGAAAAAAACCTAAATTCTGATCACAGAAAACTCCATGTGGTACTAGCCATGAAATATCCATTTAAAATCGGTTGTCTGTAAAGTCGGTTTACTGACGATATGACAACGTCATAAGAAAATACATACTTATGGAATGGTTTCATTTTTCAAAAGAAAATTTTAATTTTATTTGTTTGATAGATATTTTGTATGGATATAGAGAAAGTGGTAAATGGAAATGTCATGTTTTTCAAAAGTAATGTTTTTTCGTGCGTGCAGTCGGCTCTAATTATAAGACATTGTCACGTCAAAAACAATGTCTATAGTGAAAATCTCATACAAGTACAGTGGTATATTATTATACAGTAGTAAACCTTAGCCGAGCTGAGCACCAATAACCACTTTTAAACAGGCCGGTAGCCTGCGTATCTGTTTTCGAAAGTCATAAATAATACTAACCGTGATATCAAAGATGAAACAATGGCTAGTAAAACAGTTATAGAACTAACAAAGACGTCGCATCGTCGCAAACTCAGATCATTAATTATACTTAGTTTAAACTCAAACAAGAAGTCAATTTAATTGAGGCGCTCCACAGTATCTCTGAGGGGCTCGCAAGAACTTAACACAAAACTCACCAAAGCAAAAGGCTTCCTAACCGCTGACATTGAATTGCTTTTTAATTAGCGCCCCAACTGGAGAAGAGATTTGCATTTGTGTGAACTTTTTAGAAAATATTTTGAATCGTTGATATTTTAATTGGAATACTTATTTAGTTACTTGAATAATTAATCATTAAATATGAAGTCTTCTTTAATTAGGACTTGCGTCGATTTTAATTAATGTTTTGAATTGCGTGGGTTCTTGAATTATTTACTTGATATATTAAAACTACCCTAAATTATTAAAACCATAAGATTTAATTTCACGTTTGTCATTGTCATTATATTATTTATGACGTTTTGACATTTGATAATTGTGCTAACTACCGTCTATTTGTATATAAATAATTTTTAAAGAAAAAAAACGCATGGCTAAATCGTAAATCTTATCCACTACTCCCAAAAACAGAAAAAAGAAAATGTTCCACACTTAACTATTATGAAAGTTAATTTATTACTTCTTTTTTTGTTTCAGGTACGTTCACAAGAATACAGACTATTTATGAAAGTTTCTTCTCCAGTAATAAAAGAAACAACATATTCGTAAGAGGATTTTATGGTAGACTCAAGCCATCAGAAACTGAAATAAAGAAATAGAAACTTGTTTTGTCATTGTGTTTAGGCATCTTGAATTTGGGATCTGGCAATATTGTACTGCAGTTTGAATAGAATTGCAATTTGAATTCGTCTCAAGCAGTTAACCAACTGTAACTGTAATGGAGCAAGCGACCAAATATTGTGGTCTAGATGATACGCACGCCACATTAGCAACTGAACGATGCCTAAAAGAGTTAGTTAAAGCTCGTAAGGTCCTTAGGACGTTACGTAACAATGAGGTGTGTATTGTTTTACACACAGTTTTTTATACATCTATCCGCGTCAAGGAAAACTGTTGAGATTAATATTGATCACGTCGCGTAGATTTTATGTAAAAAAAATTTTTTTTTCAAATCGTATCGAGTTCATTTTTTTTATTCCCCTTGTAGGCAGACGAGCATACGGCCCACCTGATGGTGAGTGGTTACCGTCGCCCATGGACTTCAGCAATGCCAGGGGCAGAGCTAAGCTGCTGCCTACCGCTATTTTGTTTCAGTCTAATGGTGCGTAATCATAAATACAGTAAATGCTCAAAGACGATTCCTAGTTTGCCGTTTAAGGCCAATTTTTTATGAATAATTAACTAACGGCTATTGAATTTGGTACACAATGCAAACACTTATTGGTAATTAGAGGATAGAGGGGAAAAGATTCGTTACTTTTTGTTCTTATTTTTTGACGCAAATTGAAAATAAAAATATCTTTGTACGAATAATAAAGTCTTTTGAGAATCATGATTACGAGATTTACGTATTTGCTATTACTATTTATCGGATATATAATTTACGAGAGCCTAAAATGCTGCGAATCTACAATATGCACGCTAAAATATTGCTCAGCATTCAGTTACTATGTTCTGTACTGACTCACTTTGATACTCAAAGTCAAATTCAATATATAGCTAGACTACTCCGCGACGGAAATACGTATCCAAACGAGCGCACTATATTTTCACCCACCAAACATAAAGCAAACTAGATGATGACCGAGCTTTGCTTGGTTTTTTTTTTTGATAACGCCATCTTGTTGTGTCTTTAAAGCGGTTAGTTGCCCTCAATTAAGAAAAATAGTATTATTATTCGCCAATAGATGTCGGGAAGTGTTGATTATTGAAAATACGAATAAAACAACATTTTCTGAAAATAAATCGTAGCTAGATCGATTTATCGCCCCCGAAATCCCCTGTATACTAAATTTTATGAAAATCGTTGGAGTCGTTTCCGAGATTCAGTTTTTTTTTTTTTTTTTTTTTTTTTATGTTTAGATGGGTGGACGAGCTCACAGCCCACCTGGTGTTAAGTGGTTACTGGAGCTCATAGACATCTACAATGTAAATGCGCCACTCACCTTGAGATATAAGTTCTAAGGTCTCAGTATAGTTACAACGGCTACCCAACCCTTCAAACCGAAACGCATTACTGCTCCACGGCAGAAATAGGCGGGGTGGTGGTACCTACCCATGCGGACTCACAAGAAGTCCTACCACCAGTGATTACGCAAATTATAATTGTGCGGGTTTGATTTTTATTACACGATGTTATTCCTTCACCGTGGAAGTCAATCATGAACATTTGTTAAGTACGTATTTCATTAGAAAAATTGGTACCCGCCTGCGGGATTCGAACACCGGTCCATCGCTACATACGAATGCACTGGACGTCTTATCCTTTAGGCCACGACGACTTAGATTATATATATATATATATATTTATATAAGAATTGCTCGTTTAAAGGTAAAAGATATATAAGACTACAAAAAAATTATTAATATTCGAAAACCTTCTAGAAACTACAGGCCCTTGAAAAAACATTTCCAAAATCAATAAACTAATGAAAGTTTACTCTTAATCTCGTTTTGTGTACAAATATGCTCAGCCTGACATTTAGACTTGGTAAGACAATATTCGCTTTAATATATCAGCAAATAAAACTAAATTAGTTACGTTTAATTTGTTTACAACTATAACAAGTCGGTTCCCAAATGACTGAATTTATTTTAGAAACTACTTTATTTCTTTCGAGAAAATTCGACTATTACGTAATATCCATCTGTGTACCTGACCTTTTAACGGATTCCGATCTAAATTATGTGGTATTCGAATAGATAAAATGAATATAATTAATTAGGGGTACAAGCATCCCCGTTGTTTGTTTCTAGATTTTTCTGCATATTGATTGTATCTGAGCTGTATATTTGTATTGTTTCTGTGACAGAAAATATATTACCGGCCGTTTTTATTTTACGAAAATGGAAAATTTTGTTATGATAAATCTATACTAATATATAAATCTACAGTGGTTTTTACGGAAGTTCCGTTATAACTACTGAACTGTGCGTCCGATTGACTTGAAACTTGGTATTCATGTAGAAAATACATGTACTTAATGGATAGGCTAATATTTATATATGAGTGTTGGACTCCCTACACCAGTTGCGGGGGCGTTAATGATGAGAATCTTTGTGGGGGTGAGAAATAATAATGTTAATTTTAAATGCCCAGCGGAGCGGACGGGTACAGCCAGCTATTTTTATTTCTGCTATTTAAATGAAATTGTAATAATACTTCTTACTTTTTTAAATGAGAACACGTTATTTTCGAAGTCGTTCGAATAATCGACCATCGATCTATCGACATGGAATGACACCGGTTATAAAATACGCAGAGTTCATTTGAACTCTGGTATATTTTTTTGGTGTAAATTCGATTTATTTTCGTCATATTGAATGAGAAAGTATCTTTAAAAGGTTTCATCAGTCATCAAATCAAATCAAATCAAATCAAATCAAAAAAGTTTTATTCAACATAAATGAAAGTACATACTTGTTGAACGTCAAAACGAATCATGATTAAAATGTCAAGATTTTCAAATTGAATTGCGTACAAAATGAATATTGCGTTAGAATTAAGTCACAACTTATCGTAAGAAACTAAGCGACGATATGTTATACAGGTGACATGAATGATATTTTGAATGTTGAATCATTAGAAGAAGAAACATTAGAAATATTAAAATATAAAAAAACATAAAACTGGGGAAGGTGGCTTTAAATGTTGTTTCTCTTTGTAGAGCAACTCAGTTTGTGCTATAGTTTTACTGGGCTAAACTTTATTTTAATGTGAATGTGGGAATGAGTTGCTCGCTCCGAGCATTTCAATATTGCATTAATTGTTACATTATAATACTCATTGTAAAAATGAATATTTAAAAAAGATCTAATATAAAAAAAAAGACATGCCCGCTGAGTTTGCTCTTGCACTGGTGGTAGGACCTCTTGTGAGTCCGCACGGGTAGGTACCACCGCCCCGCCTATTTCTGCCGTGAAGCAGTAATGCGTTTCGGTTGAAGGGTGGGGCAGCCGTTGTAACTATACTGAGACTTTAGAACTTATATCTCAAGGTGTGTGGCGCATTTACGCTGTAGATGTCTATGGGCTCCACAGTAACCACTTAACACCAGGTGGGCTGTGAGCTCGTCCACACATCTAAGCAATAAAAAAAAAAAAGTTTCTCGGCAGTTCTTCTCAGGACGGAGGCTAGTTCTTGTGAATTGGCCGTAGTTCTTTTTGACGTTCAACAAGTATGTACTTTCATTTATGTTGAATAAAATTTTTTTTTATCGATTGATTTGATTTAATACATTATATTTATTGATTGTAATGATTTCTCATCTAAAGAGAAATAAGTTTGTATCCTAGTCCTTATGAGAGTCGTCGTGGCCTCAAAAATAAGACGTCCGGTGCATTCGTATCTAGCGATGCAACGGTGTTCGAATCCCGCTGGCGTGTACCAATTTTTCTAATGAAAAATGTACTCAACATATGTTCACGATTGACTTCTACGGTGAAGGAATAACATCGTGTAATAAAAATCAAACCCGCAAAATTATAATTTGCGTAATTACTGGTGGCAGGACCTCTTGTGAGTCCGCACGCGTAGGTACCAACGCCCCGCCTATTTCTGCCGTGAAGCAGTAATGCGTTTCGGTTTGATGAAGGGTGGGGCAGCCGTTGTGACTACTGAGACCTTAGAACTTATATCTCAAGGTGGGTTGCGCATTTACGTTGTAGATATCTATGGGCTCCAGTAACCACTTAACACCAGGTGGGCTGTGAGATCGTCCACACATCTAAGCAATAAAAAAGTGCGTGCGTACAAAGTTCACATGTCAGAAGTGAAACTTTTTTGGCGAACTAATTTATAAATCTTGCTTATATTTATACAAATCTAAAACTTTAGATTTCCGAGACTTAGAGGAAGGGAAAAAGGAAGATATGTTCCCGCCAAAAGTCTGTCAAATGTCAATCTCAAACCTCAGTGTTGACAGTCACATTATGTTTACATAGATTTCTAAATTGTAAATGACTAATATTTTTGACTAATTTAATTTCATGCGATTTGATTAATGTTCCATATTCTTTTCATTTCATTTCAATTCCTATTAACATTTTTCACAAAAAAAAAAAAAATATTAGGCTGTATGGTATGATTCATTTGCCTTACCAGTTGGAAAAATACAACAACTACTACTACTGACATTTGACAAGTACTTAATTTCAATATTATTTTGATGTCACTTCCGTTGCATACCTGCGTGACGTTCTGTAAAAATTTTATCCCCACGAGCCTAAAGAAGTTTCACTTAAAAAAAAAAAAAAATTTCAGATTGCTTTAAACGGCGTGCGTACGCGGATTTGGTTTCGTTCGACATTCGCGTTTCAAAGACTTGAAAACCCTTGATTGTGTAGTCAGAACTGGCTCGGATTTTTCACTTTACCCACGCGCTCTCCGGCTTTGTCTTCCGGGGACTGGGCAACGCGGCTTTTGATATGCTAATCTCGGAGCCCAACTGTACTGAAACGGCGCTTGTTTATTAATGCCTCGGTTTTGCGGAGAGTGGAAAAGATTGATGTCAGTATTGTGATGAGATTTGTTTAGAATAAAATCGGATTAGGTTTTGGTCGAAGTCGGATGGATTGCTGGAAACAATGGCTTCTTTTTTTTTGTTCATGAACCTCCTTTCTATTTTCAAAAAACCAATTCAAGTATTTGTTTTCATCAAAAAATGTGATTTAATTGACTGCTACATAATTTCTATTTTTGTAATATTGTATTTATTAATAAACCAATATTATTAGTTATAAATAGCGGGTTGCGACGTGGTCCAGTCCTACATATACCTTGGGGCGTTAATCTCAAATAATGGCGGACGCATGGACGAAATCAGAAGGCGCATGGCTGTCACGAGGCCGGCGATGGACGAGCTGAGGAAAGTATGGAGAAATAGAAACATAATCAAAATCACAAAGATCAGGCTCGTTAGAACACTAATATTCTGTATATTTATATACGCTGCTGAGACGTGAACTGTGCGAGACGTGGAAAGGAAGAAAATACACGCTCTGGAAATGTGGTGCTGGCGAAGAATGCTTGGAGTTTCGTGGACCGACTTTCGTACAAGTGTCTCCATACTTCAGGAACTCGGCATCAAGCAGCGTCTATTTGGTATAGTACAGTCTCGAATGGTGAATTTCTTCGGACACGTTTCGCGACGAGTTGGCCGGTCCATAGAACGCCTCGTTGTACAAGGAAGCGTTGATGGTACAAGACCGCGCGGGAGGCCACCAATGCGGTGGACCGACCAAATTAAAACTGCAGTGGGAGGTCCCCTAAATGAGTGCAGTAGAATGGCCTCGAACAGGGAGAGATGACGCGACATCGTGAGACGCATCAACTCTGCCCCTTCCAACACTACATGACGATCACGACCACTCTGTCAAGAGTGACACGACTGAGAAGAAAAAGAATTAGTTATAAAAATTTCTTAAAGTGAGATAATAATCTGACGAGAATGTTGATGCGTCGTATGATTATTTGGCATGGCTGATGGTTACCACGGTCGATGGACATGGACAGTACTAAGCTCGCTTATTTTCATTCAGTGAATAACCAAATAAGGGTCCATTTAAAAAAAAACGGTAACCAATTCTAAAATTACCCACTAAGTTTCGATCTGTAGGAGCTTAAGCTGAAAAAAACCTGTTAAATTGAATTATTCAATTCCCGTTTCCTATAGAATCAAAAACATTATTTAGAAATAATTAAAGCTTACCTACCCAATTACCGAAATGGCTTCATTATTAATTAAGATTGGCTACCTTCGAAATTACGTGAACGGTATTCAAAGCAATTTAAAAATCAATCGGTGTCTTTCTTGGGTGATTTCCTAGTGTTGGAGGGGTTGCTGGTATTTCGGAGGCTTTTCCAGCATCACTAAGATGGGTGGGTTAGCGAGCACGAACCGAATTGGCTTCATTATGAATTAAGATTCGCTACCTCCGAAATAGCGTGAACCGTATCCAAAGTAATTTAAAAATCAATCGGTGTCTTTCTTGGGTGATTTCCTAGTGCTTGGGGGGGAGGTTGCTGGTATTTCGAAGGCTTTTCCAGCATCACTAAGATGGGTGGGTTAGCGAGCACGAACCGAATTGTAATCGCGACCCAATGGGAAAATTCAGCGTAAAAATTAGCGAGCTAACTTTATGAGGTTTTTTTCATCCATGGATTTAATGTTTCTACATACACATGAAAACATAGATGAACTTTTAAATTAGTTAATATTTGTTGAGCAGAAAAAGTTATTTGGATCATCAAAACGTGATATATTGTATTTTATCATAAAGTCTCTGATCTTTCGAATACTTTAGTTTTTGAAAACCGTTAAGTAGTTTTAATTACTTAATATTTTCTTAATTAGCTATTATTCTTATAAGCTGTTACGGTTTTAATAGGGCAGTACACGCGGAGAAGTAATTTAAATTTTCAACAGATGGTATTTTGGCTTTAAATTGGGCGTCTGGTTCGTACGTGTACAGGGTAATCCTGTACACGTACGAACCTGAACGTTGATCTGGTCAGTCCAGCTCACGGGAGATCCGTCACATGTCCTGACACCCTCTACTTTGCCGAACACCACTAGGGGTTCGATAAAAAGATCCCCATTCTGCGACACATTGCGTTGACGCGTCTTGGTATTTACGGGAGCCCATAGAAGAAAGCCTACTTCGAGACACAAACTCTAGGTTATATTGAATAAAGCTGTCCTATCTTGAAACACGCAAGACTGATCTGCGGCAGAATAAGGCAACCTACAAATGCGCGTTCATATGCTGCACGTGTAGGGAATAGAGATTTTTTTCAAATATTCGAAATTTAAACTATAATTCTAATTGCATTCTTATGCCGCGAAAGTGCGAAAGTGACAAGTAATTTATCTATACATATAAATAAAATTGGAGTGTCGGTTAGTAATATTGAAATAGCCTCTTTTTACTACATGCATATTAATATATATACGGTACATACACCAAAATAACATTTTTTGTCTGTCTGTCTGTTTGTTCCGGCTAATCTCTGGAACGGCTGGACCGATTTTGACAGAACTTTCACTGATAGGTAGCTGATGATATAAGGAGTAGCTTAGGCTACTTTTTTAGATTAGCTTTGCCCCGCGGTTTCACCCGCGGTACGACAATAACCGTGGGCAACATCGCGGGATTCAGCTATCAATAATAAAATTTAATGTTTCCGAAGCGAAGCGAGGATGGGTCGCTAGTTTTTTAATATATCCGAATGAACTCCAATATGGAACCGTCCAGAAGATTTTGCTTCAAAAAGTGAAATAAAAATTTATTGCTGAATAAATAAATATTCAAGTGATTCCGTTACGATTGCTTTTTCATTTTTCACCGGCCGTATATAAAATGTAAATAACAGTTCGCGTCGCGTAAGAATTCATCGCAGCTCCAACAATTTCATGTTTGAAATTGTATAATTTACATGAAATTATCAGGCGACGGAAAAAGTTTTGTACCCACCCGCATCCTGGGTTTCTTTTGATTATATTTCGTAACTAAACTGAGTGAATGTTTTTATTTTCTGATCAATGGATATTCTTTTCTTGTGATACATGACGATTCTATTTTTTTTTGTGTGTCTCTGTTTGCAAAATATTTTACTTTAATAGAACATTCGGCTTTGTAAATTTCTTATTGAATTAAAGTTACAGTTTGTATTAGTAAAAGTTTCATCGTGTTTAAGTAGGAACATCAAGTATGAACACGAATGGGGATATTTCTAATTTATAATGGCTAGAGAAAGATTCAAACTCATCTCCGTATTTAATTTTGAAAAGAAAAAAAAAACCCAAAAGACATTAACGTTAAGTTTTAGACGTCACTTTCATTAGTCACTTCGTATAAAAAACAATCAAACAAAGTTCCTTCAATCCAATAAAGTTCCGAACAAAAGGCATTTGATAACATTTTAAACAATTATAAAATAACAAAATCATCCTTATTCAATTGTTATAAGCGATATAGAGGTCGTCGATTTTACTTTTAGGATTACTATGATGCGCGGAAACCGTAATTGCATTTCTCATAAGCGGGGGACATGCGACGCATTTGCAATGTTATTGGCAGATCAATGCCGAGATTGGATCTCTCACTGTTTACAGTGTATTCATATTGAGTCACATGTCAACTTGGAAAAGCATTTCATTTTACAGAAACCATTAAGTAAGGTCTATGCAAATCGTAAAGCCTAAAAATGAACACTGCGGCTTAGTTATGCCCATAGCATTGCTGAGGTCCATGAGCGACGGCAACTGCTTACCATCAGTCTGTATGTTTGCCAACAAGGGTATTTAAAAAAATGCGACACATTAAATTACGTGACGTAAAAAAAAATTGGTATTTCAAAAAGGAATCCATAGCCATCAATGATACAGAATAAAGTCTAGCCTGTATAGTTTCAAGCGGTCCTTGCCAAAGCGCAAAAGTGAAACATTGGCTCTTTTGAGAATAGGGCAGTACAATTAATATGATATAAATTGAAATTAACTTCTTTTTAATGAAATGAAATAGATTTGTTCTGTTCTTATTGCCAATTGAAAAAGAGCATTGGGTATAAAAAAAAAATTGTTGAATGGCTTTAACTCCTGTTAAGTTGAAAAGCTATATTAATTATTATTATCCTCCCAACATTTTTGCCATTTTGAGAAAGCCCTTATAAAGATAGGGGTTTTCTCGGGCGCTGGCAAAACTTGGTTTTTTAAGCTTTGATTCTTGCTTTATTATTGAATAGGTGTGGGTGGGTGATTGTGAAAGTAGCCCCGGTAATAAAAAAATTAAAGAGCCGACGGTTAGCGTGGATGGACATGTCATGCGTAGAGAGAAGATACATGTGACTAAGAGATATATGGCAAAGTAGAGGGGGAAGAGGTCGATCGAAGAAGACATGGATGAAGTGTGTGAATGACAATATGAGAGAGATGGGAGTTAGTGTTGAGATGTAGGCTGATAGAAGAGAATGGAAGAGAAAAAATAGCTGTGCTGAGCCCACCTAATGGCATAAGCTGGAGAAAAAGAAGAAGGTATGCGGGTGGATAGGTGAGAGTGGCCCATCTTGTGTTCACTCGTGTAAAGCCGCCACTGCTGCTTATAAATAATCACAGTATAATTGATACTTACATAATTTCTCATACAATCTCATAATATGTCCAATAAATATTACTCCACAATATGACTTGTACGTAGCCTATTACCGCAATTTTTTTATTGCTTATATGAGTGGACGAGCTCACGGCCCATCTGGTATTAATTGTGGAAGCCCACAGACATACTGTGTAGAAATATGTTTTTTTTCTATCTCAAATTTAATTTCAAGTTGACGGTATACGCATTGTTATGTATACGAGCTTCGGTAATCGCTTAAGACCAGGTCAATAGTCATACCGTGGGTCCATTTATGTTTATAATTTTTGTTTGCATAAGTATCTAAATTATATTCCAAACAAGTGACAGCCCTATAGACTGTAAATAGTTCCTCTGCTCTTCCCGTAAACTATAGGCGTCACTTTGTTAAGTCCTAGAGTGGTTTTCCCTTGCAATTTCTTTGCGAAACGGAAAAGTTCGTTATGAATATTTACGTTCTTAATGAGATTCCCGCACGTTCCGAATAAATTCGTAAAAAATTTTACTCTCTTCGAGTTTTCTACACTATTTATTTTACGGATATTTAGAAACTAAATTAAATACTTAAATACTTAACATTATCAAAACACTATATTTTGGTTAGGGGCGTCACAAATGCTTTTAAAACATTATTCAGATTGACGGATTTGAAATTCAAGGGAATTTGGTAAAAAATCCTAGAAGGGGAAATTTCTTTTTAAATTCCATCCCGAGGGTGGAAACTAAATTTAAAGTTTGTATAAAGAAACACTTGTCTTTATATTATGATGTTGCCGTATCTAAGCTTTTCGCCTGCATCTTCGTCCACGTGGACTCCTCTATCTCTGAGAAGTTGTTCCAACATTAGTCATGTAAACATATGAAAATATCTTTTTAACAAACGCCGTCATAATTCAGCCATTTTGTTTCTATTATTATTAGATTATACACACAAACCTTCTTCATTTATATTTCAATTATATTAGTGAAAAACGTCTCAAAACGCAATTGGTGGTTTAGAATAATTAAGCGGGGAAGTAGATAAAGACAGTGACTTTATTTTAAAATTTACAATCAATAATTGTATCACACTTTATAGATAATTTTTACGCTTACAAAATCATGGTTCTTCAGTTCTTTATTAAACAGTCAATGAAACAAACTACATAATTTAACTTTACTCGGTTAGAAGTCAAGATGAAACATGCATTGAGTTAAAACGACTACAACTTCGCATTGCCACTTTAATAATTTACAGCGGCTCTAAAACTTAGATCAAAGTTTGTTAAGATTGTTGAAATAAGTGGAAGTTTCCTAGACGGATTAACGTGTTCTATTACAGAAAGGTTCTATTGAGGACCGCGTTATACTAACTCCGTGCCTGGTTAGTACTACGCTTGTGGTTAACGGAGTTAACTGTTTAGGTTGTCGAGTTTGAAATTGAGTAGAGTTACAAATGGCTAGAATAGAATTACCTTTGTTTTGGAATTTTGAAGTGTTCTAGATTTTAACTTCTGGTGTGGTTATGTGAGTCCGCACTGAAAACTGAGAGAGCTCATGACTGTCTCAGAGTTGTTGGCAGCGTTTCCGTTGTTGATACTTATGAGCTCCGTCAACCACTTAACATCAAGTAGACTGTGAGATCATCCACCCATTTCAGAATTAAAAAAAAAACTTCACGAATATTCTAGAAATTTAAAAAATTGTGTTAAATTTCTTTCGATTTGGTAATCCATTGGATCTTTGCAGAACAATATTATTCACATGTAACAATAGTTTGATGTAAATTTGATTAGATTTCACTAACTATGGCATCACAAAATTACTCCATTTTGTTCAAATAGTCTGTTTTCGCTCTCTCTTTCGCAGTATCCAAATTCAGTTGAAAAGGTTCTAAAAGTGCAATTAGTATTGCAGCACTTTATCTGATTTATATGTCTTACTAGGTGATCCAGCATACTTCGTAGTGCCTCAATCGATAAATAAAAGACCTAAACTTTTGTATAAAATAAACTTAAAACAATGAAAAGAAATCCGTCCGACGGGGAACACTACAAAGGAAAAACAGAATTGTTATTATTATTTAATTCCGAGAATTTTTTTTTATTGTTTAGATGGATGGACGTGCTCACAGCCCACATGGTGTTAAGTGGTTACTGGAGCCCAAAGACATCTACAACGTAAATGCGCCACCCACCTCCTCTTCTATTTGTCTACCCTTAAACCTTCTCTGGACTTCCACAAATAATTCAAGACCAAAATTAGCTAAATCGGTCTAGCCGTTCTCGTGTTTTAGCGAGACTAACGAACAGCAATTCATTTTTATATACATAGTTTTTATGGTTTTTGCGTAGTCCAGTAAATAGAAAGACCAAAAGGCAGCCGGTTGTATCATCTAAAATGCTGTGAAGCTTTATGTTAGTATATTTTCAACAGTAATAGACTTGTGGCTAAAGGTGACAATGTTAGTAATAATAGCACATTATCTAACCAAAAACTAATAGTACTGTGTACTAATGCTAATAAAAATTTTGTGGGTTGGTTATATCAGAACTTCGACCTACGAGTCTGGTTATTTTTATTCGGAT
The DNA here is from genome assembly GCF_003987935.1 of Bombyx mandarina. Next base: position 1,963,522 of record NW_021011519.1, on the reverse strand, counting down.
TCTTGCATAATTCCGTTTGGATTCCTTGATGCAAATAATTCAGTAAGCTGGCTCCCGCCCCGTACGTTCTGCTAAGGTTTTTGCAAAGGAAGGAACGCAATAATTAATTAGGTCATGAAATATTAATTAAAACAGCTGACGGTGAAACGTGACTGACGTCTCTTGTACCGGCAAAATGTGTGGGAGCGTATTCCGGCTCCGAATTTAAGATCTTAAAACACTCAACCGTACAAAAATAGATTTTATTAAAACTACTTATACGGCTTAATATTGCATTTACGGTTTTCATTTGGTTATTTCGAATAATTGAAAGTTTTCATCGCTTTAATTATGTCTACGTCTCGCGAATACCGAAAAATTCCTAAAGTTAGAAATTTAATAAATTCATTGTCAAGATATCGGTTCGTTTAACCTGCAAATAGTCAACTGTCGGGTGCTGGGATTAATTTCAGCTAACAAATTATGCTTTTATTTTTTTTATTGCATAGACGGGTGATTGAGCTCACAGTCAATTTGGTGTTGAGCGACATAGCTTACTGACATCATAATGGGATTATCGTAATCCACTTTTAGTCATGAGAAACAACGGTCACTCCCTTCAAACCGAAACACATGATTGCACTACGGCGGAAATAGGTGCTGGCCTACAGAATGCTCTACCATTGTTATTATTGTAACAACCCTAGGCCGAACCTCCTAGTAGATCGCTGTGCCTTGAGAGCTCATGTATCATGTATGTGGTACTGGACTGGATGGTCCGCAGATGCGCGTATTGAGAGCGAATCGCGGGCCTAAGGATGGCAATTAGGGCCCTACTCACTAATCGACTCCCCTACACTCTCGCCCAAGCGTCCAGTTCCTTCTGAGGCCAGAACCCGAGTGAGGTAAGAGTGTTACCGCAGCTTACACTGGAACCAGGCGCGCCGCTCACCCCAAGGACGCCCGGCTAACGGAGGCTTCGAGGCAAAGCGAAAGCTCTGGAGCGTCGACCTCGGTACGGCAGCCCGTCAGATCGCCCAGAAGGTGCCGCTGGTGTCCCGGTATACCCCGCAATCTCAGAACCACCTTGTCAGGCCAGTACCCGATACACCCCCAATTACTTAGTCGCTCTTACGATGTTACACCTTGGCGGCGCGCTAGACCCGTGTTCTTCACTGGGGACCATTAATACTTACCCAAATTTTTTTTTTCATGGGTTTGATTTTTAAATACACGATGCTATTACTTTATCATGGATGTCGTTCGTGAACATTTGTTATACAATTTACATATATGCATAGCTATATAAAATACAGGCATTACAAATAGACAGTTACAATTTATTTTAGTTTATTTATGTTTTTATTAAATATAATCGATATAAAAATGGAACATATTATATAAGTATAATTAGAAACCAGTTGGAATAATGATGAACATCTTGAATTTTTGGAAAATATATGTATTACGTATATATTACGTACCTAGTGCGTTAGTAAAAATCTATAAATTTTCATATTCGGTTTTTAGCACTTTAATTGGTGAACCAAGAGCTTGTAAATTCTAAAAAAGCACCTTTCTCGGCTTTTTAACTATCAGCAATCAGGCAGAAATTTGAAAAACCTTGATAAGACCAAGAGCGGTATTGTGAGATTATTTTGGTTTACTAATCGCGGCGTTAACTTTGACATCGTAAAAATAAAGACTGAACTTTTGAAGAAACTTCAATGTTGCCGGAAGAACCAACCAACTGAAGAATTTCACACAGCACTAAATAAATATTTATCGTTATAAAAGAGAACTTAAACGTCGCAAAAGGCTTAAAATAAATCTTAGTTTTGTTCGCCGTTCAGGTTCAAGAATAGCCTGAAAATAAACTTTAACTCCGCTGTAACAAAGCTGAAAATTCATAAAACATGAGCGAGGGGAGTCAGAAACAAAGTTTCATCCGGAAAAGGATAAAAGTCACAGCTTTAAGAGCATTGTTGCGAATCAATCCTGTTGACAACTTCACGACATATTCTCGGAGGATTGTTAAGACTTAACAGAGGATTAGAAATTTACATAAGCACAATGAAATGATACTGAGCATCTGGTTGAACTCGATTGTAATATCGTTAAATGAAATCATTTGATTTACTAATGGAAGTGAACTGAAAATAATATTTGATCTGCACCAAAATAAAGTCAATTGCCAGCTTAATTTAAATGCTGGTTATTTTATTTATAGTCAAAAACTGGCTTTTTAAGTATCATCATTAATTTAGCCTTAGATTCACAATTCTTTCGTGTAGACCACATAACTTAGTTTGATAGACAGACCATGCCAAACTACTGGATCTATAGAGAAGTAGATTAATTAATAGACAAATACAATGTCTACAATCATAAGTATAATAGCATACATAGTACAAGTGTTTACTTATATGAGTACAATTTGAGGCCCATCGAAATTAATCCAAAACAAAAGGCGTTATATAACAAATATTGACGAAAATTTCATAAATAATTCAAAAAACACCATCGTGTTTCAAATAAACACGTTCCACCAAACATTTTCGGCTTCAACCAAAGAAATACATTTCTTATTCATGATAAGTTCCGGTTCGAAATCCCTTGCACAATGTCAGCTGTAAATATGAATTTTTACGTAATTCGTATAAATTTCTTGCCGAAAAGAATTCCTACTACAACTGCTATGTCTCACGTAGCAAACGTCACTGTAAAATAGCTAAATTTTTATCTGTTTTTCGCGATCAACGCTCTAGCTCTGTGTGTAGCGAAGGCACATTGAATAAAAATGACATAAATGAATAGTATTTAAATGAACTAGAGGTCCCGCAGTAGTCGAAATTCGACTATAATTAATTGGAATTGTAAGTTTGTATACTATTATGATTGTATTTTATACAAATTTCGCCAAGACTACACTATAAAAAATATTAACAAATACAAACAATATTTAATCTATTCTCATTTGACAACAGACGTCAAGAACAAAAGTTTGACAATAAATAGTATGCATGCGTGTGTGCGTCAAATACATGGTATGTAGTGTGTGTAATGTTTTCTTTATTGATTTAATGTATCTTTTATGTATTATTTTAACAAAATATTAGCATTGTGCACTTCTACTCTATATTCTCTTTAAGTGTGGAAAATTTCATACTCCTCCGTCCGCGCAATTTTCGTAAAAAGGGATACAAAGTTTTTGCTTCACGTATTAATATACAGATGAATAGTATTTAAATGAATGTGGTATCTCAATATAATTTATTATGGAGTGGAGAATTCTGTGACGTCTCCGTATGAGGTAAGTTGAATTTAGTCAATTCTATATACAAATTCTGATCGTCGATAATTATTTTCTCACAGAACAATCGGTACTCGTTCGATAAGCTGGTTTTACTGGTGGTAGGACCTCTTGTGAGTCCGCGCGGGTAGGTACCACCCCCCTGCTTATTTCTGCTGTGAAGCAGTAATGCGTTTCGGTTTGAAGGGTGGGGCAGCCGTTGTAACTATACTGAGACCTTAGAACTTATCTCAAGGTGGGTGGCGCATTTACGTTGTAGATGTCTATGAGCTCCAGTAACCACTTAACACCAGGTGGGCTGTGAGCTTGTCCGCCCATCTAAGCAACAAAAAAAAAGCTGAAGCTTTATTGAAATCTGTATGTTTTTACCGTCTACTTCATGGGAAGCCCTCCACGGAATGTTTGAGGTGTGATAAATTATCGCAGCAGAGCTAACCATATTTGGATCGGTCTTGTTCAAAGAGTGTACTGGTCGAAGTCATTGTCCATTTCTACAGCAAAGCTATAAGGTTCAATAAGCCAGGCGTTGTTCCAATGCGGAATACTGCAGATGGTTTCACCTTTCCAATTTAATATTCATTGGTTTTTAATATGTATTAGCATGGATTCATTCGCTATCGTCGCTGCCGCGCCAGTCTCGCCAAGAACTCCCAATAATTATATGTATATATAATATATATAGGCAACCAAACTTAAGCTAAGATGGCTACAGGTTTACGACAAAAGACAAACATACTTTGTAATTTACATCATTAGTTACACATTTTACTTTTAATTTGTGGTATCTATCTGATCTTAATACCAAATAAACGAATCAGAGGATGAAGGAAAATAAGCTCTTATTAACCGTCTAAATAGAGTGCATCCTTCCTTTTTTCAAGTAAACACATACGACCTGATGGGATTAGCTTTAATGAATGAAACACACGAGCGATTACGTTAATGCCAAATTAATGACGTCGATCGAACATTTTTCGCTTCTGTTACGGTTTTGTTCGTTGATAGATTGATATAGTTAACTCACAATATAGATTGCAATCGTAAGAACAGTATTGGGTTTACAATTGGAAGTATTGTTGTTATGTGGAAATGAAAACCTATTCTGGATTTAGATTTATCAGTGTTTAGTCTCATCTGTTTTAATAAACAAAAATCGAACTAAAATATTACATAATATAAACATTTTTAATGGCTTTCTTTTGTAGATTGGTAAACACCTGATTTTGACTAATTAAAGGAACCTAAGCAAAACACAATCTACACCGCCACCAACCTTGAGTCATTGAGTTGCACGATCGACTTTATTTATTTAATGCTTGTGATTGATGGACGAGTGTAGTGAGAAGTTGTTTGGTGGTAGGACGTTTTGTGAGCCAGTCGTGTAGGTACCATTACCCCGCCTATTTTTGCCATGATGCAGTAATGCGTTTCGATTTAAAGCAGGGGTGCCCACTTTAAGAATAAATTATTTTTTAGCGCCCCCATGTTTTCACCTGCTTAAAAACCACAATAGCGAGAACTCAGTCGGTGACTAAAAGTCCTCCTAGATGAAATTACAAATCGCCTCCCAAACCTCTACACAGCGCCCCCATTTTTGCATTTTTGTTTCGGGTCTCTTACTGACCCCCCCCCCCTCCCTTATGGCTTGCAGAGCCCACAAGGGGCCGTCATCGCCCACTTTTGGAAAGCCTGATTTAAAGGATGGGGTAGCTGTTGTACTGTAAAACAGATTAGAGCTCGTATATGAAAGTTAGTAGCAGCATTTACATTATTAATGTCTATGGCCTCGGTTAACCACTTAATATCAGAAGAGCCGTGAGTTCGTCCACCTATCTAACCAATAAAAAATAAAACTAAAAGTCTTAAATTATATTGTTTAATAACTGTTTCAACCTTCATGTGCAACGGGCTTAATGCTTCTAGCAGTAACTTTATGGCGTTCGTAATCTTAATTATAATTTAAACATTACAATTATTAATAATCAAACTTCTTGCATTCCACTAATTTTTTTTGGAACGAAGTTCCTTATGGGACGATGCGGAGGGGTACCCTAACCGGGAAAAAACGTCCGTAACGTAAGATTTTTTCTATTTGGTTTGCTATCAACAGATGTCGCTGCACGTAAATTCAATTCCTGAATCGCAGTAACGAGATGTTACACAGTTGATAGACGTTCTCGTATTTCTCTTGGTAAATCATACTTACCTGGCGTAGAGGATACCGTGATCATGCAGGCGATTCCCCCAGGGCGATGCTGCTCCATTGCACTGCGGAGTGGTTGACCCTTGCGATTATTTTATTTTTATAAATTAAAAATTCATAATAAAAAATGTATACTCGAATAGTTATTTTCTTTATACCTCGAATAGAACTTAAAATTAATATTTTTATAATAAGGAACTTCGTTCTTATCCGTTGTCCTACGACCGACACCACACATAATTTTTTAATTTATTTATTTATTTAATCAACAATGTTTCAACAGCATTTAACTAGACACAGGGTACAGAGGATGTTTTCCCAAACATGAGCCAATTAAAGAAACACATTAATTTATGTTTCCAAAAAATGTTAACATAATTAATGAACACAGGTAGTCCAACTAAGGTAAAGGTAAGGCAGTTAAATAGGTAGTTGAACTTTGTCGAATGATAACTTGCAGAATAAATTTGAATCAGATTGTGTTGTGTCGATGTGTGTAAGTGCGTGTGAGTGTAATAAAGTGGTTGGTTTACATGGACGCTCGAATTGATTATGAACGTTGATTGTTACTTGGGCTGTGAGTTCGTCCACACATCTAAGCAATAAAAAAAAAGGACACCCAAAATACTTTAAAGATTATTATTTTTCAATTTGTAAATATTTTAAGGATTCAAACAATAACAAACTTTTAGCTTAACTTAACTTAAGCTTATGAACTGCAGTTTCGAACATAGTTTTGGATGTTGTAAAGATATCAATATCTGAATAAAACTTATTGTAGGTCTTAGGTAATCTAATAGACATATCATTAGCCCCGTAGTAATAATTCTATAATTCTGTCAGTTGTTGTCATTATTGTAAGAACTTCTAGTTATAATACTCATAATGTTGTATTATATAACACAAATGAGATCGAGGCTGTACGCAAAAACTGTACGTGACTGTACATGTCGGAAAAAAAAAGTTAACGTAGCGAATACACTTCCGTGGAATTACGTATTCTGAATACTCAACGTAACGTTATTGAGCTGGGTAAAGCTGCATTTACACTGTGCACTCATCGGAGCGGTCACGTTTGCCCTCGGGGACGGAGCGTGCCTCTGTTTGTTATTTTGCTGTCGTGGTGCGTTTATCTGTACGCTGCCTAACTGTATTTGTTATGTCTTCGACGACTGTACATATTGGAATGTGTGTACAGTGTGTAAAAAAAACAATACGTGATTAAAGTACCTGTACTGTATTCATGTACTAACAGAAAAACATATTGTAGAGGCTTAGTGGATCTACATTACTATTGTGATACAAGCGATGTGTGGGTGCAAAATATGGACCAAAAAATCATGCTTGCAGTAAGTACTTGGTGTTTTTTTGCTCGAAAAGATCTCTAACGAATGCCTATCATATGGGAGGCATACAGGGAAATGGCAATAAACCAATGGATTGTGCGTTCCAAATGGCCATGAAAGACTGAAGTCTCAGGAAAGGACCCAGGCGCACCTCTAAAGGCAGGCGGAAAGTAGAACTCGCAGAAACGTCGTGGCGCTGCGACGCCCGCAGCGTGCAATCGCAGTCAGGGCGATTCGTGGATACCGCACCATCTCCTTCGAGGCGGCATGCGTTCTCGCCGGGACGCCTCCCTGGGACCTGGAGGCGGAGGCGCTCGCTGCCGATTATGCGTGGCGTTGTGACCTTCGCGACAGGGGGGAACCACGTCCCGGAGAAGGAGCAATTAGAGCGCGGAGGCTCCAATCTCGGCGGTCTGTGTTGGAGGCGTGGTCTCGCCGCTTGGCGGACCCGTCGGCCGGTCTCCGGACCGTCGAGGCGGTGCGCCCGGTCCTCGCGAAATGGGCGAACCGTGACCAAGGGCGTCTCACCTTCCGGTTGACGCAAATGCTTACCGGCCATGGGTGTTTCGGCCGGTACCTGCATCGCGTTGCCCGGAGGGAACCGACGATGGAGTGTCACCACTGTGACTGCGACGAGGACACGGTCGAGCATACGCTCGCATATTGCCCCGCATGGGTGGAGCAACGCCGTGTCCTTGTCTCGCAAATAGGACCGGACTTGTCGCTGCCGACTGTCGTGGCTACGATGCTCGGCAGCGATGAGTCCTGGAAGGCGATGCTCGACTTCTGCGAGTGCACCATCTCGCAGAAGGAGGCGGCGGAACGAGAGAGGGAGAGCTCATCCCTCTCCGCACCTATCCGTCGCCGCCGAGCCGGGGGCCGCAGAAGGGCTTTTGTCCGACTTCGGCCCCTGTAAGAGGCGAACTCCCCCCGGTGAAGGTCAAGGGGCGACCTGAGGGGGTGAGGCCGCGCGGCGCGCTACCAGCACTCTAGCGCGCTGCCATGGAGTAAATAGAGCGACCGGTCGACGGTGTATCGCGTCCCGACCCGGCAGGCTGGTTCTGGTCCAGCGGGGTATTCCGGGACACCAGCGGCACCGTCTGGGCGGCCCGACGGGCTGCCGTACCGAGACGGCCGACGTTTCAGAGCCTTCGATTCGCCTCGAAGGCTCCGTCGGCTGGGCGTCCTTGGGGTGAGCCGCGCCGTCTGGTTGTAGTGTTGACCGCGGTAACCCCCCTACCTCATCCGGGTTCTGACCTCGGAGGGGATCGGACGTCGGGTGTAAGAGTGCAGGGGAGTCGTTTAGTGGGTGGGCCCTAAAATCCTTGGTCCCGCGGTCTGCTCACAACACCATGCAGATCGTAGAGTCTCACATACCCCGCGCGCCCCTTTTGCGCGGGGACCTCGTAGGAGGTTCGGCCCTCTACCCGAAAAAAAAAAAAAAAAAAGTCGGAAAGTAGAAGACTCTGGCATCGGATATGAAGACCATCAGGCTGACGTGGTCCGAAGTCAAATGCGCAGTGTAGACCGTTCACGATGTTGACGATAAGGTTCATTAGTTAAACACAGATTTAGAATATATTTTTAGGTGTTTTTTTTTTGTTTGAGAGATTACTGGTGGCCCACAGGCCTTTCCAGTTTCGCCAGGACAGGTAGGCGAGCAAAGGCTCAGCCAAGAGGGTTGGGATTTACTAACAGCCACCCGAGCGCCTCCGAAGGAGACCTAACAACTCAAGAGCAGCTGCTTCGCGAATGAATCTACTACCAGATCGGATTCGCGACCCGCTGAGAAAATCCGGCGAAAATCTCAGCGCACTGATGCATGAGTTAGGTTGCACGTCAAACTCTTTGTCGAGTTCGAAGAGTAGAGTTACTGGAGTCCCTAAGCCTGCTTCTAGTGTTAGAGCTGAAGGCGTCTAAGGCAAAGGTTATTGGATCTAATGGATCCGTAAGGATCCGTAAAAGGGCGTCGACAGTGACTGGCTCCTGCGTAATCAGGATTCGAGAAGTAGTCAGGGACGGTAATGATAAGGCTATTATCATGACGCATAGCCTTATCGAAGCCTTATCGTGTAGTCGTTCCTCACGAACCATGGAGCTCCGACGGCTAACCTGCAAAGCGGGATTGCAGGGATTGGAGGGAGTCTATGCGTGTGCGGGCCGCGCGAGCGAACACCACACTCGCGTAAGTCATGACGGGTCTTATGCAAGTTTTGTAACGTGTCACCTTGTTCCGAAGGGATATTTTACTCCGCTTACAGATCAGTCAGTCATCCAAGGGTGACTCCCAGGTATTTGACCTTTCTGGCCCAGAGTACGGGCTGGCTAAAGAGGGTAATCAGGGGTGTGAGATTGCTTCTCCTAATCCGGGAGGAAGCCCGTGTGGAATTTCCCCTTTGAAATAGCACCGTAGTACTTTTCGCTGGGTTGATATCTCTACGCCATTTTCGGAACCACTGATCTAGGTCTACGGCTGCGCTCTGAAGTTTCCTCGCGATTAGGGACTTGTTTCTACTCGAATAGTAAACAGTCGTCGGCGAATAAAGCTAACTGGGTCGGCGGCGACCGGGGAATATCGTTGACAAATAAACTAAACAGGAGGGGCGAGAGGACAGAGCCTTACGGGACTTCAGCCGTAAGAGGTCGCAAGGAGGAGCGAGTTCCTTCAACTCGATATCGAAAAGAGTTTTAGGATTGCGTATTAGTTATACCCTGTATATTTCGAATTTAGAAAGATTTTCTACTTTTATTATTATTTTTTATTGCTTAGATGGACGGACGAGCTCACAGCCCACCTGGTGTTCAGTGGTTACCGGAGCCTATAGACATCTACAACGTAATGCCGCCCCCCACATTGAGAATTAAGTTCTAAGGTCTCAGTATAGTTACAACGGCTGCCTCATCCTTCAAACCGAAACGCATTACTGCTTCACAGCAGAAATAGGCAGGGTGGAGGTACCTACCTCTGCGAACTTACAAAAGGTCCTACCACCAGTAGATAATTACCTTTTTCAAAGGTCGCTTCTATACAAATCCTGTATCTTTAGTATTGACCGCTACCATAGTTTCTTCAATGACTTAATCTTATCTAACATTGGTCTCATAAATATGTACGAGTATTAGTTTATCTGCCTAAGGCCACCCTAATGCTTATTGTTCTTGTATTGTATCATTATATTCTTCGTTCACACTTATTATTGGATCCTTAATTTTTCAATTCTTATAGACAGTTCCACTAGAGTTAGATTTAATATTTAAAATCATTGAATAGGGGAATCTCGATCGATACTACCAATTTCCCAGATATGTTAAGGCCTTACAATAATTGAAACTCCGAACTAATCTGTCGAAGTGGTAACTGAATTTGTCTTCGGAAGTCTATTAACAAAGCTGGATGTAAACCCGTCAGCCCATTCAATGATTGGAGACCCTTTATATAGTTCAATAGCGACTTCAATCCCATGTCTGGAGATGGGTGGTGGAATTTACGTTGTGACATCTATTGCCTCCAGGTTTCAGTACTCTACTTAATAACACGTAGCTCATTCATCCAATAGAGCATTAAAATATAATATTCTTAGTAGGTAGTTATCAATTCTTAATAACATAATTCGAGCGATTGATTGCCATATGTTTTAGTAAGGGCATTACGAATTTACATATTATGTAAAAACAGTTGAATAGATATAGGAATAAAGAAAAGTTTATTTTACTACCTGCGGTGGCAAATGCGACCCATCCAGTAGGAAGTGTTGACGGACATAGACGACGTATATTTTAGTAGTGCTGAAGGACAAGAGAGAATGCAATGTTGCTGACGAGGATGTCGAAGACAGAGCGAAATGGAGGAGTAAAGTCAGGAAAGTTGACCCCACCAGCATGTGGGATAAATAGCTGGGAAGAGAGAGAGAGAAGGAGACGACGTATATTTTAGTATTACAAACGTATTGCCTATAGTCAGAGGCATAGAACCAATGGGCAAAAGAAGAAGGGGCCGACCAAGGAGCAGATGGGATCGACGAAATAATAGCAACAACTGGAAAAGAATGGAGAAACAAAGCCAAGAATAGGGAAGAGTGGAGTAAGCTGGAGGCTATACCCGAATGGGGTTCCAATTCTTCTCCATCGCTCCCTCATTACTGAGGATTGTGACTCCGCTTCAGCTTGTCGACTACCTGCTTCCATCGGTTCCGCTCAGTTGGTATAGCGCAGCGCTAAGTAGTCCGTTAGTTTGCTCGGAGATCTGGTCAGACCAACGTTTGGGGCTCCGGCCTCTAGGGGGGTTCCAATAAGACAAGTTTATATTTGTAATTTTTATTTGATAAGGTGTTTTCTTTTTTTTTAATAAAATGGGCTTATTAATATTATTATTGCCTATAGTCTAAGTAACACACCGGATTACATAAAATAAAATATTAATTTAAATTAGTTTTAATTCTGTCGTCTGTCTGTCCACTAATCCCGCCTTATGGTCTAAAACGACTCTTCCTGCTCACCGAGATATTTTTATCTGACGTCACAAACCGCAATGTATACCATGCGGATTATCCGGATATCTTTTTATTTTAGATTCAAGTTCACACTTTATTTATTTAGCATTGCTAAGCGTGGAAATGCTGCCAGCCTTCTGAGAACTTTGCCAACCGGCGGTGAGCTAACGCAGATTTTCTATTTATAAGTAGCTTTACCTAAATAATTATTAGTTAACATAAATGTTATATTACCATGTCTCGATTGTGATTACATACAGAAAAAACACGTAAAAAAACCATTAATTAACATAACCTGACACGGTTTTCTACGAGGATGGAAAGTGGATACTACGAAACGAGAATATAATATTAGTTTAACTTACGTAAACATTGCGGATCATCCCGTAATAGGATGCCGGGGTAAATGGTGTTATTAAATTATATTTGCATTGTGCTCCTTCGAAAATTCGTACGATATAATATAAATAAAATAAATTTATCTTAATGAATTTGTTGAGCTGTGTTTGTTTGTCAACCGGCTGACGTTGAAATATTTTTTGCGTATTTGTCATACGCCCTGAAAATGTATTTGTACCTAATATATATTGTCTTACTCGATGATGCAGTGGTTAGCGCTCTTGACTTCTGGCCGAGGGTTGTGGGTTCAAATGCCACATTGGGTAAACATTCGTGTGATGAACAGGTTTGTTTGGTCTTTTTTTTATTGCTTAGTTGGGTGGACGAGCTCACAGCCCACCTTGTATTAAGTGGTTACTGGAGCCCATAGACATCTACAATGTAAATGCGCCACCCACCTTGAGATATAAGTTCTAAGGTCTCAGTATAGTTACAACGGCTACCCCATCCTTCAAACCGAAACGCATTACTGCTTCACGGCAGAAATAGGCGGGGTGGTGGTACCTACCCGTGCGGACTCACAAGAGGTCCTACCACCAGTCTTTTTGTTTTTAATATACATATAATCATATTGGTTACTTCAGAATCAAATAACAACAAAAGGCTTAATTGCGTTTAATAAGAAAACAACATTTAAAGCCCTTAATCCAATAAAATTAATACTTTAAAGAAACTGAACTTGCTTGACTTCATTGATTGACATTCAAGAAAAATCATTTTTAGAAAACTAAAGAGTTTTAGATAATAAATGTTTTTGTTTACATCCATATATATTTATGTACATGTTTTCGGTTCCCATATAACAGGGATTTTTTACTTAGTCGGGTGAATGAGCTCATGATCCACTTGCTGTTAAGTGCTTACCGCAGCCCATAGAGATCACAACGTGAACGCTGCCCCCTTTACTGTTCTTACAATATTTGAAACTTTCACCTCAAGTCTCAATTTGGGTGGCGGCTTTCATAATATGATGTCCACGGACGCCGCAAACCACATAATATCCAGTGGACCGAGAGCTCTACATACTATCTAGTCCAACAAAAAAAAAACACTAACCGAATAGCCAACGATGCTATCACACTATTTTCATAAGCAATCTTCTCTGTCGTATTTTTCCGACTTAAAACCGAGACTGATTTTAAAATAGTTTATCTCGGAGAAAATTTATGCTCTTTTTCAGTGTCATACCTTTCTCCTGACAGGGCACTTTTCATAAATGGCGTTCCCTTTTCTTTTTCCATCAGATTAGTAGTTAATTTGAATTGTTTGTAATTTACGAGCGTACAGTTTTAAATGTACAGCATTTCAGTTTTTAGTTTCAGTTTTTTGAATAGTTAATTAACCGTCATACTTATTCCAAAGAGGGTTGTGGGTGGATGCTTTTGCACAATTGAAGTTAAAAATTTAGTTTGTAAACGTGTAAATGGACATCGATTGTAACAGAGCCACATCACGAATTGGGAAAGTAAAAGACCAGAAGAAAGGCAAAAATAAAAGATTACAAAAGTAAAAAAAAACCAAAAAAATGCGATATTAAATGTTAAAGATAATTTTATTTATTTGTAGTAACATTAAGAGTTGTTGTTATTTCATTATAGCCGAAATAAAATTTATTTTCTAAAATAAACAAGAAGACATAAATAATAAAGAAGAATAAGTTAAGAGTAAGTGTAAGTCGTCGTGGCCTAAAGGATAAGACGTCCGGTGCAGTAAGTCGTCGTGGCCTAAAGGATAAGATGTCCGGTGAATTCGTGTTGAACGATGCACCGGTGCTCGAGTCCCAGGCAGGGGTACCAACTTTTCTAATGAAATACGTACTCAACATATGTTCACGATTGACTTCCACGGTGAAGGAATAACATCGTGTATAAAAATCGAACCCGCAAAATTATAATTTGCGTAATTACTGGTAGTAGGACCACTTGTGAGTCCGCACGTGTAGGTATTACGACCCTGCCTACTTCTGCCGTGAAGCAGTAATGCGTTTCGGTTTGAAGGGTGGGGCAGCCGTTGTAATCTCAAGGTGGATGGCGCATTTACGTCGTAAATGTATCTGGGCTCCAGTAACCACTTAATACCAGGTGGACTGTGAGCTCGTCCACACATCTAAGTAATAAATTTTTTTATTAAGAATTTCCCTATCGTGTATTGTATTCAAAGCGACTACTACATGATTATCCACGTGTGACGGATGTATTAAATCTGATCATAAAATATTTGTAAACCCTACATTTTATTTATTTATTTATAACTTCTTATACTAGAAAGCATAAAGGCGGACTTCATGCCATAGGCATTCTCTAACAATCTACGTTAGGGGAGTGCAGTAATGAACCTTGGCAGGTGTAGTGTGAAGGTGATATTACTTAAACATATGTGTATATATAACATATATAATATTTATACATACAAATACTCGTACTTAAATAAATACATATATACATAAATATATAGATATACATAAATATATACATATAAAAACATATATAAACAAATACTATCAATTAGATGACTCTGCTAACTCTCTGAGAAACAGTTCTCGAACCTTCGTCTTAAGCGCTTCACGTGTAGTAGTTTAAATCAGTTGATTTATTGTAGTTTCATTGTTAAATTTTACAATCGACGTATCAAATGTTTTTTATCGTTTTACTTCGCTCGATAAGTTCAAAGCACTGCATAACTTATATCTCTAATACAGCGTAATGTTTGCGCCACTCCTCGACTTATCTTTATAGCCTCCTTGATTACGCTCGCTCTGGCGCCGACGATTTGATTAGGCTGGTTCTAACGTGTGTTGGACACGGGAACTTAATTTGGCGAACAAAAGTTAGTTTGGACTTTGTATGATGTTGAGTTACCGTTCGCAGGTACGCGAGATTGTGTCTCGCATTGGCGATGTATGTGTGGGTGGTTGGAATGGTTGTCTATTGCTTACTTAAATAACACATATATGAATCTAGTATGTTTTTTTTTTTTTTTTTTTTTTTTTTTTNGGTACCCCCCATATCTGGGGGGCGTTCCCCTGTAGCCGAAGCCGGGGACATAGCAACCAGCGGTCAGCAGCTGCGAAAATGCAGCGCTGACTCACTTCCACGATTACGGGGCACAGGGTGCCACCGCTCACGGCAGGCCGGCGAACCAGTGCCGTCGGAAGCTGCGATCTCCAGAAGGAGCACTCTTCACTTAGTGAAGAGTGTGGAAAGCGCAGTCCTTCCGCTCCTCCTAGTGCTGATTTTGGTCCGCGTCATCCGATCTCTTTCGTTGCAAAGCCTATCTAAGCTATCCTAAACCTAACCCTAAACCTAGGACCTTAACCTACATCTAACCTAATCATATACCTAGGACCTTAATCTACATCTAAACCTAACCCTATACCTAGGACCTAAACCTAAGAATTCTTGCAACGAAAAAGATCGGACGATACCTCTGGGAATGTCGCCCAGAGGATCCCGTTATCCGCCACCTACGGACGCGCCACGGTGGAAGTCCAGCAAAACTCCCCCACAGACGGAGCCCCCGGCCACGCAGAGTGCGCACCGGGGGGCCCGCCCAGGTCCCGGGAATCTAGTATGATCCCTCAAGCTCACCAGAATAGTTAGGAAAAAATTCATTAAGAAAGAACATACCGGACGACACAAAAAAAAATGTATGCTGTTAAATCTTAAATTAAATGACATTAACGTTATTTAATTGATATTTATCAAAGTTTTATTTTTTAATGCAATTTTTTAATGGGAATATAAAACTTTTTCTAACTTCGTATTTTCTCGTGCTACTTTGAGCTATGTTTTAAGTCCAGATCATTGGTTTAAAATCAATTATTTAATATTACCCGATCTGAATTCAAGACAGCGAATTAATAATAACGAGGTAACTAACAGTAACGAGGTTCTAGATCATGTGATTCTAAATTTAAACTAAAAAAAACTAATAATTTTACATTACAAAACACATCTACATTAAAATTTATTATACTAAATATCGGTATAAATCAGTAACAGAAGGTCGGGTTCCCATAAATATTTTTTTATTAGAACACTTTAAAATGGTGGTTGTTTATAAAATTCCTCTTAATAGAACTCTTTTAGTTTTAACGCTAAACTAAAAAAAAATGTCAAATTACAAACGAAGCCAAATTTTTTTTGGCGAAAAGTACTTTTGCCCAAAAATTTATTATCTTTTCATTTTGAAATATATGAAGCAATGCACGCTCAGTTGTTGATAAGCTATTGGATATTCTAAGAGCCCGTATGTCTCTTAAGATATCAGAAATATATTCCAGAGTCAGTGTACCGCGGCAACTTTGAATAATTAACATAACCATTTCGATTACGGGACCAGCTAAATGCAGGACCGACATTAAAGTTTCCTGAAACTACAAAATCGAATTCAGAGGAAGCCTCCTGAATTGCAGACACAGAGATTGAATGGTTGAGATCGCAGTTCAAAATAGGCTTCAATACAGGGAAAAGTAATAGAATGATTAGCAAATGAATTAGGAAATACCTTGGCGTAATGATAGCTAGTTGAATTCTATTTATAAGCCATATTAAATTATATTTCTAGCCTGCTTGTTCTTTAGCTGCTTAGGGTACCTAAAAGCACCGTTAGTGGATCGGGAGGTTCAGAGATGACGTGTTTTGGGCGGCGTTCACTGTTTAACATTCGGTTTTTTTTTATTGCCTTTGTAGGCAGACGAGCATACGGCCCACCTGATGGTGAGTGGTTACCGTCGCCCATGGACTTCAGCAATGCCAGGGGCAGAGCCAGACCGCTGCCTACCATTCGGTCCGCAGGATCGGGAATGTAGTTATCGGCGGCCACGATGAGAGGGTTCTCGTGCCGCTTTCTCGAAATGGCGCACTGATGCCGACTGTAGATACTTAGTGATGGACTCTAGATCCAGGTCGTCATGCAGGTCGATGTTCCTGACGAACCACGGGGCTCTGATGGCTATCCTGCAAGAACGGGATTGAATGATTTGAAGAGATTTCAAGTTAGTGTAGGCCGCGTGAGCGAACACTACACTTGCATAGGTCAGGACGGGGCATATGCAAGTTTTAAACGATACTACTTTTAGGACAAGGACAAGAAGTGTATAGTGTTTTGTATGATACTCAAAAAACTTTTTTTTTTTTTTTTAAAACGCCATGTTAACTGATCCCGTGATAAGTTCGTAAATAACTTGTGTTACAGGTACCAGATAACGGAAACAAATGTTAGATTTTTATTATACACATACATATATTTAATATACATCCATAACCCTGGAAAAGACATTTATATATATCATACTAGCTGACCCGGCAAACGTTGTATTGCCTTAAATAAGATTTCTAGGGAAATTTTACTGTAGAAAAAAAAACCTCATTTAACCACATAATACCTCATTATAAACAAAAAAAAATTAAAAAAATTAAAATAAAAAATAAGTGTTTGGGTTGGACAACCCTCTTCACTTAGGGGTATGAAAAATAGATAGTAGCCGATTCTCAGACCTACTGAACATACTATTGATACACAAATAAAACCAAAAAAACATGGCTGAAAAATGTATAGGAGTATTGTATAGCTCTCAAATATATTATGATGTATAGTGAGTAAGTAAGACAGGAGACCGGCTTCGTCCTCATCCCTACTACGTGATGTTTGCTGGATGAGTGGTGACACCTGGCGGGGATAGCTGATCGATCGATAGTTGATCAGTAGTCGACCTGCGAGCGCGGAAGATCAAATTCAATTTAAAAAAAATCATAATTAAAGGAACTTGAAATTATAAACTCTGAATAAGAATTTATCGTACTACAATTATAATATTTGATTGCCATCTTGCAACCTTATTGCGGATCTGTGCATAGAATAAAAAAAATATTAATCGGGATGGAAAAATAGGGGTTGATCGTATAAGAGTGAAAATTGAGTATGAGAGTAATATGATTTTTTTTATTTTAAGTCATGACAAAACAAAATAAAAAACTTGCCAAAAAAATTAAAGTTTATAATTAACAAATAAAAAATAGGGGTTGGTCATAGAGGGATGAAAAATTGAGAGTAAAATCAGATTTTTTATTTTAATTCATGACAAAATAAAAATAAAAATGAAAATCTTGCCAAAAAAATCAAAAGTTTATAATTAACAAATAAAAAATAAGGGTTGATCGTAGAGGGGTGAAAATTTCAGAGTAATATGAATTTTTTTATTCTACGTCATGACAAAATAAAAACAAAATTCTCGCAAAAAAATTTAAAGTTTTTAATTAGCAAATAAAAAATAAGGGTTAATCGTAGAAGGGTGAAAATTTAGGGTTGTATGTATTTTTGTATGTTGTATGATAAAAAAATAGAAATCAAAAATTTTGTAAAAAAATAAAAAAAATATATATAGGGGTGAACTACCCCTAACATTTAGGGGGATGAAAAATAGATGTTGGCCGATTCTCATAGATGCCGGATAAGCACAAAAAATTTCATCAAAATCGGTCAAGCTGTTTCGGAGGAGTATGGCAACGAAAACTGTGACACGAGAATTTTATATATTAGACAAGTATCTTCGCTTGGCGGGATTCAAACCCACGACCCGCTTGTGTAGTGACCATGTCACTTACCATTACACTAGACGGCCGTCTGTTCATCATTCATCATTATCCTGCCCTTCTCCCAGTCACCTGGGGTCAGCGCAACTTGTTTTCTCCTTCCATACTCTTCTATCATATACCATTTCTTCGCTCACTCCCCTCCTACCCATATCGTCTTTCACACAATCCATCCATTTCTTCTTAGGTCTACCTCTTCCTCTAAATCCTTCCACATTCATAGTTAGCACTCTCTTAACAACCTCATTTTCATTTCGTCTCATCACATGTCCATACCATCCCAAACGTGCACTCCTCAGCTTTTCTGTCACAGGTGCCACTTTTTATGTATACCCCAGACGGCCGTCTGTTGTATACATAAAAAGTTTGGGAAGATAATTTCGTAGTTTTAAAAAAAAACATATTTAAATGGTTAATTAATCAAAAGAATCAACATCTCGGATATTTAGACCGATAACAGCGAATGCATTTGTATGATAATATCCGCTTTTCTATCTGCATAGTATTCTAATTTCTAATCTTCAACGTTGTTTCATTGTAACGTCTATGTTATGACTATGAATTACATCTTTACATTGTAAAATTCCTACAGTCAATCAATTCGATCAGTCGAACGGTATCGATCACGCATTACATATGCACAAAGCCGGCACGCACGCCGTCCTTTCGTTGCTTTTTATTCGGGAATCGAAGCGTTTTTCAGCAAACAGTAGATTCGCTCGTCCATGTTTTTCACCCATTAAATATTCATCACGATGGGCAGATGTATAAGCTTCTATGTTCACATAATTTTATTTTTCTCGATAAAGAAACATAGTGCAATTTTATTTTTCCTTTTTTTTATTGTTTAGGTAGGTAGACGAGCAAACAGTTCACCTGGTATTAAATGGTTACTGGAGCCCATAGACATCTACAACGTAAATGCGGCACCCACCTTGAGATATAAGTTCTAAGGTCTCAGTATAGTTACAACGGCTACCCCACACTTCAAACCGAAACGCATTACTGCTTCACGGCAGAAATAGGCGGGGTGGTGGTACCTACCTGTGCGGACTCACAAGAGGTCCTATGTAGTACTGATCAAGTTACGTTATTCATCAACTCAAATAAGCATTTACGCAATTCACGCGCAGTATACGTGAAACCCTCAAAAGTATTATATATTCTTCTACACTAGGCTAAATCCATGGTTGTATAAGTTTATCTCTTTCTAGTGTTGCTTTTTCGTTTCATCGCGGTTCTAGTGACAGCGGTGCTGTAGAAGTCTTTACTTAATAAAGTTTATTATCCAATTAGGCATAGTAATTACTAATTACTAAAAACTATTTTGGTCGTAAAGTATTCACAGTTTTGAAGCAATGAACAGCTGTAATATTAAATAGAAGTTTTAGTTTTAGTCAAATTTCTAAATCACCACCTCTGAAGTCATAATAGCGAGATCCGTTTGTTTTCCACTAATCGTTTTTTACTAAGTCGCCAATATAATGCTTATTTCCAAGCCCTAATATCGCAGCCCAAAAACCATAAGACTGTAACCTTATTTACTGTAATCTTAACAACCATTTCATGCATTGGATTTTATTTATTTCTATTTTAAATTAACTTGCAACGAGATAGATATTCCCTTCAAAACACAACGCACATCATTCGTGCACCTATAAAAATCCAATAAAATATATAGCATGGATACCCCTTAAATCTAAAAAAATAATAGAATATCCGGTACTAGATACTCTATAATGGAAGAAAATTATTAGACCATTATTTCAGGTAGGTAGACATCTCCACGAGCAAAATAACCTATGACTCCTCGCAACAAAATAAATGGAAACAAAAATTTCATTTCTGTGCGTATACATTTACTTTATTTCTTTTACTTTATGTACATAATAATATTAATAACTTATCTTACACGATTGGTAGTGTGAGAAATCAAAATGTTTTGATTATTATAAGCACTTAATTTTTTGAAGTTATACTTCTTTAGGCGCGTTATGAAAAATTGATGAGAGTGAAATTTTACGATGCTCGCGCATCGTGACACAAAATTAACAGAATGAACTTGCCCACTAAATCGCTCATTACAATACGACCGACGTAACTTGGCGAGTCTGAATATAGCCGCAGNACCTAACCCATGCATCAGCCCGCTGAGTTTCTCGCCGGATCTTCTCAGCGGGTCGCGATTCCGATCCGGTAGTAGATTCATTCGCGAAACAATTGCTCTTGAGTTGTTAGGTCTCCTTCGGAGGCGCTCGGGTAGCTGTTAGCAAATCCCACCCCTCCTGGCTGAGCCTTTGCTCGCCCACCTGTCCTGGTGAAACTGGAAAGGCCTTCGGGCCACCAGTAAACTTTCAATCATAAATCATTCACACGTTGCGCTGGTGTAGTGTTTGTGAATAAGCGCGCGGCGTGACGTCGCACTGCATGAGCATCATGAAAAGTCTGCCCATCTATTTCTCACGCGGTCTAGCTTATGAGCGTGAAATATAGCGTATATAAATATAAATATAGCGTGGTCTTATTTTTATTATTGTTTTAATATTAAATTATTATTGTCTAATTGTAACTGCATAAGTTGATAAAAAATGCTTTGCAATATAGATATAAGTTCTAAGGTCTCAGTATAGTTACAAAGGCTACCCCACCCTTCAAACCGAAACGCATTACTGCTTCACGGCAGAAATAGACGGGGTGGTGGTTGGTACCTCCCCGTGCGGACTCACAAGAGGTCCTACCACCAGTACTCATCAAGTTACATTATTCATCAACTCAAATAAGCATTTACGCAATTCACGCGCAGTATACGTGAAACCCTCACAAGTCTATATCTATACTCTATACTAATATTATAAAGAGGAAAGATTTGTTTGTTTGTTTGTTTCGAATAGGCTCCGAAACTACTGGACCGATTTGAAAAATTCTTTTTCCATTAGAAGCCGACATTGTCCCTGATGAACATAGGCTACTTTTTTTTTTTTTATTTTTTTTTTTTGGTTTCATGTGCGTTTTAATGTTTCCGAAGCGAAGCGAGGGCGAGTCGCTAGTATTATATATTTTTCTATGCTAGCCTAAATTCTATGGATCTATATGTTTATCTCTTTCTAGTGTTGCTTTTTCGTTTCATCGCGGTTCTAGTGACAGCGGTGCTGTAGAAGTCTTTACTTAATAAAGTTTATTATCCAATTAGGCATAGTAATTACTAAAAACTATTTCGGTCGTGAAGTATTCACAGTTCTGAAGCAATCAACAGCTGTAATATCAAATAGAAGTGTCAATTTTAGTCAAATTTCTAAATATATGTTTTTCAATTTATTTTTTTATTGCCCGAGCTGGCAGACGAGCATACGGCCCGCCTGATGGTAAGTGGTTACTGTCGCTCATGGATGTCAGCAATGCCAGGGGCAGAGCCAAGCCACTGCTTACCGCTAAAAATCACCGCTTCTGCTTTCATAATAGCGATATTCGTTTGTTTTTCGTTAATATTTTTTTACTAAGTCGCCAATCCCATGACTATTTCCAAGCCCTGACTTCGCATGTTAAAAACGATAAGACTGTAATCTTACTTACTGTAATCTTAACAACGATTTTCATGCATTGGGTTTTAACCATTTCCATTTAAAATTAACTTGCAACGAGTTATTCCCTTCAAAACGCAACGCACATCATTCATGCACCTATAAAAATCCAATAAAATATATAGCATGGATACCACCTAAATCTAAAAAAAGAATTGAATATTCGGTACTAGATACTCTTTAATGGAAGAAAATTATTAGAGCATTATTTCAGGTAGGTAGACATCTCCACGAGCAAAATAACCTATGACTCCTCGCAACAAAATAAATGGAAACAAAAATTTCATTTCTGTGCGAATACTTACATTAACTTTATTTCTTTTACTTTATATACCTATGAATAAGCTTAGCTTACACGATTGGTAGTGTGAGAAATAAAAATGTTTTGATTATTGTAAGCACTTATTTTTTTGAAGTTATACTTCTTTAGGCGCGTTATGAAAAATTGATGAGAGTGAAATTTTACGATGCGCGCGCACCGTGACACAAAATTAACAGAATGAAGTTGCCCACTAAATCGCTCATTACAATACGGCCGACGTAACTTGGCGAGTCTGAATATAGCCGCAGGTGAACTTTCCGAACCGTACCGAGAATTACCGAATTTATACGATGTCAAGAAAAGGGATGTCCAATATGTGTGTTTGAGGATGTTGTTTAATCGATTTTTTTTCAAATTGATTAAAAAAAAAATGTAATAAAAATAAAGTATAACTTCTTACGCGCGTACATAGGTACACGCACCCTTTTTATTATCACAAAAGGGTAAAATAGAATTGTCCGAGCATGCAACAAATTTGATATTCACCGATGCTCATGAACTGATGCTTGATGATGTTTGGTGATCCAATGCCGAAGGTAAAGTTAATCGCTTAGATTTCGTTCACTTAGCATTAAAATTTGTTAGATCTAACAGGCGAAATTATGTACAAAGAGATCTTTCAAAGAGATCCTTTCAGTATTTGGTCACAAAGCTCGATCAAAACAAGTGTAGCTGGAAAAGATCCATTACTTTTTTCAAGAATCATTCAAGATTCATCAGATTTTCTGATTTCATCACAGCTGAACAAAAACCGTCGCCTTTTTCCGATCTTAATCCACTGTATTATGCTAAATGATCTCATTTTAATACAACATATACCTAACTATGGCAACCTCTATACGCTATCAATGACGATTCTAGAGGACACCAGACTAGACTAGAATATAATTTACTGCACATTAAAATTACTAAATTATATCTGCAGCTATTAAAATTTAAAAGTACAACATAATAATTTAGTATAATGAGACTATAGTAAAAGTCTTATCGAACAAAACAAGAAATATTATGCCACAGACACAGAGAGGTCGCAGTACGAAAAAGTGTAATGTTTATATCTTTAGAACTAATTGTCTATGTCTTCCCAGTGCTCCTAAAGAACTCCATAAGATTGGCAGCGGTAAATTTTTCCGTGGAGAAAATAGGAGTTTAATATGTAGCTCTCCACAACGCTTAAAGAACTTTACTAAAGGTTTTGGAGACTATTTGAAATTGGCTTCATATTTTTAGCACAAACTGCACTAGTCAATGTTTCATGTAATAGCTATGTTTTCTTTGTGACAATATTTAAAGAAAGACTATGTTTAAGATAAGCGATTCGGAAAACCCGATTAGCTGATTGTTTAATTCCAATTACATTTCTGAGTGTAGGAATCCTCAGAATTGTTCAAAGCTCTTCTAAAACAACTCGTTTCACAATGGCCTCATAATTCACACACGTAATTCAAATCAAATATCGTTGATTTACATATTCATTGTGTACCGCCGTCTGTTGTTATAATTCCGAACGAGAAGTACGGGAATTTACTGATATACTTTTATGGAATTAAAGTTCCTATTAATCTTTCCTTGAACAAATATACAGACACACAAATTTATATTTGCATGTCAGTTGTCAACCGATGACATCACCCAGTCGTAGTGTTTGCACATATTCAATTCCACACGATTTTTTCATGGTAAACTATAATACTATTCTAAAAAATCAGCTTCAAAAATCATCGGACTATCTAAGAGAAGCGAGCGATCATTATGACGAAAAATACTGGCAACCAAACATCAGAGAATCATCTACTGCTTAATGTCCGATCCGGCTATGCATACATTCGCGACCACGGCAACCTCTTGATGCTGCTGTAAACTAACAAATAACCAATATGTATACATACCAATATGTGGTTAGTCGACAGAGAATTAAAGTTATCGAAATAGCTCAAAGAGTCAGCAAGCTGAAGTGGCAATGGGCTGGCCATATAAACCGTAGAACTGACGATCACTGGAGCAGATGGGATCTCGAGTGGAGATCGCGCTGCGGAAAACATAGCGTGGGACGTCTCCTGGATAGGTGGTGCGATTACCTCCGAAAGGTGGCCCGCAAGAAGTGGATGAGGAGAGCCGAAGACCGGGCTCAGTGGTGTGGATTGGGAGAGGTCTATGTCCAGCAGTGGACGACTGTGGGCTGATGATGATGATGATGATGATACCAATATGTAGTCAAGTGAGCTCAAGCTCCGTCTAGTATTGGAGTAGTTGCCGTAGCCCATACACATCGCAAAGTATATAACGAAAGGGGTTTTTGGGTCTGATTGAATCTCCTTCTAAATGCAGTTTGAGGAACGGTAATCCATTTAATTGGTCTGGAGCAAAACCTCCTAAGAAGTTCCCGCAACTAAGAGAGCACTCGGAGTATATTGAACCTAATATCTGATGATGGTAAAGTCGGGTCGAAGATGGTTAAGGGCCACCCGCCAAAGGACTCCCTGTACTATCGCCCGACGCCTCATCCCCGGTCGAAATAAGACCCAGGCAAATAGGAATTGGTAGACTGCTGGTACTCGTCAACAAGGACTTGCTATACGCCTAGTACTAGGAGTAAATTTCGTAAAGAGATATTGATACTCCGGAGCTCTTTAACCGGTTCACAAATAAAAATCAGGTGCTTCTACTAATATCGATTAATTTTAACTTGAGACTTAATATTTATGGTCGTTAAAACCCTTAATATTTACACAATATTTAATTATTTATTATTTATTTTATTTATTTATTTATGTACACACAAAAAGGAAGACATAGTACAGAGTAATAGGAAAATTATGTACAAAGACACTGCTTATTTCTTTAAGAAATCTCTTCCAGCAGACCTGCGAGAGGATTCTAATCTATAATTGAAAAGCGGTTAATTAAGCTGTACATTTTTACATTACAATTCAAGATATAAAACAACTGAGTTAATTCCATTCAAATACATTATAGCTTCATCACGGACCATGTGTGTTCACATAACAAGCAGACAGTAAATAACTATATACATATTATAGTTATTGTACGTACGTGCGAATGTGGGCCGGATGACGTGGCAGTTTCCCGCAAACTGCCGCAACGAGCTTCCGTTACATTAGGGTTGACCCTTTCAAGTAGTATATGATAATCTATCTGTTAGTATTTTTTTTTTATTAGTTGATATTTATTGTTAACTAGTTGACCCGGCAGACATCGGAATGCCTCAATCGATAAATAAAAAACTTAAGCTTTTGTATAAAATAAACTTAAAACAAACAAAAGGAATCCGTCCGACGGGGTACACATCAAAGGAAAAACAAAATCGTTATTTTTATTTAATTCCGAGCATTTTCATATTTATCTACCTTTTAAACCTTCTCTGGACTTCCACAAATAATTCAAGACCAAAATTAGGCAAATCGGTCCAGCCGTTCTTGAGTTTTAGCGAGACTAGCGAACAGCAATTCATTTTTATATATAGAGATAGATTGGATTATGCGTACATGGGTTGAGAGTATATACATAGATTCTCTCTTACTCGCACGATGAAACGAACGCTTTCATTCATTTGGAAAAAACAATTCACTTGTTCTGAAACATTGATGTTATAGTTTAAAACATTCATAGAATTTTACTCTCTATATAGCTAATGGGTAGCGGACATTTATTAATGATAATCAGCCCGGCTACACGAAGAGATGAGTTTGAGTTACAAATTTTCGGGCGGCAGCGGCTTGGCCTTGCCCCTGGCATTGCTGAAGTCCATAGGCGACGGTAACCACTCGCAATCAGGTGGGCCGTATGCCCGTCTGCCTACACGGGCAATAAAAAATAGAAAAAAATTGTTGAAATTTAAATATTACGTCAAGTTTGTTGTAAAAGTAGTCAATTTTAACTTGTTTTCATTACGGTCTGTTAATTATTGAAATTGTTCACGATAAGTTGTATTAAAACTGCCTTATTTTGTTTGATTAATTTTTTCGCAATACCAGACTTTTTTTTATTGTCGTCCATTTGATACACGCATGTTTTTTGAATGATATGACCGCTGACACGATCAGTCTTAGCAATTACAAAAACAATAAGTCTAGAAGCAATTAACTCCGTAATCGAAACTTGCTGAGAGCATTATCTTATTCCAATTTTCTCTCTCATTTCTTTAACAAGATGAAGACACTCCGTGTCAGACACTCCTGGATCATTCGAAAAGAAATGTTAATGTCTTGGAATAATTTTAAAGTAATGAAGTTACTTATCCGACAGTCCTTTCCGAGGAACGATATACAATTTACTTTTTTTAAATTGATGATCTTTCTGAATGGAAATGACAGAAAGTGTTTCCAGTTGGTGACGTTGAATAACGAGCATTGTTTTTGGTCTACTGATTGTAAAAGATAATCTATGTTCACGAAAAAGAAATATAGACAGAACGAAAAGCCCCAAAGCGTAACTGATTTGTTACAGTTATTGTTTTGTTTAAATATCTTAAACGTGATATCTCTAACAGATCACATAATATAAAGATTGTTTAGATGGGTGGACGAGCTCACAGCCCACCTGGTGTTAAGTAGTTACTGGAACCCATCGACACCCACAGCGTAAATGCGCCACCCACCTTGTGATATAAGTTCTAAGGTCTCAAGTATAGTTACAACGGCTGCCCCACCCTTCGAACCGAAACGCATTACTGCTTCACGGTAGAAATAGGCAGGGTGACGGTACCCACCCGCGCGGACTCACAAGAGGTCCTACCACCAGTAAAGCTCGAAAGCAGTTAGCCCGATTTCCAGAAATTGACAATGAAAACAATGTGCCATGCCCTTCTATGATGTACCATGCCCATAGGTGAATGCCAAAGGCTAAAATAGAATGGTTCTTCGTCAAACGTGCTTACGAACGACATTGGTCAATTTGAAATGCAGTTTTTATAAATCAATGTAATAAGAACTATGATTAAGTTTCAATCTCGCATTTCATTAATCTCGTTTGTCAATCAACTCTGTAAATATTTTAAAACAATCCCAAAGAGCCCAACGAGATGAAAATAAACTATTTAACTATAGCTTGGAAGTTTAATATTTGAATTAGTATCGCTATTTTTAACGTTGTTTTTTTTAACCACGTAAAACTTAGCATTAAGTTACACAATTGCTTTAAAGCTCAATCGGTACGAAGAGTTTCAATACATTCGTCTTAATAATTACCTCGTAGGTAATTTAATTCAAAGGTTTCCGCTAAGCGTTCACGTGCACGACTCGTAAATAGCTGTTATTGAGAATAATACTTTGGGCCCATCTCTCTTTATTATAATTCAGCTACTATTATTGTGGCTGTAGTTTATTTATTGCATTCCTGGAAAAACGGAGGATCATTTGGTGGTTACCGATGCTCATTGTTCGTAATAACGCCAGGGCATAGCTAAGCTACGGTTTACTCTGAATTACTCTCCTCAAACCTTCTTCGTAGGATGTCATAGCGCTCAATAAATATGGAAGGAAGTTGATTCAAAAGCCGGATAATGCGCGGCAAAAAGATATCTTCCAACGCTTTGTGACTAAACGCGGTAAGGCTCGATTGACGGATGGTGCGACTGTAAAAAGCTGATGACCGCACCATCTCAAACAATACCTCAGAGCACCTTCATAAAACATACCGTACCAAATACAGATAGAAGCGAAGCGATTGAGATAGTAAATTTTAATAAAGTACAAACCCATCGCTAATCGCCCTTATTAATTAACAAAAGCTTCTCAAATCGAAGAGTATGTGTTTGTCTTTTATTTGTTACCTTTGATTAATGTTAATTATTGCGGACTGATTGAAATCAACAAATTAAAGAGCGGACGGTTAGCGTGGTATGGACATTTGATGCGTAGAGAGAAGATGCATGTGACTAGGAGATGTATGGAAATGGTAGTGCAAGGTAGAGGGAGAAGAGGTCGACCGAAGAAGACATGGATGGAGTGTTTGAATGACTATATGAGAGGAGTGAGGAGTGAGTGTTGAGATGACGGCTGATAGAAGAGAATGGAAGAAAAAAATTAGCTGTGCCGATCCCAACTAGTGGGATAAGGTGGAGAAAAAGAAGATTGTGGACTGATTGGCGCACTAACTACTCGCACTAGCGCCCCTAACTGCCGCGTCAAGAGTCACTGTGTCGAGTGTGGGACTGGACATTAAGAAAACATTCATGTGACGCACAAGTTTCTTTGTTCTGTGTCTTATCTATAAGTGTACATTTTAAAACGTATTTACTGAGCATTCTAATTTGGGACCCGATGGCCATTCAAAATTTATTGAAAATCAATGTGTAATTAGTATTTTTTAAATACCATTTACAAAGTTACATATTTTAATATCATTGAAAGTAAAGAGTACTTATGTGTTTGTTCATTTGTCCATAAAATACGGAGAATACGGACCCACGTTCTTTGTGAATAAATATGTAATTCGTTTGAAGTGATTTGGCTATTTTTATCGCCAAAACTACACGAGTTTGGTATGAGAATAGTGTTGCCTATTTTTGAAAATCTGGAAATCCACTGGAAGCGTCTAAGCTTAATATATCACTATCGACATCTGGCAGACGGCCAGAGGAGACAAACACTGCTTCTGAAAACACAAAAATTAAAAATATGATGTTTGATTAATGAACTTGGCGGTTCCACTGAAACACCAAACAAAAATATTTGCTTGGGTTTTCTGCTGATTTCAGATATAAATGTTTCTCATTCCTATATCTATTTCATAGTTTATTGCATTATTTTTGAAGACATACAGGTTTGAGTTAAGTCATGTATCTAAAGCCACATACATGATCATGTGGCTTTAGTCATCATTTACTTAATTTCCTATACGTACTTACTTTTTAGTTCATGTGTTTCGGAACCTCAAACTAAACTAACTAATGGTAAACTAAAACTAAACACTTTGTAATATTTATGGGCTTAGACAATGTTGAGTAAAAGATCATGTAATAGGGCTGTGCCTTTTTTAACAAGACTTACATTAGATATATCTGAACTCAATGACATCCAGCCTTTAGATATGTTAAAGTGATTGCGGGCAGGTACAAGGAGATGCTCTATCGGAATACCGATTGCGGTATAAAACTGCTTATTGTATCAAGTCGATTTTGTGAAATACGTAGGTACATAATAAATGTTCACGATTGACCTCCACGGTGAAGGAATAACATCGTGTTATTAAAATCAAACCCGCAAAATTATAATTTGCGTAATTACTGCTGGTAGGAGGTCTTCTGAGTCCGCACGGGTAGGTACCTCCACCATACTTGACTAAAAAAAGCGTGGTGTGCATAGTATCAGTAGTTATAAATATTTTATGAACAGATATAAATAGAGGGGCTATTTTGATAATATCCTGAAAAGCACTCCACGCTTTTTTACAATAAAAGATTTTTTTCTTACACTATTTTTAATTTAAATTTATTAATATTTTTTTTCTATTTTTTAGTTAGATTTTCTATAAAAGCGTATTTTGTTAGTTTTTTTAATCTATTATTAATTTTTAGAAATTGCATGAGATGAAGGAGCTATGTACGAAGAAACAGTACAAGTAACAAAAGTTTGTTGCCAGTTTTGTTAAAATTAACAAATTGTATCATATTATCCCCTTAATCCACTCATGTCATCATTTATCCGTTACAATAACTAAATATTCGACGTTACCCGGGTCGTATCGTTTACTATAATAAAAGTAATTCAGTGTATAAACCATTTTTGTACGCAATATCACTTAAATACATTGATCGCTTTTTGGATGATCGATTAACACATACATACGTCACATACAAATGTCACATAAAAACGTCACATACAAACTCTCACATTAATACAAGTAATACAGTATCCATCTATAAGTCCAACATTTAAAAAAATGTGTTAATATCAATTTGCACTTATTTAAATTTTGTCCAGGAGATAACGTTAAATTTTATGTTTGATTAATGCACACTCATTCATTCAGTTCAATATATCATTCGTTGAAGAGCATCTTCTGAAGGCATTGCGCGGCGCATCGGCTGTGCCAAATCTGGCTTTTGGCGCGGCGCCGATGGTTCTCCTACAAGCTTTAAGTGGACGTTTGTCCTATCCATTTTTATTATGATCTAAGTATTCCGCGTTCGCGCCCTGAATCCGGGATTAACGCGACTCCGAGATTTGTTATCTTTGTATTTATCTAAGACCGAGTATCTGAGGATTTTTTTTTTCGGTGTAAATAATCCAAGGGTTTGTTCAAAAGGAAATCGGATTTATGTTTTTTTTTTTTGTGTTGTGTTGTTGGAACTTTGTCGTCCTTTGTATTATTTGAACTGTAAGCGTTTGTTATTTTTGCTTATATATTACATTGAATTTAAGCGCGATTAGTGTGAAAAACCGGTATATGAACCGTAACTATGAATGTGGAAGGATATAGAGGAAGAGGTAGGTAGACCTAAGAAGAAATGGATGGATTGCGTGAAAGACGATACGAGTAATAGGGGAGTGAGCGAAGAAATGGTATGTGATTAGAGGAGTATGGAAGTAAAAAACATGTTGCGCCGACCCCAGGTGACTGGAAGAAGGGCAGGAAAATGATGATAGTCTGAAAAACCGGAACGCATTAATGCTTTGCGGCAGAAATATGCAGCTTAATGATGATACTTTCCCATGTATGCTTTAGTTCTTCTATAACTGCGTAACACTGTAAATTTTAAGTAAACCCAATTTCATTATATACTAGCTGACCCGGCAGACTTTGTAGTGCCTCAATCGATAAATAAAAAACTTAAACTTTTGTATAAAATAAACTTAAAACAAACAATAGGAACCCGTCCTACGGGGGAGACATCAAAGGAAAAACAAAATTGCTATTTTTATTTAATTCCGAGTACTTTCATATTTATCTACCTTTTAAACCTTCTCTGGACTTCCACAAATAATTCAAGACCAAAATTAGCCAAATCGGTCCAGACGTTCTAGAGTTTTAGCGAGACTAACGAGCAGCAATTCATTTTTATATATATAGATAGATAGATAGATAGAAGATAATAATAAAAATAATGGGGAACAACTTAAACGCGGTCATACGGCCATCTGATGCTGAATGGTTACCGTCGCCCATGGACTTCAGCAACGCCAGGGGCAGAGCCAAGCCGCAGCCTAACATTAAATACTTATATACGTTTAAATATGTACATAGGTAACAGTTCATCACACATTGCTTACCCGATGTGCGAATCGAACCCATGACCCCCGGCGCAATGGTTGGGGGCACTAACTTTTCCACACCAACTTATTTTGACTCAGATTTATTCAGATAGCGTTTCGGTTTGAAGATGTCTGTGGGCTCCAGTAACCACTTAACACCAGGCTGTGAGCTCGTTCACCCATCTTAGCGATAAATAAAAAAAATTAAAGACAATGTTACAAAACGTCTAAATTATAATTCACGTTCCGAAATATTTAGTAGAGATATATGATTCGGTGAAACGAAGTTAAATTCGGTATCTTGTGTTTAACGGCTACAGAGACTGAATGTTACAGCGAGAATGGACCGCTGTCCTTGGGGAGGTTTCCATGACAACGGATCCCCAGGTACGGGTAACTAAATGCACTTAAGAAGAGTACGCGTATCGTCTGCGGTATTTGATGTATTCCGCAATATACAATAATAAATTGTACATTACACGAAACACCAAATACCGCTAATTGCAATGCAAACAGCATGCTTATATGCCCCTCACACTAGTACCTAAGTCATATATCAATTCTTATAAACACATAATGTACTCTAACTTTTAGTTATTAAGTTCTAAATCATTGTTACTATATAACATACTTATTTCCTTATGTCACTAAATCATTTGTATATTGTTTATTTTTCATCAAATCTTCATTTGTAATTAGAACATTACCTAGTTAATAATTATGTATTCCTTTCGTATTAGTAATATCCTGTCATTTACTAATTGTGTCGTTTTGGATCCTAAATATGCTTACCAATAAGGTTCATAATCTAAATGACTCATTAACTAATTGTGTAGTAAATACTATTCGTGTATAAATTCTCTTTTTCTTTGAAACTCAGGAGTTCGACATCAACCTTCAAGCTTATAACATTCTAACTATGTTCGTGTAACACAAGATTTTTATAAAAGATAAATAAGTCAGTGTGTTACTAAATAGAGTTTTCTTAAAACTACAAAACCGCGAAGTGAAAACGGAGACAGACGATAGTACTAATGACACCTTTGATGATGGGACGGAAAAAAATGGATCCTGACTTAAAAACAAATTTTTTTTTTAAAACGTTTTATTAGCATTATTTAGGCTCCATCATGTTAGTACAGATAAATGAAACGATAGTTTCGTATAAAATACATTACTAAAAAAAAAACAGCAATGAAACACAAAATCAAAAACAGCTGATGCTCGGGTCAACGAACCCCCGGGCGCGGCGTTTCTTTTACACGCACAACATTGTAGGTACAAAATTTTCGTTTTCGGATGCGGTCTCCTAACACACAGTATTAATAAATGATAATGCCTTTTATGCCTTTTCGGTCTCAAGTAATTCGCCGCTGAAGTTTGCTTTTCTTCACATTGTCAGTAAAGCCTTGTTCGGACTAGGCGAGTATTTTAGTCGAGTACCGAGTAATTTAGTGGCTAAACTACTCGCTACTCGCCCGAAAAAATAGAACAAAATGGATTGACTTGACTAAATTATTTACTAACCTACTCGACTAAATTTTTGATGCTCAGACACATTTAGCTACTAAATTACTCGGTACTCGACTAAAATACTCGACTAGTCCGAACAAGGCTTTAAAGACAACGTCACTCAAAATTAAAGTTCGAATCGTTAGAAATTCTGTATCAACAAAATACTTGATTTTCTTCACCGACAGTTTATCAAAATACCCAATTTCCATGAAAAATTCTTGTTGAGTAAGACAAACATAAAATTGTTACCTTACATTATTTTTACAATGAGCATTTAGAAAATTAATTATTTTCACAAAGCTCCGTTGGAGTTAGCTTCATAATGACGTCGTTTGGAATTAAAACTTACTACGAACTAACTTTAAATTATTCATTACGTTGGATCATACACAATGATTAGCCACATGGGACATCACTCGCTATGATTGGTGTTTAAGCTTATGTGAAAAAAGTTTAGCATTATGTGATTTTATTTAATGATAATTATTTATGATCCACAAATAGAGCACTATTCGTTTTATTTTAATTAGTCATTGCCCTCTAACCGAAATTCGACATAATCACAAATAACGACTTGGATTCATTTTAGGTATTACGTTTTATCTCTTGATTTGGTTTTACAGTTTAAAATAAATAAGTATTTCTAAAAAAAAAACAACTCAGGCTCTTAAATAGCTACAAAACAAATAAAATAGAAAATCGCTTGACACAGAGTGAACGAATTGACTATTTCCATATATTTTTTTTTTGTCAAATGATACAGCTGGTCAAAGTTAAAACGTAAAAAAATTAATTTGAAAAAAGACGAGTCAATGGTACTTAATTAAATATTTAGTTTTTAGCTATTAACGTACAAATTAATATCGAGTGTGACTATTTATAACTTATCTTACTACCGCTGACTGGATGGCAATCGTTTAGGTACATAAAGATTTTCAATTACAAACAGTATCTTCCAGTACTGTTTCTGAACAAAAAGACAATAAACGCTGTAATTTGGTTCGCTTCAATTCAAAGGATTGCGGAGAGGTCGGAAATGGATCATTGACCTCCCGTGAGACCATCCTTTGATCTAAGGCGGAATACCGGCGTGGGTTTGGCCGAAAATATATTCAAAAGTTAAAACGTATCTTTAGACAGTTTTGCAAATCTTAACCCTCGCATATTCGCAACGGTAGAACGTGTCACGACTAATGGCTTCTACTAAATTGATTATATGGATAACGAAGAGAACAGGTGATGCTCAAGAATATTTAAGCTTTTATCCTTGTCATCGCTCAAAGGTAGGTGCGAATTTCAAATCTTGGACTGTTGGGAATGCCATTTGCGCCCCCGAGTGTTATTGGCGATATACATAAGTAGGAAATATAAGCGACAAGTGATAGAGAAGTAGTATTAACTTGTGGTCTTGGTTTACACGAAAATCCTATGTCTAGCTATGGCCTAGCTACATATGTCATATATTCACTTTAAGATCTATAGACTTGTTTATACATACATTTATAATTTACTCTGAAAAAACATATTAAATTAGCTATTTAAGGGATTGTTCGAAATTGCCCCGTCGTATGTTCGCAAAAAAAAAACCTCCTTACCGTCTTCCCCAGATTAGAATTTATCCATACTATCCATAGCCAATGCATTCATTAGCGGTGCATTACAAGAGATCTTTTTTGCTACATACGATCCGGCTTTGGAATTAACTTCCCTCGCACGATATTCCCTGACCTTTTTAAGTGAGGCTACCGCCTGGATGAGGCGTACCAAAACTGTTCAAAACATATACCTTTTGAGAATATTCTATAGTACTTTCATTAATAGTATGCCTGGAGTTAGAATGTTCGTTTTTATGTTGTCCAATATGGAATATCTTTTTATTATAAAAAGAGAATCAGTCATTACATCTACCTGATTCTTCTTCTCTATTTCTTGACATATCGGGCGTATGGTGGGTAATCGCGCAAAGAAATTGCGCAGCACGAAACGACGACAATTCCAAGACGTCTTCACTCTTGTTAAGTCTGGCAATTAATGTGATTAAATGTGATGAAAAAAAAAATTTTTTTTTTATTGCTTAGATGGGTGGACGAGCTCACAGCCCACCTGGTGTAGTAGTTACTGGAGCCCATAGACATCTACAACGTAAATGCGCCACCCACCTTGAGATATAAGTTCTAAGGTCTCGAGTATAGTTACAACGGCTGCCCCACCCTTCAAACCGAAACGCATTACTGCTTCACGGCACAAACAGGCAGGGTGGTGGTACCCACCCACGCGGACTCACAAGAGGTCCTACCACCAGTGATTACGCAAATTATAATTTTGCGGGTTTCATTTTTATTACACGATGTTTCACGAGTAGTTCCGGATCACATCCACTAGGTGGCGTCCTTTTTTTTCCGCTTTGTTCGTCGTGTCCGGATGCGACATATACCTATATATACATATATATGTATATGACTAATAAGTAAACATAAATAAATAAGGAAAACGTTACGCTTCATGTGCTTAACAAAACGTCGTTAGAAGCGAGTGAGGCTTTATTGTTTTGTTTGGAAAAGGAAATTGATTTCGGAAGAACTGCAAATGGGCTTTTTCATGTGTCTTGAAACGGCTTCGGGACCACGTGTTTTTTCTTTTATATAACGGTAATAATCGTTGTTCAGTGAATGAATTATTGTTTTTATTGGCTTACAAGGCTTCGAGGTACTGTTTTGTTGCATGAACTTTCCGTGACATCGTTATGAATACGACGATAAATACTAGCGAATAATAAAAACAAAATCTTCTCAGAATTAAGAATGTTATAATTGTTATTTTTTGCATGATTGACTTATACCTGTCTATCTATCTATATATATATATGCTAAGAAATATTTCAACATATTTTTTTCCGATAAGTACCCAAACATATTAATAATTTAAAATCTTCGGACCATATTAATTAAAAAAAAAACCTAATATCGAAGCGATTTCGATTATTTTTTTTACTTTTTTGTTATTGCTTAGATGGGTGGACGAACTCACAGCCCACCTGGTGTTAAGTGGTTACCGGAGCCCATAGACATCTACAACGTAAATGCGCCACCCACCTTGAGATATAAGTTCCTACAACGGCTGCCCCACCCTTCAAACCGAAACGCATTACTGCTTCACGGCAGAAATAGGCGGGGTGGTGGTACCTACCCGTGCGGACTCACAACATGTCGTACCACTACTACTTAGTAAAGATATTACAAAACAATTGACACTGACCCACTGTTTCTAGGTCGGGGGCTGTTATGACGTTTTGATCTCTAAACGCAGCCCATCAATGCCAAAAAAAAAGAATCTACACTTTTTATATTCCTCTGCCGAAGAAAGAGGGCATATAAATTGCACAAATACAAATTCTATCGTTGTTTTATGGGCAATAACAAGAATTATGGCACTTTGTTTGTTCATCCCCGCGATTATGTCGGGATCCGCGCGAGGCGGACAGTCAAATATTTTAAATAGCCCTCAAAACAAATATACAACTTGAGTTTTCTGCTCAACTGTGTTTTGAAGACGTAAAATCGGTCCTTTTTTAATACGCTTTTATTATCTTCAGACGTATGTATGTTTGTAACATTGTTTTGATAATATCCTGAAAAGCACACCACGCTTTTTTTACAATAAAAACATATTTTTTTACACTATTTTTAATTCAAATGTATTTCTATTTTTGAAATTATACTTCTTTAGGCGCGTTATGAAAAATTTATGAGAGTGAAATTTTACGATGCGCGCGCACCGTGACACTAAATTAACAGAAGTGTAGTTGCCCACTAAATCGCTCATTACAATACGAACGACGTAACTTGGTGAGTCTGAATATAGCCGCAGGTGAACTTTCGCGCATGTATAGGTACTCGTAAAAAAAAGTGTTATTAGCAATTCATTGTTTAAATTATCAACGTTAAATATTTATTATTAATTATTTAATATTTAAAAAAAAGAAATAAATTTTATAAAAATAAAGTATAACTTCTTACGCGCGTACATAAGTACACGCACCCTTTTTTTAGTTGGATTATATGTTAAAGCGTATTTTGTTAGTTATTATAAACTATTATTTATTTAGTAATGAATGTCATAATTTCGCAACGATTATTTTGTTTTTACGTTGAATTTATATAAAAGATGTGTGACGTTTAAAATATAATCAGTGTCCGAGATACACTAGCTCATACATTCTGAGCTCATACATTGCTGTTTCGCCCTTCGAATCCGAATGCTTCGTGGCGCTAATAGGCTGGATAATGGTACCGGCCTGCGCGGCTTAAAATACGCTCTAGCTGTTGTAAACATTTCCTTCAGATTGATGTATTTTATTTGAAACTAGCTGACCCGGCAGACTTCGTAGTACCTCAAATAAAAGAATCCGTCCGACGGGGGACACATAAAAGGAAAATTGTTATTTTTATTTAATTCCGAGCATTTTCATATTTATTTAACTTTTAAACCTTCTCTGGGCTTCCACAAATAATTCAAGACCAAAATTAGCCAAACCGGTCCAGTCGTTCTCGAGTTTTAGCGAGACTAACGAACAGCAATTCATTTTTATATATTATATATAGATAGATAGATGAAATGTCGACTAAATCCATAGAGGCTAAACAAATCTGTTAGTTAAATAAATCAATCTGAAACCTATTTGTGTTTTTTTTCTCCAAAATCCATTTTGAATCAAATTATTAGGTCAAAATTTACGAAATTGACGCCTACAGAAAGTTAATGTATTTTTTTATAAATATTTATATTTCTATCAATCCAAATGTGCTTCCGTCGTGACGATGCATCTCTGCAGGCGCAGTGGTAATTTTTCAATCCCCGTCTTTGGGAAATCACGGTGTACGGTAGCTAAACTCTTCAAAGGCATTTGTACCGCCTCATGGGTTTTTTTAATTTTTTTCCTGCCAAACACGTTGTCCAAACTTTAGAAAAAGTAGAAGTCTCTTGGCGCAAGGTCTGATGAGTACGGTGGATACGCAAAACTTTCAACTATAGCTCTTGCAGCTTAGAGACCGTCTGTTGTGTCGTATAAGGCTAAGCGTTGTGGTGTAAGAGCAGCGGGGTCCAGGGATTAATGAAGGCTGGTCTGAGATTCGCGAGCTTCTCCATCATTGTATCCAGTTTTTCATAGTATACTTCCGCAGTAATGCTTGTTCCATTAGGTAAGTATACAGATACTTCATGACAGCTCTTACCTAATGTTGGTAGTGCTGTAAGGCCGTCCCTACATCACTGTTGGTAGGACCTCTTGGGAATCCGCACGGATAGGTACCACCACCCCGCCTATTTCCGCCGTGAAGCAGTAATGCGTTTCGGTTCGAAGGGTGGGGTAGCCGTTGTAACTATACTGAGATCTTAGAACTTATATCGCGAGGTGGGTGGCGCATCTACGTTGTAGATGTCTATGGGCTCCAATAACCACTTAACACCAGGTGGGCTGTGAGCTCGTCCATTCATCTAAACAATAAAAAAAAAAAAAAAACCATGCCTTTTTTAGAGGTAAGTCTTTGTTTTTTGATTCTAGATCAGAGTTTAACCAACTCCCCACGTTTCTGTGCCTGTTAAGCAATGCAAGGCATCACTTAACAGATTCGTCGCGTGGCGATCTTTCAGTTCGTGTGACACCCAATTTTCAGGTTTTTTTACTCTGCCAATTTGATATAAATGGACCAATGTTATTTTGACGCTAACGTTGAAAGCCACTATTGACTCGACGCTACATTTAATATCGTCAGCTTCCACTGTAGCCTTTAATTCGTCGTTGTTGACTTTAGTTTTCGGGGCTCATTTTGTAGATCAAAGATCACAGCGGAAGCGTTGAAACCAATAACAAGTCGTGCGTTCGTTTGCAGTTTTCACTCCGGACAGGTCAGTTATTTTGTGAGCCGTTTTTGCGACATTGTTACCGCGAATATTTTGAAGAGTATCACCCGAAATAAGTCAATTTGCTTGTTGGTTCGTCTGTTTGTTAAAAATCACATAGATGAGCAGATTTTAATAGAATTCGAATGACAATAACAGTACCTATTTGAAAGTAATATATTTTATTAACTAGTTTAATAAATGTGAAAGTTGGTATGTTTAGATCTTTTTTGGTCAAAGAAGCAAAAATGGCTCTGGATTTCCATGAAATTTCGCACTAAGATATGTATATGGCACTGACTAACATATTTAATATTTTTGTCATGGTAAATAACATGCCCAAGCATTTCTAGTTCGCGAGTTTACGTATCAACGGATCTACAAATTGACTGCTGAACCACAAAGTGACCCAACTTTTTGTCTGGGGGAAATCCAAAGTGCTTCATTCTCCCCTCAATTAAAAATTTGATTCTAAAATCGATGGACACGTCTAGTATTTTATTAATAAAATAACTCCGATCGAGAATCGAATTCAGATTCGATAGGTTCGCAATTAGAGTGGGCATTAACCAACTAAGTTATCAAGACAACAATTTCCATATACCAACTGGTTTTTATGACGGACAAAATTAGGCTTAAAATCTCAACGAGATGAACTCTACACCGATTTCGAAGTATTACTCCTCCTCCTTGCGTCGTATTCCTCATTGCTGAGGGTCGTGACCACCTTTTTGTATCACCTTCGCACGCACGATCTTTCTCCATCTATTCTTGTCTCTGGCGGTGTGGAGGGCGTTGTGAAACGTGGAATCAAGAGTGGTGCAGATCTAGTCGGACCAACGTATTGGGCTGTGCTCCCGAGGTCTTTTAGAATTACTAACAATTCTTATATTAAATTACTTATATTAAAAAGAAATGGCGCGTAAATTGGCGTGACGTCACAGCGCGTCAAAAGTTAAGTGGTACCTTCGCGGCTTTTACCCCGTATCATGTGTCATTTACATATTCACCGCCCCTTTAAACGAATATCACGTCATGGCCCTTGACAGAAACGTGCTAGATACGATATGAAATTTAGAACAGGTTTTATTTTTTCAATTCACCGACAAAACTGCGTTTACTGCATCTGAAATTAAATTA
This sequence comes from Bombyx mandarina, assembly GCF_003987935.1. The sequence continues at coordinate 1,923,531 of NW_021011519.1, read as the reverse complement.
TTAAATGACAAGGAAAGTATAAGTCAAATCAATTAAAAAATAGAAAATATACGTTTTCCTCTCTGCGTACGTTTTTTTATTTTCTATGTACATATCGACGCTTGAAAGGCAAACGTGACTAAGCGACAATATCTGCTTTGTACATAAATGATAGGCAATAACCATGTTCGACGCACCAAAAAAAATTATTTCTAGGTTTATTAAAATCATTTCAATCCTATAGCTAGATTCGTTAAAATATATTTTTTTTCAGGTATTTCAACTTTAAATTAGTCTATTGTAAAGTTCACGCATTGTCGCTTAGTCACTTTGCCTTTCAAGCGTCGATATGTATAACTATAGATAGCACAAGGTGAATAACAATCGAAAAAGGTATGTGGCCTTGCAGAGATAGCAATAACTTCAAAATTCGTCTACCTTCCTCCTCCTCTTTGCATCGTATTCCTCAATGCTGAGAGTCGTGACCATCCTGCTGTATCACTTTCTCTCGCACGATTTTCTCCAATCTGTTTCTGTCACTAGAGGCGGTGAAATGTGGAATCAAGAGCGATGCGGATCTGGTCAGACCAACGTATTTGGCCGCACCCCCGAGGCCTTTACCCATCCATTATACCAATCACGATGAGCTTGAGGCTGTTTCCATTCTTACTTGCAATGTGGCCGAATTATTCAAGGGCTTTGCGAAGACACTCTACAGATAGACCTTCAAACCAAGTATAGCACTGAAGTCCTAATGCTGATAATGGACATGTCTCCAGCATTGCTGATATCTATTTACGGAGTCAACCACTTTCCATCGGGCGAATAGGTGGGCTTCAACAGAAAGCCAAAGTAAAAATAAAATCACAAAATAATTTCGCTTACGGCAAAGCTGTAGCACTTAATTCGCTACCCGTAAACCTAAAATGACCTAAAGTTATGATATCTGTTAAGAGCTTTATAAAAGCTATAAAATAAACCCAGTCCGGAACTTTGAAAGCTCGGACATTACATTGTCAATTTAACGCCGGGGTTGATTTAATAGCATCAATTTTCGTATTTCCATTTCGTTGAATTTTATCGTTGATATATTTGACAAAAACCATGATTTTATATGAAATTTTTCATTTTGTCATATGAATCTGTGTGTTCGAGCTGTATCGAATGAAATGTATTGATGAAATAAAAGTTTTTGCATAATATTTTACACTCTGAACGTAACATAAAAATTATGAAGTTTTATATTACCATTCAGAAAACCGTTGACCAGACTAACCAGGTATTTTGTACGTGTTTATATATATTTGTACGTAATAAAATAGGATATATATGAAGAGTGATCAATATTCTACCCCATTATTATTATTTTTTCTCTATTATCCACACCGCCAGAGATAAAAATTTTAATATATTTTTTATTGCTTAGATGGGTAGACGAACTCACAGCCCACCTGGTGTTAAGTGGTTACTGGAACCCATAGACATTTATCACGTAAATGCGCCACCCACCTTGAGATATAAGTTCTAAGGTCTCAAGTATAGTTACAACGGTTGCCCCGCCCTTCAAACCGAAACGCTTTACTGCTTCACGGTAGAAATAGGAGGGGTGGTGGTACCTAGCCGCGCGGACTCACAAGAGCTCCTACCACCAGTAAAACAGTAATAAGCGATGCGAGAGTAGGTGATACCGTGGGTGGTCACCACGCTCAGCATTGAGGAATACGACGCAAGGAGGATAAAGATGTATTATTGTATACAGATAATAGTGGAGGGCAAAAGAACACGCGGTCGATCGCGTTGAAAATATCTCATCAAAGCTGTGACGCAGAGTTCCTTGGTACGACGACTGGTGCTTGGAATACCTACAGCCACCGTGAGGAACCAAAATAACGTGTATCACTAAGCAATAGTGTGCGATTATATAGAAAATCGAAAACATCAAAAGCTCCCTGAAGCGTCTAATCTTTTGTCTAGGAAATTAATTAATACGATATTACCACTTGTATCACGTTTTCATAATATTAATGTAATTTTTCAATGTTCACTTTTGTTCAATTTTTCTAATGAAATATGTACTTAACAAATGTTCAGGATCGGCTTCCACGGTGAAGAAATAACATCGTGTAATAAAAACCAAACCCGCAAAATTATAATTTGCGTAATTACTGGTGGTAGGACCTCGTGTGAGTCCGCACGGGTAGGTACCACCATCCCGCCTATTTCTGCCGTGAAGCAGTAATGCATTTCGGCTTGAAGGGTGGGGCAGCCGTTGTAACTATACTGAGACCTTAGAACTTATATTTAAAGGTGGGGTGGCGCATTTGCGTTGTAAATGTCTATGGGCTCCAGTATCCACTTAACACCAGGTGGGCTGTAAGCTCTTCCACCCATCTAAGCAATAAAAAAATAATAAAAAAAATACAGTAATGAGTGTATCAGATTCTAGAATGCCTATACATCACTACAAAATTTGAACTGTGAAAATTTTTACATTTAAATCACAGATTCCGTAATAAAACTTATGCAAAGTCACATCCAGTCCATGTTGAATTCTATTAAAACGAAAAGTAACCGTGCGTTCATATTTTACGTTTATTTACGCCTATTTCCCGTGACACGTAACGTGCCCTGTCACAAAGTCTAAACGGCTTCACTGCTTGATAAGTATACAAGTTTGCGAAGCGCTTGGGAGCTCAGTGCAAGGTCTTACATGTGTTTAAGTTACTTACTTTAACCGCTAGGTCAAACTTCGGCACTGTTGTCTAATGAGGATTCAACAGGGTACGGCACGTATTTTAACATGCTTTTAGTCGTCGTGGCCTAAAGGATAAGACGTCGGGTGCATTCGTATCTAGCGATGCACCGGCGTTCGAATCCCGCAAGCGGATACCAATTTTTCTAATGAAATGCGTACTTAACAAATGTTCACGATTGACTTCTACGGTGAAGGAATAACATCGTGTAATAAAAATCAAACCTGCAAAATTATAATTCGCGTAATCACTGGTGGTAGGACCTATTGTGAGTCCGCGCGGGTAAGTACCCCACCACCCCGCCTACTGCTGCCGTGAAGCACTAATGCGTTTCGGTTTGAAGGGTGGGGCAGTCTTTGTAACTATACTGAGACCTTAGAACTTATATCTCAAGGTGGGTGGTGCATTTACGTTGTAGATGTCCATGGGCTCCAACGTAACCACTTAACAACCAGGTGAGCTGTGAGCTCGACCACCCATCAAAGCAATAAAAAAATGTACTTTTTTATAGACTTCATAATATTCGATTGACTTGAAAATTTCCACACACATCAGGAACTTATGCGATATAATAATATTAAAAATATTAGTTATTGTGCAATTATTTGTAGCAAACTGTATTTTGGGTCCAGACAAATAGATACCATAAAACATATTTATACAACAAAATATTCTGGTTTGAAAAGTGGGACAATGAGTTTTTTTCTCTACCGATTCGCTGGTAGCTTATGGACCCATTCCAGCTACGCTATGGCTAGATGAGGTTACGGGGCTCAACCTGAGAGAGTGTGCTCACACTGGCCCTAGCAAGAGCAGTGAATCGCAAAATCTACCGCCGAATTGGCATCACGGCTCAACAATCATAGTTTTTTCCGTTGCTTTCCTCTGTATTTTTTTGCTTACATTCGTTCGATTGAGCAGATAAAGGAATCATAATTCATACAGCGAAATCAAACTCACTGTAAGTTTTTTTTTTGTAACTTTGCGTATAGCGTACGACTGTAACACACACAATACACGAACAACCTTTCTTCTGGGGAATTATTTGGTCATGTGTATGAAACCTTAACTTATGCTCCAAAATCCTAAAGAATCAAGGAAATTGTATTTTATTCAAACATTGTAAAAGCTTACAAGATTCTACACTTTAAAACTAGTTTAAAATTAACGTCGATCCAATCCACGGTCTTAGTGGATTTTTAGTCTTCATTTAGACCTCTGAACTTTTCAAACAGACTGTAATTAGTCGAGATCCAAACAAATTCGGTTGGCTATTTGCTAAGAAATTTTTAGGAATCGGTTTCAAGACAGCGATACATTCGTGTAAATTGTCTATTTGATTTGCAATTAGAAATTCATTCACGTTTTTTTTTAACAAAAACTTTTTGGTCACTTAACCTAATCTTCATTTTTTATAAATGATTTCGCCTTGTACACAGCAGTTACTTATTACCATACCTTGAAATATGAGTTCTTAATCTCAGTTTTAGAGTACAACGGTTTCCCTACCCTTCAAAGCGAAACAATACTTTTTCATATGTCATATCGGTGTAAATCTAACTACGTTAAATAGTTAACTCACCGTATTGAACATTACAAAATGAAAACATTGAAGCCGCTTTCAGTATATATAGTAATATATAGTATATAGCTCATAGCTCACGTGGAAGTGGCATTGGATTGATCACATATTGAGAAAGCCCGATACCCACCTATCAAAGAGAGCACTGACCTGGAAAGTGTCTGGCAAAAGGAAGAGAACAACTGAGAATAACAACCCCAGAACAACTTGTCGTCGCTCGATGGAGCAGGAGCTAGGTGTCTTGGGCATGACGTGGGAGGAGCTAGAACAGACTGCCCAAGACCGGTGTAAATGGAGGGATTTGATTCGAGCCCTACACCCCAGCAGAGGGTAATAGGAAATAATGATGATGATATAGCTCATAGCACAACAATATCGCGCACCATTCATTGTTATGGACACGTTCACACTGTACTGTACTATATATTATCGGCTAAGTATAGGCTGCTATACTATATGGCATTATAAAAAGCAGCTTGATTCGCTGGCGCTATATGTTACATTTTTATTTATTTATTTATTATTTTTCACACCGAGTCGTGAATGATTATATGTATTTACTCTTAACTAGTTCCCGATATCTATATTTGTAAATGCCTCTCAGACTACGTTGATTGTTCTTTCTGTCGCTTGCTTTGTAAAAATGAATTTTGGCAAACATTGCACTACTCCTCGACTTTATCCTTTATAAATTTTAAGATTTTATTTAACTTTATTGTTTTTAACTTTATAAAAAGATCAATCAGTAAAATTGAAAGTGTTTACGCATCAACTCCTCTTTCGCAAAGTCGGGAAAGACGCAGGCAGCGCGGCGAGGGAGGGGGCGGCAAACCGGCGGACCGGCGAGCTCCGCAACGCGCAGAAAACACACACAACCACCTTCACTTCTGAACGGGACTCAACAGCTACAAGACGCGCAATATTACGTACAATATTATTTTGCATTAAAACCAAAAAGAATTCAATAGTATTTGTAATTTAACGGCAGACATCACAAACCACCTAAGAAAGAAATCACAAAGGAAATACAGTCTGAGAAATTCACAAAACAAGAATAGAAAGCAATGACGTATTTATGTATTAAATCCCTAATACGTATTTGTTATTATTATTTTTGGCTATTCTTTTCTTTTTTATTATATTAGTTATTTCGCTTTAAAATAATGAATGCATTACGAGATTCCCTTTTTCAAAAGCAAATATTATTAAGTGCTTTAACATTATATTACGCTTTCATTTATGTTTCACTATAGATTCTGTCGGGTATCTTTACAAATGTTTTAATATCGGAACCTGTGTGATAGAATAATATTGCGAATAAGTTTCGCCAAATTTTGTTAATATTCCTACTCACCGTCAAGTAAACGGCAACTAGGCGCTAAGACATAAATCTTATCGCGAACTCCTTAAAAGCATCTGGCAAACCAACTACTTCGGATAATCTAGATTTAAAGCATTCTCACTATCACTCATTAAGTCGACAAACGGAAAATACATATACATTAATAGCAACCTCACTTTTTAAATAATAGTACATTAGCGGTGCACATGCTATTTTTTCTCCTACCAAGCCGAAAGTTCGTGGAGTACCGAGTCGGGGTCCAGGGGCGAAGCCCTGGTAGGGGGTTACTCTTAAAAAAACAATTTAACTGTTTTTTAATTTTTGAATAAACTACTACTAATTAAGTAAGAACTGTCTGATGAACTCATCTTTGTTTAATACTTCACTTCTAACTTCTTCTTCACTATTAAATTTTATTGCCTTTTCTTTATTTCACTTTTACAGTAAACACAATATTGCAAATTACCCGAGCACAACAATGACGGAGAATTTTAGGTGCGTGAGAGCAGACGTAGACACTAACGCGCATGCGCACTTGTACCCGGGGAGGAAAAGTTACACTTTCTTCCCTGTACAGCGGGAGGAAAACCGAACTTACAGCATAGGTAGGAGAAAAATAACATTAACCAATTGTATAAAGCGACAATAAAGTCTCAATTACATGAAGCGTTAAGATAACGCGCCAAAGGCCACAGAAGTCGCTGCAAGAAGACCACGTCTTAAGTTCATTGGCGACTTGCCGAAACAAATGACCGCACCGCTAAAACTTTGGGCGTAAAACACAAAGCACTCGGATCCATCTCGGAGGTTTTCGCTTCAATGATGATAAAATATTATGCCGTAACGCCACCGCATCGGGTCGGTGTTCATTACTCCGGTACTGTAGTGAATGAGAATTTAATTGTTGTCTGAAATGGATGTAGCGCCGCAACTGATCGGGCGGTTGGTTATTAAAACAATAAAAATACTATAATTGACGCTTGGTATAATTAAAACTGGTATCGTTTTGTTTTAATATTGATATAAAAGTAATATTTGGAGAAAACGCGTGTGTAAATTTTTTTAGGGATTTTACTATTGAAGCTTACTTCTTTATAAAATGACTATCTTTCCAATTAATAAACTTTAATCCCTGATAAGGTGAAATTTTGAAAAACTCCAAGTTACATGCAGTTCATCCATACTACCTGGAGCCACTGCGGTCATCCACAGTGCGTTTCCAGAGATCTTTTTTGCCACGTACCATCCGGCTTTCGAATGAGCTCCCCTCCACGGTGTTTCCCGAGCGCTATGACTTGTCCTTCTTTAAACGAGGCTTGTGGAGAGTACTCAACGATAGGCAGCGGCTTGGCTCTGCCCCTGACTTTGCTGTAGTCCATGGGCGACGGTAACCACTCACCATCGGGTGGGCCGTATGCTCATCTGCTTACAAGGGCAATAAAAAAAATGTTTATTTCTAATCAGTAGACGGGAAATAAAACTTTGAGCTTTTTAAAAATGTAAGATATCATACGGCCGTTCTTAGCTTGCTCTTGAATAATCAGTGCGTTCGGAATTATTCGGAAAAGCGTAGCGTGCGTCAATGGTCACCGGAATTCTAACATACTACAAAATAATAATATATTCTAATATACTCATTTACGTACATTTTAATGTTTATTATTATCATCATCATTATTATTATGTATTTAAAATATATATTTGAAGACTTATATTAGGGAACTTATACAATGAAACAAATCAAAATCGAATGGTAAACCGTCGACGTCGCCCAAATCACGTCATTACGGATCCTCCTGATCCATTAACGGTGCTTTTGGGCACCACAAGCACCGGTCACCGTCCTCGTCGAACCCGTCGCTTGCGACGAAGGGCTCGACGAGCGAAGTAACCCATAGACACAGCCCACTGAGTTTCTCGCCGGATCTTCTCAGTCAATCGCGTTTCCGATCCGGTGGTAGACTCTGCGAAGTACTGCTCTTGCTAGGGTCAGCGTTAGCAACACTCCTGTTTGAGCACCGTAAGCTCACCTACACACGTTAGGGCGAAGCTGAAATAGCCTCTCAAGGCTATCAGCATAGGTAGGAAAAAAGAAAAAAAGCAAAATAATTTAACACAAATCAATTCATACAGTAGAACAAATCTTCCAATGCGATTCAAAGAGGCGCAGTTACCAAGATACTGGCTGCGTTACCTCGACAGCCAGACTCACTCTCTGTGCAAAGTACCAGACAGCCTAAGCTTCACGTCTTAGCATCACGCATTATTATTAATTTAGAAAATTTTAATCATAGACTTTAGTATGACCAACGATTTTCCTGTGGTCGAAAAACTGGTTATAATTAATATTTACTGTTCCGACACTTCGAATAGGTTAATGTTTTCGAGTTTATAGACAACTGAGAGACTAAACGACTTAGAGCTTTGACCCAAAGGTCTTTACAGCTTCTTTAGTTAGGGTACGCAAGCTTAAGAGCTCAGCCAGAAAGAGAGCGGCTAAGCTTGTATATTACGTTATCTTCTATCTTTTAATTTTTAACATATTATCGATAAAATATTTGAGAGTCATTAATTTCCAAGTTATAAAAAAAAAGAAACATTTTAATTGGTAAATACATCATATCTAAGTTATGATTTAAAAAACTATGTTTGGCTTCAGGTTTCATCTTCGGATTAAAAGGATAATGTAGTTTTAGTATAAGCGCCATCGATATTTAGATATTTTTGAGTTCAACAGAGACATAATTCACGACCTTTTTTTCATGTAACGTGTTCTCTACGCTATTTTCTATACTGTGAACTAAGATTCTATAGAATCTGGTAAAATATTTGGCACTGCTGTCTAATACTCTATTATTGACATTATATGATTTATAAACATGTACACAATATTATTCTTTACGAAACATTATAAATTACAGTCTTACAAAAGTACTGCCTGTTTCAAATGATACCATTCCCAACAAGAACAAAAGATAAAACAGGTACAAAAAATCTACAAAGATTTTTTTCTTTTTTTTACTTTTTTACAACACTATATACTTTTGGAAACAAATTTTGATTGGCAGCTGCGAATCGCTTTTGCTGGTTGTAGGACGTCTCGTGAGTCCGCACGGGTAGGTACCACCACCCTGTCTATTTCGGCCGTGAAATAGTAATGCGTTTCGGTTTGAAGGGTGGGGCAGCCTGTTATATATGACATAGAACATATGACATTGAACTCATGTGAAGTGTAGTGTAGTAACCTACTCTCCTCCCCGGTGCCACCGTTGGGAGATGATGATTTCATCACTCCCAGCGAATTGCGCCTCTCCATCAAGCGGATGAAGAGGCGCAAGGCGCCGGGTGAGGACGGTATTCCCTCCCTCGCATTCTTCCACTTCCCTGAAACGGTCGTGTCATACATGACACGGCTGTTCAATTCCATTCTGTCCACAGGACACTTCCCGGGNCCAGGTCCGATTGTTCTGTTGGAGAATATATTTGTACAATAGACCATGCATCATTATATCCCGGTAACTTTAAATTCATCATTGCTATGCGCTCCGAGATTCCTATAAATTCTTCTACAGATTTTTCAAGATATTTTTTGACGATGAAACCAACGCCATGGTGTCCTGGCGTCGTTCCAATATGGTATAGGAGGAAGTCAGGTTGAGAAATAATTCTTTCACCCATTCTTCTTACTTCGCTGAGGCCGACGATATCCCATTTAATTTGATTTAAGGCGTTTGTTAATTCTATAAGATTTTCTTCATTCTTCAACGTGAGTACGTTAAGGGCTGCGACGTATATTTTTGTATCTTTGTAGTTGTTTTTTTGTATTGTTGGAGGGTTGTGGTCTTTATCCCCCACGAGGACCAGTCGGCTTGGGGGAACATACTACAAAATAATAATATATTCTAATATACTCATTTACGTACATTTTAATGTTTATTTTTATCATCATTATTATTATGTATTTAAAATATATATTTGAAGACTTATATTTGGGAACTTATACAATTAAACAAATCAAAATCGAATGGTAAACCGTCGACGTCGCCCAAAGCACGTCCTTACGGATCCTTCTGATCCATTAACAATGCTTTTAGGCACCACAAGCACCGGTCACCGTCCTCGTCGAACCCGTCGCTTACGACGAAGGGCTCGACGAGCCAAGTAACCCATAGACACAGCCCACTGAGTTTCTCGCCGGATCTTCTCAGTCGATCGCGTTTCCGATCCGGTGGTAGACTCTGCGAAGTACTGCTCTTGCTAGGGTCAGCGTTAGCAACACTCCGGTTTGAGCACCGTAAGCTCACCTACACACGTTAGGGCGAAGCTGAAATAGCCTCTCAAGGCTATCAGCATAGGTAGGAAAAACGAAAAAAAGCATAATAATTTAACACAAATCAATTCATACAGTAGAACAGATCTTCCAATGCGATTCAAGGAGGCGCAGTTACCAAAATACTGGCTGCGTTACCTCGACAGCCAGACTCACTCTCTGTGCAAAGTACCAGACAGCCTAAGCTTCACGTCTTAGCATCACGCATTATTATTAATTTAGAAAATTTAAATCATAGACTTCAGCAACGATTTTCCTGTGGTCGAAAAAGTGGTTATAATTAATATTTACTGTTCCGACACTTCGAATAGGTTAATGTTTTCGAGTTTATAAATAACTGAGAGACTAAACGACTTAGAGCTTTGACCCAAAGGTCTTTACAGCTTCTTTAGTTAGGGTACGCAAGCTTAAGGGCTTCGTCAGAAAGAGAGCGGCTAAGCTTGTACATTTCGTTATCTTCTATCTTTTAATTTTTAACATATTATTATTAATTTTTTACATATCCATTCTTACCGAGCTCAAGATTCCAATGCGCCTCAGCATTACATGCACGCGGAGGAGTTTCGAGTTCTTTGGACATATCGCCAGAAAGAGAGGTGACAATCTGGAAAAGCTGCCGGTAACAGGCAAGGTATGCGGGAGAAGGAACAGAGGCAGAAATCCAATGCGCTGGTCGGACCAAATACGCTCCACTCTCAATACCTCAGTCCACGTTGCTATCCACACAGCCGAGGACAGGCAGGAATGGCGCAAGATAATACAGGAGAAAGTTATTAGAGGAGGCCACGACCCTCAGCACTGAGGATTATCGTTGCAAGGAGGAGGATCGACGAAATATTTGAGAGTCATTAATTCCCATGTTATAAAAAAAAATACCATTTTAATTGGTAAATACATCATATCTAAGTTATGATTTAAAAAATTATGTTTGGCTTCAGGTTTCATCTTCGAATTAAAAGGTTAATGTAGTTGTAGTATAAGTGCCAATGATGTTTAGATATTTTTGATTTCAACAGAGACATAGTTCACGACCTTGTTTCATGTAACGTGTTCTCTACGCTATTTTCTATACTGTGAACTAAGATTCTATAGAATCTGGTAAAATATTTGGCACTGCTGTCTAATACTCTATTATTGACATTATATGATTTATAAACATGTACACAATATTATTCTTTACGAAACATTATAAATTACAGTCTTACAAAAGTACTGCCTATTTCAAATGATACCATTCCCAACAAGAACAAAAGATAAAACATGCACAAAAAATCTACAAATATTTTTTTTCTTTTTTTTCTTTTTTACAACACTATATACTTTTGGAAACAAATTTTGATTTTCAACTGCGAATAGCTTTTGCTGGTTGTAGGACGTCTCGTGAGTCCGCACGGGTAGGTATCACCACCCTGTCTATTTCGGCCGTGAAGTAGTAATGGGTTTCGGTTTGAAGGGTGGGGCAGCCGTTATAGAACATATGACATGACAAAAAACTCATGTGAAGTGTAGTATAGAAGTGAAGTGTAGTGTAGAACTCACACAATGACAGAACAATGACATAGAACTCATGTCTTAAGTTAAGTGGCGATATTTAAGCTGTTGATGCCTTAGGCTCCGGTAACTACTTAATACCAAGTAGACCGTGAGCTCGTCCACTCATCTAATCAATAAAGAAAGAAAGTAAGACAGTAAAGGATTCCTTAATCTAGCCATGTGTGTAGATGTAAAGAATAGGTGCAGAACAGGTTTTGTGATCAGGGAACTTTAACAATTTGCAAAAATGCGATCTATCAGGAATATCAGTGAACATTGTACAAACAAGCAACGCGCTTCGACTAGTGTAACTATTATCTAATATATCATAGTCAGTTTGGTATGTCAATAGAAGAAATCCATGACAACTCAACAAATAAAATGCGGTATTGCCCAAAAAAAAAAAGTCCAAACGATAAAAGTTTTCCTCCATGAATGATAAGGTCATTTGAGGTCAGCAGCTCATGAAAGAGTAAAGTTTCCGAGCCTTTTCACTCGTTACTCGCAGTTGATCAATTGGAAATATCATTATTGTTAGTCACAAACAACAATTTATTACTGGAAAGATATTGAGTTCAAAGGGAGACCTTGTAAATTGAATACATTTATTATTTTCGTCCAGTTCGGAATGGATTGATTTTATAGTTTTCTTTTTTTTTGTTATTGTACAAGGCAGAAGAAGTTCGTGGATAATGAATACCATAAGGGAACAATAAATTGATGCTACCGATGTACATCGACAACCATGGATCAAGAAATGTTGTCTATCAACAAAAACATTTTAAGCGTCTTTTGAAGCACACGTCATACAGGGAGAAGCAGAGGCAAAATAAATGATTTGGATTTTGTTTGGTTCCACTAATGTCTCAACTGTTTGGCAAGATAACCAGTAAACAGTTACAAAATAAACACACAGCTATTTGCGGACCAAATCTCTCAAGTTGCGTCGCACTTGGCTGTAGAATATATTCTTATTTAGTTTGTGTATTTATAAATGCATTTGGCTTGTACAAAATTCGAAGTGTTTCGTGAAGAAATTCCTATCCACTACTCGTGTCAAGTGTATATTTAGTTTCTACTTTTTTTTCCCCTTACTATGCCGATAGCCTTGAGAGGCTATTTCAGCTTCGCCCTAACGTTTGTAGGTGAGCTCGCGGGGCTCAACCGGAGAGTTGCTAACACTGACCCTAGCAAGAGCAGTGCTTCGCAGAATCTACCACCGGATCGGAAACGCGATCGACTGAGAAGATCCGGCGAGAAACTCAGTGGGCTGTGTCTATGGGCTACTTCGCTCGTTGAGCCCTTCGTCGCAAGCGACGGCTTCGACGAGGATGGTGACCGGTGCTTGTGGTGCCTAAAAGCACCGTTAATGGATCAGGAGGATCCGTAATGACGTGCTTTGGGCGACGTCGACGGTTTACCATTCGGTCTACTGGGTCGGGTATGTAGTTACCAGCGGCTACGATGAGAGGGTTCTCATGTCGGAGTTTCTACGAAACTGCGTGCGTGTTCACTGTACTTGTCAAGTGTCATTAACTAGACAATGAGAAGGTGTGAGTTATGGAGTGCTCACACAACAGAACGTCGAGTGAACCTACTACACTAAATTATAATACTAATACGTAAGTAAAATTACTTATGTCATTTTAAGTATTAGTAAAACCGGTGTCATTGTACTCTGTGTCCTTATTGTCGTGTTTCTTCTAACAACTGTGTGTACAAAAGATATTAAATAAATAAAATTAATTTTGCAGTATCCAAAACGTCGGAAATAATATCATAAAAGGAAAAAATTCAATATTAAACCGTAAGAGTAGTTTTAAATAATTAAAAGTATACGATTCGCAAAAACCCAAGAACCTTACGTGAATTAAAATAAGTTTCGAATTAGAATGTGCATGGACCTGCGCCATATTGTGATGTCATAGCTGTCAAATCGAAACATCTACATAGGTAAAGCCAGTAAAAAAAGGTAGGAATTTTTTAATATATTTTTTTTATCGCTTAGATGGGTGGACGAGCTCACAGCCGGTGGTAACAGCTGGTGTTAAGTGGTTACTGGAGCCCATAGACATCCACAAGGTAAATACCGCTTTGAGTTTCAGTTTTACAACGGCTACCCCACCCTTCAAGCTGAAACGCACTATCGATTTTTACTAGTAAATTTATTATATTATTATTTTATTATTAAAGCTTTTGGTACCTACCTGTATGATCTCAAAAGATGCCAATAAAAAATTTAAATTATTAAGATTCTAAGTAGATAAAATTGTGTCCTTTTCGTTCGTTGATACTTATTTTTCATATCATTGTTTTAATATCCAAATCACAGAATAAAATCCTAGTCGGAGCCTTTAAACTGGAACATTTATGTATCATTCATAATTTGTGACTAGCTTTTTCATTCAAACTTCAAAAAAGATTACACGCTCTAGATGCCTACTATTTAATTTAAAGAAATTTTGTCAAACTTGGTTCATATTTTTTCCTGCATAGCACAACATAGAGACGGTCAGAATATGTCGGCGATAAAACTTATCAATACTCAAATCACATCGACTCTTTCAGAAAGTTTAACTCCACTGAAAAATAAGTAAGTATAACCGAATATTTTATAGTGCAGGTCACATGCGAATAACAAATAAAGCACTAAAATTATTCGATTTGAAGCGAACTCTCCAACAAGACGGTGCGGTAGAGAGTATTTCATTTGCCAAACTCGCTGCGAAATCGCGAACGACGCGACGCAGCGATATATCAGAGATGCGAGCTCACTGTATGCAGTGCATTTTTATAACAGAATACTAGGAAATCGCTTCGACGTGACTAGCCTGAAATTCATTAAATACGCATATTTCGGGCAAATCGTACGCTAACTATGACTTCCACGTTAAAGACACTCAAAATTCCTATTAGTTTTAATCTTACGGTATTTTTTTTTTATCTTATCTTATATCTATAAACGAGCAATTCTTGTATATAAACATATATATTATCTAAATCTCGGAAACAGCCCCAATGATTTTCATAAAATGTAGTATACAGGGGATTTCGGGGGCGATAAATCGATCTAGCTACGATTTATTTTCAGAAAATGTAGTTTTATTCGTGTTTTCAATAATCAAATTTATCGATAATCAACTTAAACATAAACTTTTTTTTTTTATTAAAAGAAAATAACAAATAATATCAATATGTAATTCGTATTTAAATATAATTTCTAAAAAACACAATTCATCCTCTAGTAATATATAAAAATCGAAATTGGTTTTTTGTCAACAGTACAAGAAAAAATGTCAATCATACAATTGTGATGAAACTTGGTACGGTACAGTTGTTCTTACTACTATACCGAAGGTTTCTATCATAATACTATCAAATTAAGATAGGTTGCGAATAAGTATTCGAAAAAAAAAAAAAAGTTTGTACGCAATAATAGCTTAAAACATTTGATTTATTAACGGTACATAAAATTGATTATTTTTATGATCTCGTATACTTGAAATAACAAATTCGACCTCCAAATGAGGCACTCAATTTTCTCATCAGGCCACCGCTGTCGTAAGTTTAGTAATTGAAGAGAATTTATTGGCGAACTAATATAACACAAGCGTATTTATCATCTAAATCCGATTTACGTCTAGTCTCTCTTAGCTATCTTTCGAAAAGTCTTTGAACTTACAAAATGAACAAAAAGGATTACCCGAAGATCCATTAAAAAAAATTTTTTGTTAGAACATGCTTACATGTCCATGGACATCACAACGTTTATGCCGCCAATCACCTTGAGATACTATTATACATTGACGACGTTTGTAGCTGGAAGTAAGTATTGTACTTTTTGACGAAGCATGTTGCTGATACCTCTATTTCTGAAATCTGACGGAGCGTGTTGCGGATAATAACATTAATATTATGTACTTTTTTAGGTTATTAAAATAATATTTTGTGTATTAATAAAAGTTTAAAGATTTAATATTTAAGACGCGATAAGTGTCGCTTTTGTTACGGGAAAGCCAATAAAGTTTGCATGCAAAAATTATACATTGTGATAAATATGTCTAATCGTTTCAATATTCAAAATATAAACCCGTATGAAGAGTGATCCTAAGATTTTTCACAAAGCTATTGTACCACGAATAACTAGCACTATACTATATTATAACTACCTTGTTTGTTTTTAGAGTAATTCCTTCCATCTCGATTTCATAAAACAATAAAAACATTTTAACATTAAAAAAGTGTATAATACCGAAACATTGAGCGCTCTAATTAATAAATAACAATGCGTATCCTGAATTTCATAACGCAAAAATAAATATCTCCCGAAAATTCATCTCGGAAATTATTAAAACGTTTGTAATTGTAACCGGAGCCTTGAAAACGAATATGAAGAATTCCAATTTTATGAGGACCACAAAGAAATAATGAAACGATAACACAATATAAATATTATAGCATTTAATAACATAGAATGGACAAGATCTGAAAAATTTAAAGCCAGACAATGATAATATTTAAGATAACTTGCATTTAGAAGTTCAACAACATTTAAACTCTCGGAGATAGGGCTTTTTAGAGATTGAAGATACCTAATAAAAAGTTTTGTACAACTGATGTCGTGTATGCAAAATATTTTGACGATCAGTTTATTTCTAATATTAATATGGATAGTTCAATTAAAATGTAATTCAATTATGTTTTCCTACTATTATTTAAGTGGGTACGTCATCACATGTCTCCATACTGTTATTTTATTTAGCTACAAGCGGCCCGCTCCGGCTCTGCTTGGGTCTTTAATAAAAATTTCAACGATATTTGAGGTTGTTTAATTTTTTTTAATAAAAGAACACTTATTGCGGCTTAACTATAATAGTTACACACATGCTGTTGCGACACTTTTTGTAAATAATAATGTGTTCTACAAAGTCTTAGTACATTATTTTATTCTATCATCAATAGTTTTCGCAGGGCACGCCATGTAAAGAATATTTTAGATAATATTTTTACACCTTGGGTTACATTATTGGAGTTTCAGTAAGGTAATTAAAAAAAAAATTATAGCCTATGTCACTCGGGAATAGTGTAGCTTCCAAATAGTGAAAGAATTTTTCAAATCGGGTCACTAGTTTCGGAGCCTATTCAATACAAACGAACAAACAAATCTTTCCTCTTTATAATATTAAGTATAGATAGTTCTAGTACAACCAAGCCGGCGCTAATAGTTGACATGACCTCAATGGTAATAGAAGGCCTTTGATTTAACAAATCGAGATAGTAATTAGTTTGAGCGCTAAGTTATACATTTGTGTAATTAAGGACGATAAGATGTGCTTTATAGTTTGGAAAATGACGGAGCTTGATACAACCTATTACCTCTTACTTGAAGCCGTTAGAGGTGAAATTTCACGAAATCCTTGCTTAGTGAATGATGAACAACACAAAACTATCAATCAAACAGTCAGGACAAGTAAATATCAGTAAATACATGGCAGGACTTGTTCAATATTATACCTTTAAACGACCAATTCTTGTTTAATAATATATTATTATATATAATCTGAATCTCGGAAACGGCTCCAACAATTTTCATAAAATTTGGTATACAGGGGATTTCGGGGGCGATTAATCGATCTAGCTACGATTTATTTTCAGAAAATGTTGTTTTATTCGTGTTTTCAATAATCAACTCTTCCCGACATCTATTGGCGAATAATAATACTATTTTTCTTAATTGAGGGCAACAAACCGCTTTAAAGACACAACAAGATGGCGTTATCAAAAAAAAATACGAACAAAGCTCGGTCATCATCTAGTCTATATCTATACTAATATTATAAAGAGGAAAGATTTGTTTGTTTGTTTGTTTCGAATAGGCTCCGAAACTACTGGACCGATTTGAAAAATTCTTTTTCCATTCGAAGCCGACATTGTCCCTGATGAACATAGGGTACTTTTTAAAAAAAAAAATTTTTTTTTTGTTTCATTTGTGTTTTAATGTTTCCGAAGCGAAGCGAGGGCGGGTCGCTAGTGTTTAATAATGTGAAATGAAAAATCCCATGAGTTGAGCTATATAGTGCAAAGACTGAACAATAAAAATGGACTCTTTGTATTGTACTATAAATAACAAACGATCTCCATTTGTATAGTAATACAATCATTAAAGTTGATTGAGTTTGTTGTACAAAAGTACTAGCAGTTTGGAGTTTTTAATTTGTCTTTTAATTGCATAGACTGGTAAACGAGTTCACCGCTCACTTGGTATTAAGTCATTAACGGTGCTCATAGAAATTCAAATTAGTGAGTTAATTCAAGTCAATTTATATTGTTATCCCATAGACAACTAATGACACAAATCGTGTACATCCGATGATTACTTAACGGCAGGTGGGCCGATAGTTCGGTCACCCCTCTAAGCAAAAATAAACACTATACTGAAAAATATGTACATATATGTCGTGGATAACGACTTTTAGTAATATTAAGACGGTGGTTTTGATTATTATTTTAATTGATGAAATGTTTTGATAAATATCACAAAATGAAGGGTAGACTCCGTAACGCCACAGTATAAAATGGCGGTACGTGGACAGAGTCGTGGCATTTCGTGTCAGACAGTCATTCCGTCCGACTCAGTCAGTGAGTCTCTGTCAGTCAGTCAGTCAGTCGGTCTGTCGGTATGTGCAACGAAACTGTCGGTTTATCCTGTCATTGTGAAAGTTGTGTGTGTTGAGTTTCAATAATTAATATTGAAAAGTTTTATTGACTAAACTGAGTTCAATCGAATACGAGTGATGACGGAACCTACCGCTCAGCCATCCCTGACGTGTACCAACATATATATAAAATTTACAACGCAAATAACGTCACTTTTTTTTTTTTTTTTTTTTTTATTGCCCTTGTAGGCAGACGAGCATACGGCCCACCTGATGGTGAGTGGTTACCGTCGCCCATGGACTTCAGCAATGCCAGGGGCAGAGCCAAGCCGCTGCCTACCGTATGCCTACCTATCTTATGAAATGAGATCTATGTGTTAGTTGTATTAATTTTTTAGTTATTTCTTAGATAGGTGGACGAGCTCGCAGCCCACCTGGCGTTAAGTGGTTACTGGAGCCCATATACATCTACAACGTAAATGCACCACCTATCTTAAGATATAAGTTGGAAGGTCTCAGTATAGTTACAACGGCTGCCCCACCCTTCAAGCCGAAACGCATTACTGCTTCACGGCAGAAATAGGCAGGTTTTTTTTATTGCTTGGATGGGTGGACGAGCTCACAGCCCACCCGATGTTAAGTGGTTACTGGAGCCCATAGACATCTACAACGTAAATGCGCCACCCACCTTGAGATATAAGTTCTAAGGTACCCGTGCGGACTCACAAGAGATCCTACCACCAGTCATCATTTTAACCGTCTTAAAATTACGCGCCGTGTAAATATTTTTCGTACCAATAACCGTACAGATAACGTGAAACGGCCCCATTAAAATATTACATTAGAAACGGCTTTATCAAATCGAATCGTAAAACAAAAAACAATAAAAAAAATCTCCTCATTCAAGAGCGAAAACAGTATGCTCACAAACAAAACACTTTACGTACTTTTATCCAGTTTATCAATGACAAACGAGCTAGCATTAGTCGCCCGGTGGACACCAGTAATGGCCGGGACATCCAATAAATGACTTCATTTTTCCTCCGAACTGTTCAAATAACTTTGGACTCATGAAATAGATACGTTTTCATTGAGCCCTCTCGCTATTCAATTTAACGCACGATAAAAAATGGCTACCCGATATTGTAGGACTATTACTTTTTTAAACGAACGGTTTTAAGTATTTATTTTTTTATAAAGAATAATACATGCATTTTTGAGCGTCATATTTAAATAGTCACAATAATAAAAAAAGTTAATTACATTTTCAAATGTCATTCTAATAATCAAGCTACACTAAGCCTGTATTCACTTGTAACCGTGGCTCATCGATACAATGTGATCGATATTACCATAGACGCTTGAAGTTAAATGTTAAAATTATGGATTTTGTGTCTTTGAAACTTAAACAAAAACAATGATTTTCGGTACAAAAAAATATGACAGTAGTGGCAATTCTGACGCAAATTGTATACCCATCATTACTAATTTATAATTACTTACAGTATACAACTAGTTTATTTCTCAACGATTCACCAAAAAAAAATTATAACTCCTTATTTTTTGCAGGTTGACAATGCGGCGCCTCCTCGTGACGCTGATAGCCATCGCCGCCGACATCTACGCTCAAGACTCGCCCAGGGAACATCAGGGACCACAGATTTGCGGGGGCCGGCTCCGAGGACCCACGGGCGTGATACAGACACCCAATTTCCCCAACCCGTTTCCCGTGCCGATAAAATGTCGTTGGATTATCGAGCACGACATCGCGAACGGAACTATTTCGATATATTTCACTCAACAATACACGACTAGTGGATTAACCTTCACTGAATACATGTATTATGATGAATCGTATAAGCTGGGCGAGAGGCGGGCTCTAACCGTGACCGAGGATAGCATCACAAGAGTTAAATGGCTGCAGGTAAGCTTATGATAAACAAGGTAAAGTCGCCCCAATGGCGCTCAAAGTTAAATAACGCTTTTTCTTTAATATCTAACATAAAAAAAAACAATAAATCTAACGCTGTGAATTTTATTAGGTAATAGATGTGTAATTAAAAAAAAAATAAGTTTGTTTAATAGGGCTAATGAATTAGAAAGCATAACTGTCGAAAAAAATGACTAAGCAATTAGTTTAAAGATATTCATAATTATGAAGCTAAAATCTATTAATCAGTTACACAATAATACAAGACTTGATAAAAAAGAAGACGATTTTGCACAAAATATATTAAGTCATATCGTCATTAGAGTCGAAGTTAATTAAATATTCATAAGGATAATACTGTAAATACTGATCGAATCATGATTAAATGTAAATGGAATAACGATAAATACCGATATTGAGAACCTTTTCGGTTTTTTTTAAGATAAATGCTCATATTTGCATATACACAAAAGCGAACAGCACAACACTATGCTGAAATGAAAGATAGCGGCAATGAATGAAGTCAATCTCGGCAAATTTCACGGCAAAAATCTTGAGGTTACACACTCATTTTAAGTGGCAATACAGGTTACCTGACAAGCGACCGTAGATTTTTATTATGACAAGAAATAATGCTTTGCGGCTCTCGCGCCGTGTGGAAAGGGGTTAATAATGTGGCGCATTATAGTAATTATTCAGCGTAACGAGTTTGTCGGCGACTGTACCCGAGCTTGCAACGAGGAAATATGCTTGCCATTTTTTTGTACGCCCTACGAAACTACGCCAGTCGCTTATATTTTTACTTGTTCGTGAAACTTACATAATATATTTATTTGTACGTCAAGGAAGCTTTATACGTGTCTGGATTGTTTTAGTATTTTGTAAAACAAAAAAACTTCAGAGGTGTCAAGGGACACCCGGATGGAACGAAGTTCCTTTCGATTAATTAGTGAAGGAATTGTATAATTTTTTTTAAGTTATAATAATAAATTACGGCATTATGAAGAAGAAAAAAACAATACTATGAACTAAATTACTATTGTTGAAACGCTATCTCGAGAAACTGTACTCATTACGCGGACCAATCGGATACGAGCAATGTCACGCGATAAGCGCCTACACGTTGATTGGTCAGAATGACGGATCTAAAAAGTGTCGTGACAACTTTTCGTAAGAATTTTTTCCGTCTAGCCCCCTTTCACAACGCGCGATAAGGAACTTCGTTCCAATAACCTAAGTCATTAGTTTCTCGGTGTGGAATAACGTTGTGTAATAAAAGATTAATGCCGAAAATTTAAAATTTAGGTTCTTTTTATTTTTCTTATCTATACTGATAGCCTTGAGAGGTTATTTCAGCTTCACCCTAAAATGTAGGTGAGCTCACGGGGCTCAAACCAGAATAGTTGCTAACACTGGCCCTAGCAAGAGCAGGGCTTCGTGACCGGATTAGGTTATTAATTGTGGTACGCTGTATTGTGAATGAGCACAAACTCATACCGCTATCCTGCCCATTTCCACCAAGAACTAATCTGTTCTTATTCCTACAAAATTAAAGGCCTTCTCTTAATTAGTATAGACATGCAGAAGATTTCGCAGCTCACCTAAAGTTCAATGCTTATTGTAACAATGAATACCAACACCACGTTTTATATCATATCGAAGTTATATTTCGATAGTAAAAGTGATCATGTCACTTAAAGATAAACAGTAACGCATGGATATCGCACCCCGCTGCTAAGAACGCTCTAACATCAGTCAAATAGAATAAATACACTCAACTACAATCAAACACAGTATCAACCAATCATGGTAAATAATGTTATAAAAGACACGATTGTTAAGATGCAAGAGTGCTTGTGGTAGGACCTCTTGTGAGTCCGCACGGGTAAGTACCACCACCCTGCTTATTTCTGCCGTGAAGCAGTAATGCGTTTCGGTTTGAAGGGTGGGGCAGCCGTTGTAACTATACTTGAGACCTTAGAACTTAAATTTCAAGATGGGTAGCGCATTTACGTCGTAGACCAGGTGGGCTGTGAGCTCGTCCAACCAGCTAGGCAATAAAAAAAAAATGTGATATTCAGCGCTGGAATGTCTCGCGCAACGACGTGACTTCATTAGTTAATTTACACCAAACTATGTACATGTTACATTATGAAATTTACATAATTATGTCTACTATACCACATTAATCAAGTAACATTAAGTCATTTGTTAAACTTGTAGACTTAGCTTCCAAAGCCAGGAATTAAATACACAGATTGCAATAGTCCACTTTATTCTGTATTAATTTATTTTTAACTCCACTTGTACGATCTTTAGATATTTGCTCGCTACGGAATACACCGTTATTTTTTATTATGTCACGTTCCCACTACTGCCATTGCTCCTAACAACAGTATTGCTATTTGGCATTCCGAAAAAAGTTTTAATTTTAACATGATAAAATTTTAATTATTTTACTACAAACCTTAAAAACACAATAGTGTATAGTATGCTTTATTATACACTAGCGACCCGCCCTCGCTTCGCTTCGGAAGCTGTAATTTATTATTGATTTCTCCACTATTTAATGGATGTTATTATACATATAAACCTTCCTCTTCAATCACTCTATCTATTAAAAAAACCGCATCAAAATCCGCTGCGTAGTTTTAAAGATGTAAGCATACATAGGGACAGATATGGGGACAGAGAAAGCGACTTTGTTTTGATATTATGTAGAGATTTTTTTGTTTGCCTTTGCAAGTAGACATGTATATCGTCTAGCTGATGGTGAGTGGTTACCGTCACACGTACTCGTCATCAATGCCAAGGCTACAGCCCTAGCGCTGCCTACTAAACACCAATAATAAAAACAAAAAAACCTAATGCAAAATACAAAAAAAAGCTAAGAACGATTTGTACCAAAATTCATTCATAACCGGTTGAAAAAAAAACATGGACCAAGATGATAAAATTGGGTACTTATTACACAAATTCGCCTAGCTGAATAAAGAAGTTAGATCCTAAATGATTCGACTTTGTAACAGTTTGAAATTATTCATAAAAAAAATAATCACCTAGCTACTTCTAGATAATAACCCAATACATGTTTTCGAACAACTTCCATAATGCAGGTAAACAAACACGTGTGATATAATATTTTATCTCGAACCCAACGCAACTATAAATAAATTTTATAATCCATACGAATTTCCATAATACTGTAAGTTTATTAATAAAACGTATTACCGAAACTGTGTACATGGCGTTACTGAATTTTATAGCTTGGTAAACTGCTGAAGTTAACACGTCAATTACGGCCATTAGTATCAATTGAACACAAGCCGTCAACCGTTACGGAACATGTTTGCGTGTGAAGTTTCCCCGTAAAACTAAACTTTGAGATGAATCGGAGAACAGAGAATATGGTACAATATCTACTGGTCCAAAATTTCAAAGACTTTTTATCTTCGTAATGCAAACGGTATGGCCAATCTGAAAGTCAGTGATACTTTCGCTCATGGTCAACATGTTGTTGATTAACGTAACTAATTGAAGGTGATGTTAATGACCCACCCGATGTCAAAGGTTCTTAGATATCACAGAGCAGATACTACTATGGTATTAATAAACTTCCTCTAGTCTACCTAGTTCTTTTCTTGTGCCCTAGGAATAAGTCTTAGAAACCCCATTGTTCAAAATTAACGATTTGTCCCCAGCGTAGAAATAACGGGTTTCGGTTTGGAGAATAAATGTAACCCCAATACGCCGATTGAGCCTACAATATTATACACACGAACGCCTCTGTATACACACGAACAAATAATACCACTTCGGCCCAACGCAAAACAGTAAGGAGGGATTTTTCCTCAAACACCACGTCTCCATTTTCAAGCGACATTTGAATACAATCCTGTTCAGATACTTTGGCTGTGCATGTTATATCACTGATATTCACAAGCAACGGTAACCACTAATCATAAGACAGGCCGTTTGCGACTCTATTAATTCAACAATCTTCATTGCTCGAGGATATTTACTGGTGGTAGGACTTCTTGTGCCGTGAAGCAATAATGCGATTCGGTTTGAAGGATGGGGCAGCCGTTGTAACTATACTGAGATCTTAGAACTTATATCTCAAAGTGGGTGGCGCATTTACGTTAAGATGTCTATGTGCTCCAATAATCACTTAATACCTTGAGCTGTGAGCTCGTCAACCCATCTAAGCAATATAAAAAATGCAACCTGAAACTGAAAATATAATAGAAAATGGTAAGCTAAAATTTAAAAGCCTGTACATGGTACTGTTGGGAGCATGTTACGTTGCCAGTGATCACCATTAGCAGTAACCACTAGCATTAAACGCGAATCTAACCAAACCTATCGTCGATATCAGGTACACACTTCAATCGAATAGCGTGTCTATTGAAAAACATCGAGCTGTAAAATGAACGGATAGAGACCAAATCAAATATTTACTGCCGCCGTTGCAACCCCGGGTGCAAGCCCAACGGTATCAGCTGCCGGTGCACCACGGTGTAAACGTTTTAGTTTATTGCCATGCCGTATTTCAGCGGGATTGGAATCGTCAATAGAAAGCAATCTGAAAGGGAAATCGGTTTTCCGTGTATTATTTTGTAGATGAACGAATGTCCCATTGAAAAGCGTAAGTAACTAACAAAATTATTTATATGTGGTTTTTACATTACAAAATTATTAAGCATTTATTATTGTATTATAATAGTAATTACAATATTAACAAAATCATTGTTTGTGTCATGTACTTATATGCCGATTGATCAAATGTCGATTTTGATGATTTTTTCGATGCGCGCGTATTTAATGAGTAAAAATTTTTTTTTTTTCAAAGTCATTCAAGTCAAAAGTCAGTCAAGACTAACAATTAATGCAAAACGCGTTACTACAAAATAGACAAGTAAGGAGGATTTTGAGATTACTTCTCACAAGAAAATGTTTTGTCAGGTTTATAGTAAAAAAACAACACTATTGTTGCGAAAAATTCCACTGCTAAAATTCATACCACGCTTCAGACAATATGTAATATTAAAAATTCCTTAAACGTTTCATCTATGTGACGTATTTTCCTAACGAGTTGAGCAATTTCAAGTCCTCAAGACACTTTAAATGTAGACAATGGCACGACCGTACCAGACCCCAATAAAAAGTCAGACGAAAAACTCATTCAATACCCTCACCAAGACCCTTTGCTTTCATAAAAACTATAAAAATATCATGAACGTCACCGGACTTGGAAATTTTCTTGTTCAGTTTTATGCATTTTATTACAATTTTCAAGGGAATTTGTCTGGAAAATACAGTGAAAGATCTTCAAAGAAGGGCATTTTATTTATTTATTATTTTTTACCTGGTCTTTTAAGTCACTTTTATTTAATATCCTGTAAGGTTGCCGTTTAGGATACAGTTTTTTTTCCTACCTATTCTAGTAACCTCGACGGGTTATTCTAGATTCACCGAGCTAGTAGGTGAGCTCACGGGGCTCAAACCGGGAGTGTTGCTAACACTGGCCCTAGCAAGAGCAGCGCTTCGCAGAATCTATCACCGGATCGGAAACGCGACGCACTGAGAAGATTCGGCGAGAATCTCAATGGGCTGTGTCTATGGGTTAATTTACTCGTCGAGCCCTTCGTCGCAGGCGACGGTTTCGGCGAGGACGGTGACCGGTGCTTCAGATACTTAAAAGCACCATTAATAGACCGGGAGGATCCTTGATGACGTGTTTAGGGCGACGTCGACTGTTTACCATTCGGTCCACAGGATCGGGTATGTAATTCCCAGCGACCACGACAAGAGGGTTTTCATGTAGTGCCGTCTTCTCAAAGTGGCGCAATGATGCCGACTGTAGATACTTTCTGACTGAGTCAAGTTCCACGCTATCATGGAGGTCCACGTTCCTTAGGAACCATTGTGTTCTGACGGCTATCCTGCAAAAACGGGATTGAATGACTTGGAAATCAGGTGTGTGGGAGCAAACAAACCCTTCAAAGGCATTTTTGAATGCCGGCAATTTTTAACCGGTGTTGTTGACCTTAGTTTTTGGGCGACCAGAGGTTCATTTTAGATCACAAATTGCATGTTGGAGCTGTTTAAACAATTAAAAGTCGTGCGTTCGCTTGTAGTGTTCACTAGGTAGGTATATATATATATATACGTCAGAAATATTGTGTGTGAGGCGTTAAAAATGAAAACAAGCCGCTAGTTATGTGTTCTTGCGCCCTTTTTAATCCTTTTGAAGGTAGACAAGTATGCAGCCTATTTTCAACGTTGTCATTAGTCACCGCCTCTCATGGACATCAGCAATATTAGTTTCAACGCCAAGCCGATATTTTCTGCAAAAAAAACCGAAATCTTATGAATTCTTCTAATCCATTTGCCCATTTATCTGTAAATCAGAGACACCGGGAACAATAGATAGTTCAAATTAAATTCAAACTATCAATACTATAATATAAACACCGACACGTTATTATTAAAAATGACGTTTCTGGGTGGATTTTTAGCTGAAAATTAACAGTCAATGAGCTTCAAAGTTTTTAGTTTAGAAAAAATAGCCTCTGTAACTATAAAACACTATAAAGAGGAGCAAAAGTAGCAAGAATAGCAAAAAGTAGATATTGTTCAATTTAATAGAGACTTCAATGCAAATTGTGATTAATTCAGTACACAAATCTTTTTCACAGTGAAACACTTGTAAATCTTTTATTATTCTGTATAGCACTTTAAAACAATGAGAAACGGACCGAACTAAATCATTGTCCACTTTATTTCAAAATCGTATTACACTGGTATAAAAATTTTATATTTTCCCTACTGCCATTAAATAGAAACTGTATCCTTACGGGTCCTTGGAGGGGCGTGATGTGAATTGCAATCGCCTTCTTCCGGCGCGGCGGCGGTCTCACAATAATTCATTGATACGCATACATCTTAAGAATGTGGAAAGCGAAATTGGTATTTCTTTTCTGTGAAACATTTCAAAACATGTATTGAATTATACATAATATTATAATAACGGAAAGTTTTTCAAAGAATTTTTGGTTTAGCATAGTACTGATACCGGAGACTAAAATACTTCCGTTCGGAGAGATATACACGACAAAGGGAAGATCTTCCACCGAGCGGGTGATATTGCTCGGTAGACCGACGGTCCAAATGTTGTTGTTCGGAACTTGTATATATGCGCTTTATCTTGAAAATGTCGTAAGCGAGATTCAGGCATCTGTCAATTATATCGCGTTGTATGATGGCTACCCACCACATCACTCCCCTCAGAGACCGGAGGTCGTGTCATTTTAGTTAGCGTTGTCCGTGCTGAGATTAGCTTGCAAGGGACAGTGCTGCTCAAAGTCTGCGGTGAGTCGAGACTGAGCTTGAACGCTGCGTGAGTGTCGCCAGTGTTGCTCGAACTTTGCGGTGAGTCGAAACTGAGCTTGAATGCTGCGTGATGAGGCAGTGTAGGTGCGTGCCCTAGGACCAGGAAGCGCGGGGAGTCGGCTGCGATGATCCTGTTGAGGCTGCGATGCTAGCTTGCTGTGGGACGACTGTCGATGACTTCTTTTATCTGCGAGAATGCGGGGATTATGGTAGCCAAAGTTCTTGATGCGCTGATGATGAATCAGAAGGTTGCGTGTTCACATCTCGTCGCAGGTCACCAGTTTGGGAGTCTTAACGACGAAAGGAAAGATCTTCCACCGAGCGGGTGACATTTCTCGGTAGACCGACGGTCCAAATGTTGTTGTTCGGAGCTTGTATATATGCGCTTTATCTTGAAAATGCCGTAAGCGATATTCAGGCATCTGGCAATTATCTTGCGTTGTATGATGGCTACCCGCCACATTCCGAAACTATTATGATGATTATCATTGTACTGCCAATAGCTACTTTAGAACAAAAACATCAGATCGAAATCTCGAAAGCTCCTAATTAACTCATAACGAAAACAGATTGACCGTATTTTTGTGTTGTAGCAGCTATTGTCAATAGATAATTTGAAAAGCAGAATCATACAAATTAAATTGTAAGGTCAAGTTTCTTAACTACTAGGTTAGAGACTACTGGAGTTTGGTAGTAGGACGTCTTGTGAGTCCGCACAGCTAAGTACCACCATCTTGACTATTTCTGATGTGAAGCAGTTACGCATTTCGGTTTGAAGAGTAGGGCAGCCATTGTACCGTTGTAGCCATCTAAGCAACAAATAAATAAATATTCGAATTCAGTTGAGAGAATGCATTTTTCGTTTGTTATTTTTCACTTAAATACCGAAAAAACTATTTAGACATGTTAAAATCAAAAAATAATAAATGAAATAAATTTTAACAAACAATTTATATTGCAAAAATATTTTTTTAAATTATTTAACGCACACATAACGTATATATAACTTATAACGTCATTTAACGGTGCACGTAAGTCAGCCCTAGTGGAAGAGTATGGCGTCATGTGTGCAGCTTGTACCCAGACAAGTAATATTTTAGTTTACGATCCGAGAGCAGCGGACTGCGTCTCTAGATGATTGTCTTTATGACGTCTGCACTCTTACACATGAGATTTATAAGCTCAAGGAAAGTCGTTCTTAACAGCTCTATATGGTGGTACATTATGAAGCTATAACAAGATTTTTTTTATTGCTTAGATGGGTGGACGAGCTCACAGCCCACCTGTTAAGTGGTTACTGGAGCCCATAGAAATCTACAACGTAAATGCGCCACCAATCTTGAGATATAGGTTCTAAGATCTCAGTATAGTTACAACGGCTGCCCCACCCTTCAAACCGAAATGCATTATTGCTTCACGGCAGAAATAGGCAGTGTGGTGGTACCTACCCGCGCGGACTCACAAGAGGTTCTACCACCAGTAATGTAATTTTTAAAACCAATAAATTGACTCTACTTAAAAGCAATTTAATACGCTTACTTAATTTATGGATAATTTCGATAGGTACATAATAAAAAGATGCCATGATGCTAATGCAAATGATACCTCTATAATATAAGAAATAGATCCTACAAACTATCTGCTAAAATTTCGATGAATCTAAAACTAAACAGCCCGCGGTATGGCATAATGCTACCCACATCAGTAACATGGGTTATCCGGAAACAAATGCGGGAGAAACTTTGTTGTGGTCGTAGCTAGAACAGAACAAGAAAAGTTTCAATTGACGTTATTAACAACTGTGTTCGTGGTTAGCCGAACTGGAATGGCTTAACGAACATTGTTCGAAAACAGGAGCCGGTATGCAATTGAAATTAGTTTGGGTCCAAACCTTTTTGCAGGATCGTAATTGTCTTTTTGTTCACGACCTTACCTGTTGATAATTAAGGGAACATTTCATTTGAACTCCCAGATTTCTTACTCAATTTTGGCTAATTGAAAAATACCTATTTATTCATTTTTTAAATTTCCAATAAGTAAAAAGAAGTTTGAATTTAACCCATTTCGTAATGTTTATGGTAGATAATAAAGTATCTCTTAAATATCTAGTCTATAAATATTAATTAATATCATTAAATAAATGAGACATCTATATTTGGCTCATTTTTGCCTTACTAATATTACCTTATTATCATACTAACATTAAGCTATAATCAGAGTCCATAGATATATAGATATAGACAAGATTAAGCATCCACTGTTAAGATAACAATAGCAAGTAATAGCTTTAGCAGATCTTAAATCCTCACACACCATTACACAGTCCCAATTTTCCGTCGGAATCTCAAAATAACATCACAGTGATTTAAAGTCGAAAAGACCGATTTTAAATCCTCGTCCTGTGACTTAGATTCAATACAAAAAAATTAAGTAACGTACTTGTTCTTCCAGTCTACTTATAAATTAACCACGCGCTCGTGACGATCGTGCCATAAATAAGACACTCTTACGCTCAACATTCCCCAACACCCTGTTTCTTTGTTCCAATTATTTGAGAGCACAAAACACGGAGGCTCGTTTCTTTTGCACCTGATCTTTCCGCTTTTGTTCGCACCGGGAATTATTCGCGTATTTGTCGTCTTTTTGTGGATTTTTATGGTGGCCTCCGAATAACCGAGCTTAAAGGCTAGCTCGTGAAAAATTTAACTCGGAAATGAAGGCTGTTTTTTTTTTGCGTAAAAAAATAGGTAATTTTAAATTTGAATGCTGGGAAGATGGCGTCATTATGGACTAGGTGTATTCAATTTCAGTCAACCGTATTCGATCCGGATTCAGAGGCACTTTAACTTTGATCTGGATTCAAAAGCACTTCTACGACTGTGGTTGAATGTTGTACGCCTGTGATTCGACCAAGAATTAATAATAATAATAAATAATAAATAAATATAAATATTTACTAACAGTCACGCCAAGTTAACTGGTCCCGTGATAAGTTCGTAAAGAACTTGTGTTACAGGTACCAGATAACGGAAATAAATATAAGATTTTTATTACACACATACACATATTTAATATACATCCATAACCCTGGAAAAGACATTTATATTTATTATACAAATATCTTCCCATGGCGGGATTCGAACCCGCGACCTTGTGTAGTGACCATGTCACTTACCACTACACCAGACGGCCGTTAATTGTGTACATATTTGGAAAAATAAGCTTTAACGTAAATTAATACTTATTGTTAACTTTCGAGTGTGTTTCAAAACATCAAATACCAGTTTCTCTGAACTACATTCCAAACTTAACTTGCAACTACCATCCTAAGATTCAATAGAATTTCTTTTGTATTATTGGCTTTTTCCTATCCTTATCCAATTTGCTGATGTATGTACAATAGCCAAATAATAATGTACAATTTCAGCATTCACAGCTTCCCTATCAGCAGTCACCTCAGAACTATTATAAACTTATCATTCTACTAGCGACCCGCCCTCGCTTCGCTTCGGAAACATTAAAACACACATGAAACCAAAAAAAAAAAAATATTTTTTTTTAAAAAAGTAGCCTATGTTCATCAGGGACAATGTCGGCTTCTAATGGAAAAAGAATTTTTCAAATCGGTCCAGTAGTTTCGGAGCCTATTCGAAACAAACAAACAAACAAATCTTTCCTCTTTATAATATTAGTATAGATAAACATTTTCGGTCATCTTCTGTTCAATATAATGTTTATTATCTGCTTATACCGAAGATATTGATTATCTTATTTTTAATTCTTCAAACTCAAAACTCAAAAGCCAAATAGTAGCTGGACTTTTTTGCCTGTACGCGAAGATATCCCTTCCCTGCCTTTTTCTGCGGCAAAGCACTAATGATCTTTGACTTTGCTTTGAAATGTTTCGATTGGTCCTCCTTAGATCACAAGATTGGTGGCAGGGTTCACGTTGTGATGTGTATGAACTCTAGTTACCACATTACACCCCATTGGCCGTATGACCATTCACCCACCCATGCAATTAACATATAAAAATTGCACAATATAAGTATAATGTTCCTTTTTTCCCCCTCCTATTCATTGGTAGCCCTAATTATTATTATTATTAATGCTTTATTTCAGTTTTTTTTTTTTTTAAACCATAACATTTTGTTAGTAATAATTACTTATAATCTATGTTAGTAACTTAAAAAATCTAAGACATAACTATCATTATATACATTTTATACCATTATATATATTTTTTTTCTCCTTCCAAGTGCCTACTGCAAAGGCTATTGATCAGCAGTCCCTCGATCTTGCTCGATATGACTCTCAAAAGACTGTTGCCACTGTCACGAACTCGACGCAATAATGATGCACTTCTCTTCCGCATTATTGCAAAGAAGTCATCGGTGTGAGATGTCGCAAACATTGTGGATGCACTACAAAAGCGCGGCAGTGACAACATCATCCTAAACGCATTATTATATTGGACGCGTAGGGCATTGTAAGCTCTCCGCGTGTATGTGGTCCACAGACTACTGGCGTAAAAATTCTAAGAGGCCATTCCATACGCGCTGACGGGCTCTAGTGAGCCGGGGCTGAGGTGAGCTCACGGAGACTCAAGCTGACAGAATTTGCTAACACTAGCGAAGATCAGGCGAAATAACTCAGTGGAGTATAAATGTTACCAAGTTGCATGGGCGCAAAATGTATATGACCCGAATAATGTTTTTTCTCCCAAAATCACAAATTATCAAGAGATGCTGCATGAAAATTTTCGAATCATAAAATTTAGTGTAACAATTATACATATTATATATGTACTAAAACAAAAAGGAAATTTCCAGTTTCCAGCTACCTTCAATAATTCCAGGAAACAGTAGATCTGCATTATTAATGGCATTGGCGGCTAAAAGCACTTAAGACCAATGTGTCGTTGACGACAAAAAATCTATTTAGATCCGGATTAGTCCTTAGTGAAAGATTCGTATCATTAGATCAGTAGATCTAGTAGTAACTAGATTAGGTAATTGATCTGCTAAAATAATTATCAAATCAGAAAATCTATTCATATTTGAGATGTTTTGCTTTTTTTTTAATGAAGGCCTTTCCAGTTTCACCGTCACCGTGTACTGATCACCAAGACCGCGTTGTATGAGGTCCCGCGTTGTATGAGGTCTCGCGTTGTATGAGGTCCCGCGTTGTATGAGGTCTCGCGTTGTATGAGGTCCCGCATTGTATGAGGTCTCGCGTTGTATGAGGTCCCGCGTTGTATGAGGTCCCGCGTTGTATGAGGTCCCGCGTTGTATGAGGTCCCGCGTTATATGAGGCGAGAAAGGCAGCGGGCTGTGTCTGTGGGTTAATTTACTCGCCGAACCCTTTGTCGTAAGCAACGGCTTCGACGTGAACGATGACCGGCGCTCAAGCGCCTCAAGGTAAAAGCACCTTTAGTGGATCAGGAAGATCCGAAATGACGTGCTTAGGGCGACGCCGTCTACTGTTTACCATGCGATTTGTAATTAATTCTCCTTGCCTGCATATTCACGTTTATTATTTGTTACATTATTATGTTAGTTAGCAGTTGCTTCTCCTTGTATTAAATAAATAAATAATAAATAAAATAAATTAATTATAATGATAAATAGCGTAAGATGTCCGTCTTCCTGTTTATTCTCGTATTTGATCATTACACGAACAGTAATGTTTAAACATACATCAAAACAATTCACACACCAAATTTCGTTGATGATACATGAAAAACATTCCCTGATTCGAGAAAAAAAAGACAAATGTATCACAATTAATACACTATTTTGAATAGATAATACACTTATTTTAGTGTCTGAATAAAATCGCTATTATCCACAACATTAATATCAAAAGGGTGAATGTTTAAAAAAAAACTAAAAGTAACTTTGTCACGGTATTGTTTCCGGTGAGATAGCCCCTATCAGATATCCGTTCCAGTTTTTTTTGGCCTCGCATGCTGACGACAGGGGTTCCTTACCTTCGTCAGCTAACCGCCAGCGTACAGCCGTAATTCACTAGCCGAACGATTGAATTATTTAATTAATGTTACCACCAATTGCATTTCTATGGGATAAATTAATTTAGATTGAAATTAAACTAGATGAAATGGAGATATCGTTTTAATGAGGAAACATCCTTTAAGAATTTCTGATATCTGATGTGATTCCATTAAAAATCAATTTTTTTGTATTGTATATTTAAGAAACAATTTACAAATAAGTGTATTGTACCCTAGAGTACATAGTTACAAGAAGCGTGACCGGATTTATTTAAAAATAGCTTACCATTAAGCAACTTCAGCTACTTTTGCTTGCGCAACTGAAAGAAATTTGTACTACAATTCAAACTACCACCAAACTCTGGATCACTTCAGATTAGATCCCAGATCCACTCCAGATATCACTCCAGATATCACTATCCACAAAGTTCCCAATGACGTTCTTGAACTTTAAACGAAGTTTTAAAAGAGGCCTTTACTGCAACAAGCATCTTGGATGTGACCCTATTATTGCACGATTAAATATACACAAAATAATTTATTACTAAAATTTAATTACAGTTTGAACATCTATGGAACTCTCTCCAGACAAGCCTGTATCGTGAGGACCTGATAATACACTTAATACATACATCCACAGTTCTCAAACAATAGATAAACAATAGTTACAACCCAAAAATTGTTCCTCATTTTGTCTTTAAGCTTAATTAATGTTAAAAATATCAATGATATACCATTTATAATGGGATTTTGTGAGCTATATTTTTCCATACCTATTTGCTGATAGCCTAAGGTTATTCCACTTACTCACAGAGTGATAAGTTATAATAAGATACTCCCGCTATTTAAGTCATTAAAAAAAAGTTCATGAAAATTTCGACACGAGTTCATTAAACCTGAAACTCTGAAACGATCTCCTAGTGTTTAGCTTTTTACTTACCTATCTTCCAGTAGTCTGCAGCTTACCTGTCTACTAATAGTCGGCTGGGGTGGTGCTGGCTTCACCTTGCCTGGAGGGGGAGCTCACGGATATTCATCGATAACTGGCTACCAATGCGTTTCGGTTTGAAGAGTGAAACAGACGATTTACCACAAAACTGAGACATCGACCTCATATCTCAAGCATCCACCTCATGATGTGTATAGTCTCCGCTAATCCCTTCATCCTAGATGAACAATAAAATAACACTTCTTTTTTTTTTTGCTTAGCTGGACGAACGAGTTTACAGACGAACCCACTTTGTATTAAGTGGTGACTGGAGCCCATAGACATCTACAACGTAAATGGCGCCACCCACCTTGAGATATGAGTTCTAAAGTCTCAGTATAGTTACAACGGCTGCCCCACCCTTCAAACCGAAACACATAACTGCTTCACGGCAGAAATAGGAAAGGTGGTGGTGATACCTACCTGTGCGGACTCACAAGAGGTCCTACCAACAGTAATTACATAAAATATAATTTTGCGGGTTCAAATTTTTATTATATTACATTCATTAATTTACGGGTTACACGCTTCCGCTTTATACTTGAATATGTAGTAGTCCTCTAGATCAAACAATGGCGGTTCCTAGTCAAACTGAAAGGTATTGCTCTCTTCTAAATAAAGTCAACTTTAGCTGTGTTAGCTTATAACGAATATCTTATATTGAACTGTCGAGTGACAAATTTTGGCGAGCTTTCGTTTGAGGAGCCTTAGTTTCATTTCTTTAGTTCAGTAATGTATGGATGAATTTAGGGTAATTAAGATTTGAATATGTTATTGAAAATAAATCACACAGTGTACACATAATAAAATAAACTAATAAAATAAACTATAAGCGCAGCGTTGAGCGTCCCCCTGCCCGGTGGACCGATCCCTCTTCAACCCGTGTCCACCCAATGCTGAGTGTAGGTCTCCTCGATTGCACACCACTCTCTTCGGTCTCTTGCCTTTTCCATCCAGTCTCTACCAACTACTTTGACCAGGTCGTCAGTCCACCTCGTTGGCTGTCTCCCCACGTTACGACGTCCAGTACGAGGTCTCTACTCCAGTACTTTTGTGCCCCACCGATTGTCAGTGCGACGGCATCTGCGGCTGGCCCACGGTGGACGGCGATATGCTGGGAAAGATTGGTTGTGGAAGGGGGAGGATCGTTCATTGTGGCGGACTTTGGGAGAGGCCTACATCCAGCAGTGGAGAGACACAGGCTGAT
Organism: Bombyx mandarina; assembly: GCF_003987935.1. The sequence goes on along the minus strand of NW_021011519.1, from coordinate 1,887,823 downwards.
GATGATGACTCATAATTATGTATCGATGAATTCGGTTAGAATTCCATATTTCATATTCTGCAAAAAGCAGCTATTTCTTGAATATTGTTAATTTTGTTTCGAAGAATCTGGTCTTTATCTTTCTTTCATGTAAACCAAAATCTCGTGAACAATACTTTTTTTGTATTACATGTGGTTCTGTAGACAGTTCTGTATTCGGCAAGGATACAATTAATTAATTTATTTATTGTATATCTGTCGATTAACGTCTAATAATAATACAGTTGTCTAATAAATGTGGACAGCAGCTTGGCTCTGCCCCTGGCATTGCCAGACTGCCGTCCGTAGGCGACAGTTACCACTTACCACCTGTTATATGCTCGTATACTCTCGTCTGTCTACAAGGGGAATAAATCAATAATGAAGTAATATAAGTCGGGTTTGCCTATCTGATGAACGTCATTGTTGATAAGTTGACAGGCAGCCTATAATATAATAATTGTTGTATTTAATTTCGCTAATCAGCCTCTAATTCTGCGAAACACCGATATGAATAATACTGATCTTTAATTGTATTCGTTTCTGTTCATGTCTGAATGTTCATGGAAGTTTCCTCCTTATGGGGTCCGTAAATGTATTGTATAGTTTTACTGTCATAGTTATTTCGTGAAACAACTTACTTACTTTGAATACTTATAAGCAATAACTTTCGAAATTATAAAAATAAACTTTAATAAACAATAACTACGGTTCGATATTCAAACAAACTATTCTATGACTTAATTCCTAGATATAAAATGGGAAAGAAGATCTTAAAAGGCGTGCAATTTCGAACAACTCTGAAACACATGTCCGGAAATTGGTTGAAATCGTAAGCCGGAGAAGCATTTTGGACAAATTGAAAGAGTCTGAGCTCCTCGGGGAGGGATGAGACCTCGCTGCGCTTGCAATAAAATATAAAATGTACTTTTAGTTTCAACTGAATCAATGCACAATACAAATTTCAATAGGCAAATGTGTAACTAAATTTTATTGGGACATTTAGATATACGCCGTTCCTTTGCTACAGGGATGAAATAATAAAGAAATTTAACGCGATATTGGCGCAGTGTAATAACTAAACTCCGTCTCAATCAGATTTTTTTTTATTGCTTAGATGGGTGGACGAACTCACAGCCTACCTGGTGTTAAGTGGTTACTGGAGCCCATAGACATCCACAACGTAAATGCGCCACCCACCTTGAGATATAAGTTCTAAGGTATCAAGTATAGTTAGTTACAACGGCTGCCCCACCCTTCAAACCGAAACGCATTACTGCTTCACGGCAGAAATAGGCAGGGTGGTGGTACCCACCCGCGCGGACTCACAAGAGATCCTACCACCAGTAATTACGCAAATTATAATTTTTGCGGGTTTCATTTCTATTACACGATGTTATTACTTCACCGTGGAAGTCAATCGTGAACATTTGTTGAGTACGTATTTCATTAGAAAAATTGGTACCCGCCTGAGATTCGAACACCGGTGCATCGCTGAACACGAATGCACCGGACGTCTTATCCGTTAGGCCACGACGACTTCAATATGCGCCATTTCTTCACTACAGGGATGGAATAATAAAGAAATTTAACGCGATATTGGCGCAGAGTAATAACTAAGCTCCGTCTGGATCAGATAATATAACTGGTGACTCATCTGATGTTCTCCACGTCTTCGTCCCCTCAACGACGTTTACAAAGCGACCGTGAGCCAGGCATTCTACAATGTTATAAACAGTTTTGTTTGGCTTGGATTTTTAGATTATTTTAGGTAAATCAATATCAGAAAACATATCTTACATCACAAAAAAAACTTTACTGGCAAGAGCGTCCGTACCACCACCCTGCCTATTCTGACGTGAAGCAGTAATGCGTTTCGGTTTGAAGGGTGGGGCAGCCGTTGTAACTATACTGAGAACTTAGAACTTATATCTCAAGGTGGGTGGCGCATTTACGTTGTAGATATCTATGGGCTCCAGTAACCACTTAACACCAGGGGCTTTGTGAGCTCGTCCACACATCTAAGCAATAAAAAAAACCGTGATTAAATATATTGTAGAGACCCGATTCGAAATCCCTGCGCCTTCAAACAGATTGTATTCCACAGATGTGATCTTAGAAGCGAAGTTTTTTGGAATTCCATTTCCATTCACTGCTGCAATTAGGAATCTTTTACAACGAATTTTAAGTTACAACTAATAATATCCAAACCAGAACTCCTAAGGTCTAAGATACTAGTAAACTTATACTACACAATTGAGACTAAGACCTCATGTCTCAAGGTTGGTAGTGGCATTCACGGGGCTTCGGTAACCCGTTAACAGCAAATGGGCTGTGAGCCTGTTCACTAGTCTTTTCATTATATATTTTTTGGTTGAATTAACGGGTCAATAGCCGACCCAGATATAATCTCGGCCAGCCATATATTGTCCCACACTGTTATAAAATATAGAAATAAAATTGAGTCACAAACTAAGTGTTGTAAAGAAGTACAGGGTATTTGTCTAGTGACATTTCAGAATTCAAAGAACTATTCGTTCTTTTTTTGAAGAATATCTAAATAATTACTGTTTTTTACCTACTTTTTTTGTCGATACGTCTGTTTGTTAATTCGGAAATCACGTGTTCTTCTTCTTCTCAGTCGTTCCCTCATTATTAAGGTTCGTGATTCTTCTGTGGTCTTCTCACTGGTTCTTTCTACCTATCCCTATCTTATGCCTAGTGGAGAGCTTCATTGACCGGCATTTGCAGCTGCTGGGTAACCAACCTCATTAGGCTTCGGCCTCTAGGTCTTTTGGCTTCTATTCTACCAGTTACGATGGGCTTTTCCAGCTTATCTTGATTTCTGCGTGCTACGTGACTGAAGGATTGTAGAATTCGCTGAAGACAACAGTTGATAATCATTTATCATTGGCACTCTTCAGTTCTCAATAAATACACATAAGTTTACTAGTGGTAAGACCTCTTGTGAGTCCGCGCGGATAGGTAATGCCGTGAAGCAATAATGCGTTTCGGTTTGAGGGGCGGGGCAGACGTTGTAACTATTCTTGAGACCTTAGAACTGATATCTCAAGGTGGGTGGCGCATTTACGTCGTAGATGTCTACGGGCTCCAGTAACCACTTAACACCAGATGGGCTGTGAGCTCTTCCACCCATATAAGCATTAAAAAATATATATATTACTGCAAGCGGTGTGATAACTGAACATTCTGTTCGTTTTCCTTTCTTGTGTCCCCGAAGCGAATTACCCGTTCCCGTATAAAATTTACTATTCACTTCTTATACGGGATGATATCCTTTTACGAGATTGTCTTGTTATTTTTAATGGTAAAAAATACTGAACTTGCATCCTATGTTGTCGATTGTTGGCATTTTCTTTGAGATAACTAACAATGAAGTAGAACAAGAAAAATACAAAGTATAACTAAACGGAAACAAACTTATGGAACAGAAGCATGAGGTCACTTTACTATATCGCTCGTTTTTTTTTATATTTAATGTAACTTATGTAGAAGGAAAGCGACCCCGCGGCCGTTTACCTAGCCGTTGGTGTGATCAAATAACCGACCGCCCTAATTGGGCTGCCAGTCGCAATCGCCGAGAAGCTGAGGACCGGTCGAGATGGAAACCGCTCACGAGACAGGCTACGGTCAAGTTTCAAGGACACGACCTTCAGCAATGAAGAAAGCGACAAAGAAGAAAATGTAACTTAATTACGTAAAATAATATACAATGTATGGTTATACGATTTTTGACACTCCCCGTTTAAGGACGGGGAAAGCCGGGAAAACTTAATTCAGTAAGCGTTCCCTTTATAATTAAATTAAACGAGGGTTTGGAACTGGGAGAAATTGCTAATGCTCGTATGTTTTCTGTCTAATTCAATGCTGTGTTTGCCTGTATCTTATACGGAGAATAATCTGATGTGCTAAATTTATATAATCCATATTTTGATTTCAACGAATAATTTTGAAGGATTAATTTTGGTTTGATGCTTATTATAAAGAAGCGATCTTTGAAGTCTAAAGTGGTCTTTTTTTGCTTAGATAGGTGGACGAGCTCACAGCCCACCTGGTGTTAAGTGGTTACTGGAGCCCATAGACATCTACAACGAAAATGCGCCACACACCTTGAGATATAAGTTCTAAGGTCTCAGTATAGTTACAACGGCTGCCCTACCCTTCAAACCGAAACGCATTACTGCACCACGACAGAAATAGGCAGGGTGGTGGTACCTACCCGTGCGGACTCACAAGGTCCTAACCACCAGTACCCCCAAGGTCCTAGTCTAATTGGTAAATACACCCGGTGTACACGTAATGGCGAGGCTAAGTCACGATTCGACCTTAGGTCATTTATATTTTTAGACCGGTACAAACCTGCTTAAAATGTTATCACGACTTACTCGGTGGTCTGGTAATTAATACCGCTGACTTTTGCGCCTAGGGTCGTGGGTTCGATTTCCACAGCCACCCAGCATTATGTCATTAAAAGATTTGTTTGCTCTTTGCCTGAGTGTTTAATATTTATATATGTATAAATTTAAACGTATATAAGTATTAGTCTCCAGTACCCATAACACAGGGAATCCTAAATTGGGACCGGATAACCATGCTTGATTTGTTCCTAGTTATTATTATTATTCATATAGGAAAAATCGTATTATCAAATCTGACCTTGCAAAATTTGTGAAATTGCATAATTAATTACTTGTGGTAGTAGTAGTACACGTTTGTTTGTTATAACGGGTTTCGATTTGAAAAATAAGTTCTCAGACCCGTCTCTCAAAACAAACGGGTTTCTGGTCGATAAAACATCCTAAAAACTTCTAAATCTTTCCATTTATGTAACATCATATTTAGAGCACCAATCCTCAACTGAGTTTCGGTCCGTCTTATCCACATGTAGAAACCGTTGTTGGCGACTTAAAATAATAATAAATTCGTTGCCAAACCATGTCCTCGGGGAAATGTGCTAGCCACATATTACCTACTTCCCGAAGAAATGGACTCTCCAAAAAAAGGCCTTTGTGAACATAAAAACGACTCACTCGTGAATCGTTCTTTATCTCAAAAGAACCCCGTTACAGTTAAAACTGTTAAAGTACGCGGTCCCACTGCGAGCGGAAGATTATAATAATCTTTAATAGTAATTTCGAACAACAGCGACTGGTTTAGCGGTCGTTAATGTGATTTGAAACCAAACTTCGTCTCAACGGCAGGTCTCGCAAGGAGTTTCACTAAGAAAAGTTAAACCTGCCTATATTGTACACGAGGACTTTATTTAGAGCGGAAAATAAAGAAAGAGTAAACAAAAAAACTACACAGTCTTCAACAGTGCTTATGTAAGATCCACTAACGTTTCCTAAAACTGCTATTATAATGTACATTAGATGATTTTTTTGATAACGCCATCTTGTTGTGTTTTTAAAGCGGGTAGTCGCCCCCAATTAAGAAAAATAGTATTATTATTCGCCAATAGATGTCGGGAAGAGTTGATAATTGAAAACACGAATAAAACAACATTTTCTGAAAATAAATCGTAGCTACATCGATTTATCGCCCCCGAAATCCCCTGTATACTATATTTTATAAAAATCGTTGGAGCCGTTTCCGAGATTCAGATTATATAAGTATATATTAATATACAAGAATTGCTCGTTTAAAGGTATAAGATTAAATGATGAAATGTTTTTTTAGTTTTTTTTAAATATTACTTTCACGTATGTCTTGTGTTTATGATGTGATGATTTTAAATTAACTTCCTGGTAAGCTAGAACTCTCAGGTTTTGAATGTAGATTATAGTCGGATGATTGTGCGATAATATACGGAGAAACAAGATAAAAAATACTAAATATACTTTAGTTCGTTGAAAAACGTGACATATTTTACGAATTACTAGTATTTTAAGAATGAATTGACGAATTTAATTTAAAATTAACATTATTATTTATTGTCATTATCATTAGGGAGTCCAACACTCATATAAATATCGGATGCATGGTTCAGTAGTTATAACGGAACATCCGTAAAAACCAATGTAGAATTTATTAGTATAAATTTTTACTAATGAACTATTCCGATAAATAAAATAGAACTCGCCGTACCCGCTTAAACTCGGACCACACTAAGACAACATGAAGCTTACGGCTAACAATATAGATTCTGGCAAAACCGTCCTCCAGGGATAATGTTTGTTAGAATGCGTCTGATGAACATGCCAAAAACGTCACGAATCGCCTGAACGACAAATGCACAGCAATAAGCTTCCGTGGCCGGTAGACTCTTATCGAGATAAGCGACTAGACTAAGCCAGTAATCAAATACGGGTAACATAAATAGCTACTATACATACATATACATACCCCGCCCGTTTTATGCCGTGAAGCAGTGACGCATTTCGGTTTGAAGGGTGGAGCAGTCGCTGTACTGTAAAACTGAGGCTCAGAACTCATGTTCCAAGGTGGGTTGCGGCTCTTACGTTGTTAATGTCTATGGGGTCTGATAACCTCTGAACAGCAAGTGGGCCGTGAGCTCGTCAACACATTTAAGGAATAAAAAATATTCTCATCGGCCAGTCTGGAACAACAATAAAATTGTAGTTCCCTAATTTTTACCATAAATTAGACGTAAACCAACTACTAAATAACTTCCGAGAGTTGTAACAACTAGTTTTCCAGACAGTTTTATGTCTTGTTTATATAAATATTGATTGTGTTCTCATTAGTCACAATTATTTATAGATGTTTTTACAATAGCCCAGATGTGTGATCTATACTAATATTGTAAAGAGGAAAGATTTGTTTGTTTGTTTGTTTCGAATAGGCTCCGAAACTACTGGACCGATTTGAAAAATTCTTTTTCCATTAGAAGCCGACATTGTCCCTGATGAACATAGGCTACTTTTTTTATTTTATTTTTATTTTATTTTTTTGTTTCATGTGTGTTTTAATGTTTCCGAAGCGAAGCGAGGGCGGGTCGCTAGTTGTAGTATAAAGCTAGAATGTACCTGCCACCCTTTGCATTGGTATCGTAAAATACAACTAAGAAATTCGCTGAAGAATAGGTTCCAGCTTAATGTGTTTAATTTTTCTGCCGCCAGAGCGCCACGTTCTTTTCATAGAGTTCTTTTCATTTCATTTCCACAAGAATAAAACCAAATTTAGGATACTTCAGTCAGTAGTCTCTTGACCAACGAAAAGGTCATGAATCTTATAACTGATGTGCATCCATTTTCAAACGACCCAAAACAGAAGAACTCATACAAACCGCAACCTAAGAAATACTGAAATTGTTTATTACATAAATCATTTATTTAAACACGGTACTTTCTTAAATTGTAATTACCCTCAAACCTTTACTAAACTCAGAATTTTAAAATTTCAAGATAAAAATTTAAGATCCATTGCAAGAGTGATCACCGCCCTACATTGATGAAATATTTAAACGGCAAGCTTTTCAGGTCGACAAAAAACTCACGCGCGTTTCCCACGCGATAGCTGTGAAATAAAAAGTATTCTATTTCATTCTCCGGCTTGCTAAATCCTGTAGATATATATATCTGGACTGCCCAATAATGCAACACTGGACACGTTGCATGTTGAGCACTCTGGATCCAAACCAGCCTTTAGGTTAAGGTAGATTTCATATTAATTTTGAGTTTTTGTTTTATTATCATTTATTTATATTTATTTAAAATCTTATTAGTTCCATAATATTTTTTAAAAAAGATATTAAAAATACAATTTTTAAAAAACACTATATAAAAATAGATTGCCGCTGATGGCGGTGTCTACGACACAAGCCACCAGTGGTTAGGACTCCAGAGTGAGAAACCTCCTCACAATGCGTGCAGTATCAAGGATAACTGCTTTCTGTATTAGGCCCTTAACCCAGCTGGATAACGAAAGTTTCTTGAGATGTTGATCGAAACTTTTCGCCATCAAGCCGTGTACCGACACAACTATTGGAACAATGATGGTTGAATCAACATGCCACATGGCGGTAGTCTCGTGGGCCAGGTCTAAATATTTTATTTGCTTTTGTTTTATTCCAAGATTGTAGTAATTATTTTTATTTAATTCTGGTATAAATGAAATGTTAATGAATGTAATATGGATGCAAAATCTAAAGTAAATGTAAATAAAAAATATATGTCTGTCTCTTTCTGGTGTCGCTTTTATATTTCATCGAGTTTCAAATGACATAAAGAAGTCGTCGCTTCAATTAAACAATCGTGTCTCACAATGAGAGTTATAGCGATCACATATTTGAAATGCGAACAGCAATAAACACAACGGGATGTAAAATGAGGAAATGTCTTAAATATATTGTGTTAAACTCACTGTAAAAGGTATTGTTCAATGTAGGTAATGTATACGGATGAAATTTATTTTACACAGGATCTTAGTTACTATTGTTTCCGTGAACGTTTTCGTAGTTCGATAAATAGCGTGTATGAACTTTATCACAGTACACAAAACAGAATAAATATTCCATACGTAATCTTTCGTTTTAGTATCAACTTCAATGTTATAATGTTACTAGCTTTTGCCCGCGACTTCGTCCGCGTGGAATAGTTCACAAATAATGCTTTATTTTAGAACAAATTTGGTTATCATAAAAAACTTTATAGTGAGCCAACCTTAATATAGACATATGCTGTCGCGGACTATTTTTAGATATTATAAATTCTGTCATACATTATTTTAGCGAAACTTTAACCGTTTCTGCAGCGCACGCAGCGGAAGCTCTCAAAAGGTAAAAATAACCCCGATTTTGAAACATTCTTTATTGGTGCTCCGCTTGTATTGGTCTTAGCGTGATGTTATATAGCCTATAGCCTTCCTCGATCAATGGGCTATCTAACAATGAAAGTATTTTAAATCGGACCAGTAGTTTCTGTGATTAGCGCATTCAAACAAACAAACTCTTCCGCTTTATAATATTAGTATATATAACACAAACTAAGTCCGAATATATGGAGTGGTACTTTATTTCACTATTGTAAGGTTTGTTGTAAAATAACTATAAAAATTTATCATGTTAAAATTAAGACAATTTTCGGATTGCCATATGGCAACACTGTCGGTGGGAGCGATGGCAGTAGTGGAGACGAGAAATATAAAAAAGGCGGTAGTCAGAAAAAATAAAAAAGGCGGGTATTTTTTTTTATTTTTATTGGTTTGATAGATGGACGAGCTCACAGCCTACCTGATGTTAAGTGATGGTACCTACACGTGCGGACTCACAAGACGTCCTATCACCACTAAGTACGCAAATAATAATTTTGCGGGCTTGTTTTTTATTACCCGATGTTATTCCTTTACCGTGGAAGTCAATCGTGAACATTTGTTAAGTACGTATATCATTAGAAAAATTGGTACCTGCCAGCAGGATTCGAGCACCGACTCATCGCTACGCCACGACGACTTTCAAATACATTGAATCATTGCATATACATTGAAGCGTTATTTTCAGATTACTTTTTTTTTTATTGCTTAGTTGGTTGGCGGAGCTCACAGCCCACCTGGTGTTAAGTGGTTACTGGAGCCCATAGACATCCACAACGTAAATGCGCCACCCACCCTGAGATATAAGTTGTAAGGTCTCAGTATAGTTACAACGGCTGCCCCACCCTTCAAACCGAAACGCATTACTGCTTCACGGCAGGAATAGGCAGGGCGGTGGTACGTACCCGCGCGGACTCACAACAGGTCCTACCACCAGTACTTAGAAGCAGTTGTTAAAATTTCTGTGCAGATTTTTGGTATAGTATCATTAACGTACTTGAGGTGGTGCAAGAGTAGTTTCACCTAGTAAAGCTTCACTCAAGAGATAAGCAAACAATCAGTAATCCTTCCTTCACAAAAAAAAGAAAGATAAGTAAGCCAGTAGCACTTGCAGAACCACTGGACATTGGAATTAGACGGAGTTTGAAAGGGTAACAAGAAATTAATTTGATGTAACCATTCATTGTATCGTAACAGACAAGAGCTGAACCCATATCATTTGAATATCTGTCTGTCTCGTAATCCGATTGACAAACGAGGGTCTCAATGGATTTATGATATAACCAATTGAGTACTCCAAGCATAAAAACTCATTTTGATTTTAGTCTCGTCAAAAAATTATTTTGTTCACTTATTGTCATTAAAGTGATTTGTTTTAAATATGATAAATGTAAAACTTTGTATATTGTGTGTTTGTTACTTAATCACGCAAAAATGACGCAAGGGGATAGAATTGTGCACAAAGATGGTTTATAATTTAGATGTTAATATGCGTTATTGTTTAAGCATAATTAACGTATAGGATTTTTAAGTTATTGCATAGCTTTTATCGCGGGCTTTGAGCGCGGCGACCGAATCAAGAAATTTCGTAACGAAAATAAAACCTAACACCCCCACTCCGCCTATCATGTAGCTCGCGTTCAACACACTTGCACGTTGCGTTTGTGAATAAGCGCGCGGCGTGTTGTGGCACTGCATGCGCATCATGAAATGTCTGCCCATCTCTCTCTCGCGCGGTCTAGCTTATGAGTGTGAAGGGGACAGTTCATGTTTTGCTTTTGTTAATGTTTATAAATATAGCGTTGTTTTATTTTGTTATTGTTTTAATATTAAATTATTATTGTCTAATTACAATTGCATAAGTTGATAAAAAATGCTATGCAATAGCTTTTCCGCGGCAGGCCCCGATTGCTATTATTTTTTTTTTTTTTTTTTATAATAGGTATAGCCCTGACAACGCCGGGTATATATGATATAACAAATACGGTATACAATCCGTTCGCTAAAACGTGATTTTATTCACTAATTAACTGGTATTTTATAAACCAGAAAGTGGCTCTAGCAACATTTAATCCCTGAAATATACAACGCGTTAAAAAAAAAACTGAATTACAAATTTGACGCAAACGAAACCGCTGGGCACGCCTCCTATCATCCATAATCCTTGCAAAGCTTCGATTTAACGGTTTGTAATAATGGTGCATAATTTGATCAACTACGATTGAACTAACAATGCGCTCGTAATCCAGTCAAAGCATTCCTGGTACTAATAAGAACCAAGCTGAGTAAACGCTGGGCTATGTCGCAGTATTGATCGTTGCCCGTTGCGTTTACGGGAGCATTATAATCATCTGCTCCATCCTTTTTAGTAGTTGCTTAGACTGATGATTCATTAAAACTATTAAGATTAAGTAAATATATTTTTCTGCGATAAGTTATATAAACTAACTAGCTGACCCGGCAAACGTTGTTTTGCCATATAAACTATTTCTAAGAAAGATAAATAACCTAGATACCGACTGTAGCGCCATCTGCCGGGTTGATTTGTAAATCGAAACTATTCTGGATTCCACCTGAAGATACACAGAACATTTCATTAAAATCGGTCCAGCCGTTTAGGAGGAGGAGGAGTCTAAAGATTGAACTATCTATAAGCCAAACTATTTAAAATTCATGTCAAATAAAACTAAATCACACGTAAGAGATAACGCTTGTCACGTTCTGATAGGTTAATTTGCAATAACCTTAAAAGTTTAGTGGGATGACCATTCGAACTCAAGTCGAACGATTCCCTAACTTTCCCTTTATAGTTTAAGGTTTTAGCGTAATGAGGGTCCCGGAGTGATCGAGCGCTCGTGAACAAAAACAGTTTTGGCCGAATTGGACCTTTAAATATTCGAAGTGTGTTTTATTGGGGTTTCCGGACTAATTCTTTTGCCATCTTAGGCAGATGAACTTACGGCTCTTCTGATGGTAAATAGTCACCGTTGTTTTCGGACATGAACAATTTCAAGGACATAGGAAAGCCGCTACCTACCGCAACTTACTGAATAAAGTAGGAAGATTCGCCATGCATCCGGCATCACAAGTATATATGTGCTATAGGAAAATAAATAAAAAAAATTAACAAAAAACCAACCAAAGTTATCAGAGTGGGTAAAAGCCCACACATCAAAGAACTGTTACAGCGAACACAACTAGTAGTTCAGTCATCTAGGTATGTCGCTTTGGAATCTAACATTGGTATGTTCGAATTCTTGAAAACATTTGCGATGCAAGAGAAATCAAGATATCTACTAAATTCAGCTTATTCCGTTAGATTGCGAGATTGACGCTTTTTTTGGTGTAACATGACTGTACTATAAACATTACTTTTAGGAATACTAGTAACGTAGGTATTTATTTGAAACATTGTCATGAACGGACCAGGTCGGCTTTTTTAGTAATATACACGGGGCCCTCCCAGGAATCGGGAGCATCTTTCTATCATGAACACGGATGAGGGTCGAACTTGTAAATTCTGCAGATAAGTCTTGTCTTACCAGAACAATAGATTTGTAAAGTGACGATTACTAAGATAGGATGTCTCTAGGCCTGTCTAAAAGTGTTCCAAAACACTGTTAAAATTCATAACAATGATGATTAGAGATAAGTTATCGATGACAAAAGGTGGAAGTCACAGAAGAATCAAAACTTCGAGCGTCCTTATGACCAACCCGTAAGAAATTAGACAAAATAAATATTGTCATTAAAAGTTTGTCGCCATTTTCGGTTGTAATAATTATATAATTTGTTCGTCGATTCGCCGGGCTATTAAAATATGATCACATTAACTCTTTATGTCCCATAAAAGAATTTGAACTTATTTTATAGGTCTTATTTACGCAGATTTATGAGATTTGCGATGTTTTCGTCTTAGTAGATGGTTGCTGTAGCCAAAATAATGAGCATAGTCACTTGCTTCGAGATATGCGACCGAATTGCTTCTCGACAGAAATGGGTGGGTAGGAATTTTTCGCGAAACCTAAATGCGTACGTCCATTATTTTATTACTATTTCGAAATACATTACTTAAATATTGGCTAACTTACCCTATCAATTTGTATTCATAATCACTGAAAGAAAGTTTAAAATGAAATATCAAATGACAACAGTTTCACCCCCACTGAACACCTATCGAAGTTTTCTTTTGAAACTATTAACTTTTATTTGATGAAATTCTATGATTCCTTTGAATAATAAATTCGTAAGTTCTCGTAATGACTCGTCGAATCTCTTTGTATCCCACAAATATCATGAATAGACAAAACAATGGCATTTACTCGTCCACATATCAGTCAAGAGGCTGTATGATTAATGATATTTCATGACAGCATCTGAATCCATAGCCGTGCGAAGTGTTACATTATGAATATTAATTTATACCGTGTTGAATGACACGTCCGCTGCTGTTGGCTAAAGCGGTGGTGCGAAGACGAATTGTGTTAGGATAAATTATTTTATACTGGATAATTTTAGCCTGACAGATGATTTCGATGAAATTGGGTAATTTTGCTGTATTTCATTAGATTAACACCCAAAAATCTTGATGAAAAAAGATCTTGCCAAAGGCACTCGCTGTAGCCTAAATATTAATTTATGAAAATATTCCCACCGGTATGTGCCAGAGCAGAGAAGTAAAAAGTTTGATTTTTTTTCCTACCTATGCTGATAGCCTTGAGATATCAGCTTCTCCTTGATGTGTAGGTGAGCTTACAGGGCTCAAACAGGGTGTGTTGCTAGCACTGGCCCTAGCAAGAGCAGTGCTTCGCAGAATCTACCACCGGATCGGAAACGCGACCCACTTAGAAGATCCGACGAGAAACTCAGTGAGCTGTATCTATGGGTTAATTCACTCGTCGAGCCTTCGTCGTACGCGACGGGTTCGATGAGGACAGTGATCGGGAAGTTTGAGACACAATGTCACTACTTCCTGGTGTTAACCATAAATACTAACAATCGGGTACCTCTAATAGATGTACTGCGAATTCTCACGAGTAGATAGCACCATTCTGCCCGTTCTTGCTACAATTAAGTAATCCATTGTTAATAAGATGGAACAGTAGTTAAATGGTATGGCTCAGGATTCGTCGAAGTGTCTCAAAGTGGACGTAGAAGTTGTGATATCCAAAGCACCAGTAATCCTAATTAAAACATTTAAAAAAAAACGAAGTTATTCAAAGCGACTTGAAAACCTTGTGCCTGACGCTATATAAGTATAGAGACACCTTTTGTTCATTACCTTAATCTGCGCAGAGTTACAACCCTATTCACTAATGCTCATAGAAATCATAATCATCAGCATTAATGACGTCAATTTTCAATAGTTCAGTTGAATTTAAAACAAAGGCTTTCACACACAATTTCATGGCAAAAATACTGCAGATCTTACAATAATCTAATTTAATACTGGTTAAATCTTATGGGGTAAAATCATTAACTGGAGATTTTAGTTTTGTCTTGGCAGCAGTTTTAATGTGGTTTGAGACACATTGTACAGCGCAAATATCTTTGGCAACAACTTTAGTAGAACTTTTAACTTGAAAAGCAGTAAAGTAATCGATGCGAGTGATCAATTCGTCTGTCTGCCACACATTGCCTCTAAGTTGCGTAACAGACTTTATTATTTATCAGTCTGATAGTTGATGAAATAAGTTATTACTTGGAAATTAATGGAATGTTACGAAAATGTGCTACCCAGATCCGTGCCGGTATTCGAACAATATTATTATGATTTTTTCTATTCCCCTCTGAATAATTTCGAGTCCGCCCAGTCTGGCGGCGAGATCAATGGAGTTACGCGTAACCCAGTTAACTCTGATTCAATTAGCATTTGATTCGTTTTCTCCGATTCGCATGTTATTGTTTCCTTATTCAAAGCTCCCGTGAATTTCATCAATTTTATAAAGCTCCGTAGCAAATAAATTATTTTTACAAAATCGTCTTGTGTTTGTTTAGTTTATTTATTATCATTTGCGAGTATGATTTTTATTGATCATTAATTTATTGTTAATTAATAGTGTTAGTCACTGTTGGTACACATATTTCTAAATTAGTTATTAATCTAGCTTATATTTGACTTTGAAGCACATTGTATGTATACTATCTTATTGAAGGTAACTCAATTAATCTATGAGAATACTAACTTAAATTTACACTCCTATTGCGGAATTTTGACTAGTTTTGTAAATCCGAACAGATTCATACGGGATGTCAGAATAGTCGTTACGCAAAATAAAATACATTCATTCACGTAATACTAAAAAAAATTGTCTTATTATTATATTATATATATAAAATATTATAAATTCAAACATTACATTGTACGTAAATTGAAGAACCCACGAAAAATAGGTAGTTGTTTTAAAAAAAAAATAACAACTACATAAATAGTTATACTATTTTTATTATAATAATTTTTGTATTTCTATCACCAGAAATACTAAAATCTCGCGCGTCTTGTGAGCCTTCACGGGTAAATACCAGCACTCTGCCTATTTTTGCCATGGAGCAAGGTGACGGCATTTACATGGCTGATGTCTACGGACCCGATGACTACATAACACTAAGTGGGCCGTGTGCTAGTCCACCCGTCTTAACAATAATACAAAAATTCAGTTAGTTGGTCGATTATACATTAAATTTGACATAGGTACATAGATAAACTATAATAATTATGCACGTAATCTGTTATTATCTTACCAGTGCGCTTTCGTAATTCTTGCATCTGCTGTAAGGGCTACTGTTCTACGCCATATAGTATTTCCACGATCATCCCATGAGCTGCTTAAGGCTTCGTCAAACAGAACGCGTAATTAGCGCGCGTCAGAGCGCTACGCTATGACGCCGAGATGTGTTGTACTACTGTGGTAGCATACCGTCAAACAGAGCGCCAGCGCTATAGCGCTTATAGCGCCGGGGCTCTGTTTGATGGTATGTTACCATAGGGGTGCAACACATCTCGGCGTCATAGCGCGGCGAGAGCTTAGCGCTCTGACGCGCGCTAATTACGCGTTCTGTTTGACGAAGCCTTTAAGAACAATTAAAAACAAACAAATACATAACTTTCAAATATCGAATACGAAAGATACCCATTGACTAAGTACACAACTGCGACCGCGTACGCTGCGTATCGGGATACGCTGTTTATCAAACGTGCGTGACTGCGGTCTACATATTATTATACGAAACGCGCCAGATGTAGAATTGATAAATTCATAATAAGCCGCCTTCATTTTTAATGTCAAATACGAAAATTTTAATATCGGATCACCTTGAAATATGAAATCAGAATTTGATTAATGTTTTGTTACGGCGCAAAGACGTATTCGCAAATTATGAATTTCGAAATTAGAAAGAAAAAAGAAAAACAATAACGAAAACCCATCTTAGCTCGCTATTAAGACAATGGCTTTTATAAATCCCAAAGAAAATATTTTACTTCGAATCCATTTCATTGTTGACCTCATTTGTGGGTACGGAGAAATTCGGTAATTCCATCGAATACAATATTCGTGACGTGTTCAAATAATAATGTTGACGACACGCGAGATTTCCTTCTCGTCACATCTCACGAGTCTACGAAAAAATCAGTGATAGATATCGGTTTTTTCAATTCAATTCATCACCGTTTGTATATAGATTTTTTATTCGATAAAACTTATAGATATCATAGAAATTTGTTGATTTAATTTTTATCTAACACAAATATTAATAATAGACTTACATTTTTGATCGTATCTTACGATATGAACATGAGTTGACAAAAAGTCTAAATGTCTGTATTAAACAGGGCTTTGAAACTGCTATTCTATAGGACAAATATTTTTTGTATGGAAACTATCGACATCTTATAGTAGATGCCCCGAAACTTATATGTTGTTAAAGTGAAGGCATTTAATTATTATATAACTAAACACAGAAAAAAATAAAAAACATACAAGTCTTTATTTCTTATAGACTAATTCATTAAATTTTATCAATTTGTGGTTTCTGAAAATTTACAAAATCCTTCATCAAAAATTAAATATAGGATAGTTAATATGTTATTGCCATCTATAGGAGCAATGAGAAAATAATCGAAGCGAAGCCATCTAGTGGCCGAAGTCCATAAACATTTTTGTTGAGTACTTGAGTTGTTTATCTATAACTAATTTATGTGTATTATCTATGGTATTAAATGGTCTATATTTCAACATTACATTCCATTAATATGTACAAGAACAAAGCTCATTTCTTGTAAGGTCATGTTTTATTTTTTTATACCCGTCTGCAAAACCCGGTTTCAGTGAGCTAGAAGATTTGTCAAATTCTACACAAAAAATTCCTTCGGTACCAGGCGTCCATAACTTATAAAGAGAAACAGAAAACACATGTGCCTCACACCTCATCTAACCATCCATTTTAGGGGTTCTGGGCTTTTGGTACAATACCGTTGAATTTACAGAAGACTTGATTTGGAATTTGATCGAAATGTTACTTCCGACTTGAATGCTTGAATAATCCTGCAGCTCGTAAACAAAAATTGTTATACTTTCACCTCATTCGAGTAGGTACTAGCATGTGCAATTTTTTTACTAATAACCAATAACCACTTAACACCAGATACGCCGAAAGCCCATTCAAGCATCTACGCAATAAATAAAAATGCGACAGGGGATAATTATCAGAAATAATAGACGCAGAAATTGATACAATTGTGCGAACTTTCAATAGTTTGGACACATTTGCCTAAACAAAACAAAATTTCCATTGATTACTAGGAGCAGTCTTCACAATATTAGTTTTAAATATTTATATGTCGCAGAAGCCACAATAATTATTAACACTATTGTCAGACATGGTAGGGACGAATAGGGTGATTGAGCTAAGAGAAATATTGAGTACACCAATCACGTTTGTTGTCTTAGAACAATTTAGAGATCTTCTCTTGACGTTAGCAAACAAAAACGAATGATAATTCTTAGGACGGAGGCACCGCTCTTCAAGAAGGCTGGTTGGTAAGTGTGAAGGTGTCTACGCGCCTCCATCGGCTAGGCTCTGTCGTAACACGAAGTTAACCGAGTTCCAACGATACCGCAATCGTGCTGCCATCTCTCGGGAATCGTACTGCGTTTCGTTTAGCTACCACACTAATGACCGTCTCCGACATTTTTAAAAAAAATACAAAACAAAAATCTTAAGCACATACGCGATTTTATCAGAAACAACAGAATCGAATTCTTCAGTCTTAAAATTGCGATGATTATTTTAAGATATATACTCTCGTCCAATTTTATTGTGGTCAAAGGAATAGAAACGAAAGTGTGTCACATGAAGCAAGGTAAACGACGCCATATAAAGTACGCTGATGTCGGGTTATTTTGCTTTTTTGCAAACAGATTGCTTGGGATCGCCACGCAGCATTGGTTTCGGATTGAATTTAACAACACAGAAATTCGTTTACTCATTTGTGTGGTACATACCTCGTTTTGATGGTTCCCTTCGAATCGTAAAACATAGCTTTAACAAAATCGGTTGTCTGTAAAGTCGATTTACTGACGATAGTTGAACGTGACAACGTCATAAGAAATTAATGATGGAATGGTTTCATTTTTCAATTATCGCAATTATCGTTGCTATAAACAATTGACACCACATTCATTTTTCATACTTGAACTTCATACTTGATGAAAACATGTAAATGTATTATCGTATAGCCGCTGTCCACGCGGATGCATCGCTCACTCAAATAGGAGAGAGACAGATGTCGAACGCTGCCGAACGCGGAGGCTGATTGTGCCTCTTTGTCGCTCGTTGCACGCTCTCGCTTGCACTTCAAGACTTAAATGGAACGCCTCAATGAGTCATGTTTTTTTGTGCGTGCAGCCGGCTCCATCGAATTATAAGATGTTGTCACGTCAAAAATGTCGACAATAATTCGTTAATTTTGGAAACAACGTGGGACCAGCATTTTGTTGAAATGGTTTGGAAATTCTATTAATATCTAATAATAATGTTCCGCTACAATTAAATGGTGCTCGTAAACTAAGCTGATTTCTGCGTATTCAAAATTCGTTAATTCACTATTGATTTGACCGTTGTCTGTTGGTTTAAGTCATATATTTTTTTATCAATCCAGATCCCAAAATACTTACTGGTAATCAAAGTTGTATAAGAATAACTGGTAACCTTCCTTCGAGACAGGAATAAGTTTTGGCTTTGTGGAAGAAATAGACAGGACAGGGGTTTCAACCTGTGTAATTCCATAATATACACTAACGAAAAAAGATAGAATAACAAAGCGAAAGTTACTATTTTTTACAGGATTCTTAATTATAGTGCCTGGGCAAACAATAGCGATACCACGATCCTTGAAATATTTTGTGTCGTAGTATACTATTATTACATAAAGACGTGGGAGTTGTGATAGTCGCCATGATGCCGCTGTCACTCAGACGTATTCCTTAATTAATAGCCGGATATCCTTTAACGGATATCCTTTTACCAATTAAATATACTATCGGAGGCATTTGCCATAATGAGATTTTGAAAAAACAAAACGTACGAAGAAAAAACAAAAGGCTGCCTTTCAAGAGATATATCGCAACGAATACTAATTGAAAAGGAAAAAATATCGCGTGTACGAGTGAAAAATGATAATCCCGCTCGGAGATAGGGTCTGACGAATGAGCCGGATATCCCGGGTGCAGGATTGTGTGTTTATTGTCTACATCATGGAAGCTAATACATTAAGTTACCGAGCAGTAAAATGCCGTCCTCATGAAGACAACTTAGTCGATGAGGCCTGTGTAGAATATGTTATGCAATGGTAGGTGATTGATAAGATGTTTCATATATCAATGAATTCCAGTTACCCAAATATGAACATAGTTGATAGCTTTACCTACGATTGACCTTAAGGTATTAAGATAAGTGCCGTAAGTAGATATCAAAAAGTCTTAAACATAAACAAGATCATTGAATTAGATGGTGATGATATTCAAATGTAGACAAATGATACCTTGGTTGTGAGTATCCATGAAAACAATAAAATATTCGATTGATAGAAAAAATAAAATAAAGGTAGTTCTAGTCCTAAAACTGGTTTTGATGATGTCTACGACTCATGAAAGCTGAAAAAATACCATAAGGTCATTTAATTAAAAAAACAATTGAATTTCTAAGAGAAAAAGTACTTCGAAACAGCCAGTCCTTTGCTTTGGTAATATCGAAATTCCAAATAATAAATAAATTCACGTTAATATAATAAAAAGTTGTAGTTATGTATCTGCTACTACTTACCAGTGATTTTTAATTCTCTCAATATTTATCAAATGGAGAAGATATTTCCATTATTTATAGTCAATATACAAAATTGCGTAAACTTATCTAGAATCTGTCATAATAGCCATCTACTGAACTGGATAAACAAAAAATAGATTGGATAATATTGTAAAAGACCGCTAGTCACGAACGTTAAATTTGTGAACATAATCTAATAAAACTTATACTCGTTTACTAGCAAACCTCAACATTTATTTATTTATTGCTTAGATGGTTGCACGAGCTCACAGCCCACCTGGTGCTAAGTGGTTACTGGAGCCCATAGACATCTACAACGTAAATGCGCCACCCACCTTGAGATGTAAGTTCTAAGGTCTCAGTATAGTTACAACGGCTGCCCCACCCTTCAAACCGAAACGCATTACTGCTTCACGGCAGAAATAGGCAGGGCGGTGGTACCCACCCGCGTATATAATATATACCTATTTATGTATTAACTATTTCACCCATTTCAAAATCTATGTTCATATACATACTATTTCGGAATTATTTTGAGCTTGTATTAACATTGTAAGAATGACAAAAACAAAATCCTCTTAAATTCGTCGGACCAGTCTTAAAATTTCGCTTAAACTGCCACAATATTTTCCATCTCTCCACAATATTACGTTCCCTAGAGAGTTTTAAGGCTGTATTTCTTCGGAACTCACAATGACGCTTGAAATATGAATCATTGAGTTTCCACGGACAAAACCGGCGAGAATTTGTTGAATCTTCATTAGATGTATAAATTTTTGGTGGTAGAACTAAAATGTTTCAGTAAAACTTGCTGCTGTTGCGTTCAATTTAAAGGTCTTATGACTCTTTCTCTTTAGTAATAAAGCTCTGTATTTGCTTAGCAATAGTATTTGCTAACATTATTTAAAGATTCTCATTCCACATTTTGTCAATAAACTCTGACAATTTTTTCACTTATCATGCACATTGTCATTTAAAGTAAACCAAAAAACCCTGAAAGACGCAAATCACTAAACAATGATTTTACTTGTAACATAACGACCAATATTCTCCGTAAATAAAGATTATCATCATTTTAAATTGGCATTTTGTTATGCTTGTGTGGCGTCCTCCACACAGTGGCAGACATGCAAAAAAATCGTACGGTGTAATGTGCATAAACAAAACGTAAAAAGCTCGACTCGTACAACGGCCGGTCACGTCACCTCCCGCCCGCCAGTCCGCACCACGCTTTCGCTTGCGACGCATGTGACACTGCTTTAATATTATAAACAATCGTTCTACCGCCAGTAAATATATTTTATCATTTTGAACTTATAATTAATTATCCACTTCTTCTTTCTGCTTTCCTGTGCTTGTGCTTCTTACCAAAATACAAACTATTAACTGTTGGTGGAGTGTTTAATTTGGGATATATTCTGGAACACGCCGGGACAACCCCGTATCTCCCGCTACACGGACCACCACANATAAGCGCCGAAACCGTAGCTAAAGCCCTGATATCTGAATGGATAGCACGCTTTGGTTGCCCTACCGCCGTTATCACTGACAGAGGACGGCAATTCGAATCGGTCCTATTTAAGAATTTGGCTGAAATGGTCGGGTTCGAGCACAAACGAACGACGGCTTATCATCCTGCATGCAACGGCATGGTTGAAAGATTTCACAGACAGTTGAAGGCTGCTATAGTATGTCACTCAACATTAAATTGGACAGAATCACTACCACTTGTCTTACTCGGAATCCGAAACACCTTTAAAGAAGACATTCAAGCGTGTCCGGCTGAGTTGGTATACGGAGAAACGCTTCGATTACCAGGGGAATTGTTTCATTCATCCAAAAACAAAACAGAAGACCTTACCGATTTTATGACTAGACTCCGATCGATAGTGAAAGATATACAACCGCAACCCGCATCTAGGCACTGCAAGAAAACAACATTTGTTTTTAAGGATCTCGCTACAACAACCCATGTTTATCTAAGAGAAGACGCCTTGAAGGGGGCCCTCCAACCAGCTTACACCGGACCTCACGAAATACTGGAAAGGAATGATAAGGTATTCAAGCTGTTAATAAAAGGGAAACCAGTTTCCGTAACAATAGAAAGAATAAAACCTGCATATATACTCACAGATAACACAGATCTTGGAAGAAACACGTCATTTCCACCTTGTTCACGGATAAAAAAGAATCACGACGAAAAGGCTGCTGAAAAGGAGATACCTGAAAAGAAGACACCAGCCAATGA
Organism: Bombyx mandarina; assembly: GCF_003987935.1. The sequence continues at coordinate 1,865,442 of NW_021011519.1, read as the reverse complement.
AGGACCTGTTAAGAAAACACGTTCCGGAAGAACAGTACGATTACCCATGTATTATCGCCCGTAGGACGGTCTCTGGAGGGGAGTGGTGTGGCGTCCTCCACACAGTGGCAGACATGCAAAAAAATCGTACGGTGTAATGTGCATAAACAAAACGTAAAAAGCTCGACTCTCGTACGACGGCCAGTCACGTCACCTCCCGCCCGCCAGTCCGCACCACGCTTTCGCTTGCGACGCATGTGACACTGCTATAATATTATAAACAATCGTTCTACCGCCAGTAAATATATTTTATCATTTTGAACTTATTATTAATTATCCACTTCTTCTTTCTGCTTTCCTGTGCTTGTGCTTCTTACCAAAATACAAACTATTAACTGTTGGTGGAGTGTTTAATTTGGGATATATTCTGGAACACGCCGGGACAACCCCGTATCTCCCGCTACACGGACCACCACACTTGCAACAACACATTTATAATAATTAATTCTTCGGTTATTCAACTTATCTTAAACCGTTCATATGATAATATGTTCAAGGCATCACTTGCACTGAATTCAGATATGATTATTTCGACACGTGCAATGCAATGAATAACAAGTTTCTACAGTGATTAGTTGTTATTTAGTGTAGTAAAGTGATTTTTGGAACGAAGTTCCTTATGGGACGATGCGGAGGGGTACCCTAACCGGGAAAAAACGTCCGTAACGTAAGATTTTTAGTAGTAATGCACACAGTGTACGACTTAACTTTGTAATAACTTACAAAAAATAACAATTTTTTTATCATTAATTGACCACGATCTCAGAGCGTTCGTTTGCGCAACACACAAACTCTTATGCAAACAGCCGTGAATGAAGTGTACCACAATAAGTTCGCACGTTACCGAATGTCCGTGGGTTATTGCGAAAGCTCTAGTTTTATTTTCTTTATACCTCGAATAGAACTTAAAATTAATATTTTTATAATAAGGAACTTCGTTCCTATCCGGTGTCCCACGACACCACACATATTTTTTTTTTAATAAAGATGTTTGTGTCATTGTTAAAATCTACTACTTTTTCCTTACAATCCCACATCTTTTAGAGGACTCGTCCGAGATGCAGTTCGGTGATAAATCACAGGGGGTTGACGTGTTCCTATAGTGATTAGTTGTCATTACGATGTCATCTCAAGCGGTGACGCTGGCATAGCCCTCTAAGACAACCAGCTTAAGTAAAAAAAAAGCGATGCTAGAATGTTTTTTTTTTTCAAAAAAGAGTGTGGTGTTAAAGCTAAAACCCACTGGTTTTCGCCTTACCATCCCACCACACCTTTTGATTGTAACTCATATTTAGCTAAATGACGACGCTTGCAGCTGAAAGGAAGTATTGTACTTTTTGACGAAGCATGTTGCCGATAACTTTATTTCTGTAATCTGACGAAGCATGTTGCCAATAATAACATGTACTTTTAGGTTAGGAATATTGTGTTCTTTTTTTTTATAATAAATAAATTAATTTTGTTTAGCTAAAATTGAGTTACAATGTTATTATTCCATGCACTTGTCGATTTATTTATTAATTTAGACACACCAACAGCAATACACACAAAACATTCAAGCTTAAAATTAACATGTATAAAATTAAATACTGGTCTGTAAGCCAGTTACAGGCATCTACAGCAATGTCTATTCTCATCTTTCAAATATAGTTTCTCTCGCAACAATTTTATTAAAAAAAAAGCATTTATAAAATATAAAAACAACTGGGAATGACAATGAAAGACCTATATATTTCGGGGAACGCAGAAAGGCGCTCGTTCAGAATAAGAATGTCCGATTTACCAGGACAGCTCCCGAGGAAATGGAAACAAATGACGCAAAACAACCTCGGAACAAATGCACACGGCACAGTGATCGATGCCTAGGTACTATTCAGGATATTTTTTGTTCGATGCTCTTCTTATTTCGAGAATGAAATCGCTATCTAGATAATTGAAAAGAGAATTCCGATGTGTTAAGAAATCAACTAAGTACATAGATGTAGTTTATCAACGGTTTTATTTATTGAAACGATTGCGTACGTTAATCTATATCGTGTCGTCATTATTATTGTCATACCACAACGTGACGCTTTAAGGCATGAATTCAAGGTCTCCAAGGTACACGAACAGGCTCACAATACCACCTACTACGCGATCGTAGTACTGACACTGAATATACCACTAAGAGAACGTTACTGTCTGTTCTCCGATTAATCCTTTAATCGCTTTTACGACCCTTATGCTCAACCCAACACTGTCCAACCGAATTGTTCGATAATTTAATTAGACTCTAATATTTGTCTAATCAAATACCTATCATATCCGAGTTAATAATGGGCAGGAAGGTCGTCTTATAAAACTGTAAGCCAAATAAAAGTACATAATGAAAATGTTTCTTAAAAACAAACATTTGATTTAAAAATAAAGAGTAAATCATGAGTCTTTGACATCTACTAGCTGTATATATTTTTCGAATCCTAATTCTTAATAGTGATAAAATTAATACTCCATTAGCCATATATTTCGACAAACCAATATTATCGCAGAATTCCCCGAAGCGAAGTGCCAATTTCTATTCACCGCGTGCTTGTTTTCGTCGTTTAGAGAAAAACGGAAAATAGTCTAGAAAACATTATTTGTTCTCGCACTCGATGACAACAATACGATCATATAAATCGAAACGATATTGCGTGTATATTTTACATAGTTTTTTTTTTGTACAATCACGCTGTTTGGTACCTATTACTTAAGGACGGCTTTGTTTTAGTTATATAATGAGTTGTTGACGTTTTTTTAATGAAATCAAATGAACTTTTTTTATAGCTTAGGTGGGTGGACGAGCCCACAGTCCACCTGGTGTTAAATGGTTATTGGAGCCCATAGACATCCATAACGTAAATGCGCCACTCACCTTGAGATATAAGTTCTAAGATCTCAGTAGTTACAACGGCTGCCCCACCCTTCAAACCGAAACGCGTTACTGCTTCACGGCAGAATTAGGCAGAGTGGTGGTAGCCACCCGCGCGGACTCACAAGAGGTCCTACCACGAGTAAAAGTAAGTATTACTTAAGTTTACGGCTTTGTTTTAGTAATATAATGAGTTGTTGATGTTTTTTTTACTTAAATCAAATGGTTAGCCTTGAAATGTTTCGAACTCTGTGAATCAAAATAGCAAATCGATTCACGCCCTCCCTTCGCATATTATAAGTTTAAAATACATATATTTTTGACGGCAGCTTTCTCGAGCTAATAGTACTCCTCTACAATTAGCACCACTGATAGTTCTGCTATGATAATCTGCTAGTTTCCAACGCTAATATAGCCTTTTCTGGGTTAGACATCATTCCCGCTACAATTACGAACTCTGTCACGAGCAGTTCCCGTCGCCTCTACCCTGTGGCTTCACGTTAAATTCGAAACTCGACTACAATGAAACACTAATTTCTTTTCTTTCGAAGAGTACGCGTTTGCAATTCTAACGTCATTTCAATTATTTATCTCGATTGGATAAGGCGTATTAGTCAGCAACTTATAGCTAATGGTACTTGGCTACGAATTGTGTATTGAAAATTTTCCGGAAATGGGAGAAGTACAATGTAAATACGCATTCAAAAATATATTGTGTCTTCGACTGCATTTTGGTAAGGCGCACTTTAGTACATTAATATAATAAAATCTGCTGACGCGCAGGCTTTACTATTTTGAAGGAACGCCGGAGTGCCTGGGATTCGCCAGACTGGCATCGCAATAAAAAGGCCAGGCACTTATGCTAGGTTTAGTGAATGAAAATTATACGATGGGGCGATACTTAACTAGAAACGAGGATACAGAGAAATATGAGAATATATTTTTTTTGTAGGTATTCTATTGCACGAAAAAACTTCTGTGACTGACAAAATAATAATATGTAAAAAGTGTAATGGTATAAAATTGAAGAAGACCACAGCAATTCGATTAATTCGATCGATAATTGAAGAATTATTGTTAAATAATCCTGAAACGTTAATGGTGTGAAGATTTCTGGCAATAAATCCCTTGAGCTTGAGCCCAGATTCCTCGTCAGATGTCCGAGTCAATTATATTGCCTTAAATAAAGGAAAGACGTGTGGCTTCCAATGACGAGGGTCTCCACCACACCACTGACTGTTTAGAGTTATTGCCCTTAAAAAATGTGACTAAACACTGTAGTGGTATAAATGTTATTTTAATATATGAGTATACATGAGTCGACTATTATCAAAGCCGGCAATGTGACTTTTGGTCAATTATTGGTAAATCAGAAAAACGAATTATTGACTTTGTATTCCATTGGCAGTTACAAAACTCTTCTGAACGACATCTTAGATAAATAACAGGTTAAGTATTAACCTTTATTTAATGCAGGTTTTGAACCGTATTCTTGGAACGAGACGATTATATTCAAATCAATCTGTATTGACATATCAATAACATTTTTTTGTCCAAATGCACAGATTGCCACCTTTGATAATAGACGACTCACATAGCCGACGCGTCTTTCTCTTTCATCCGCGCTAAATGTTTTATACTGAATACGTCAGGCGTTGTATTTTCCGCAATTAGGAAGTTGCTTCTGTCGCTTTGTAATTTTTAAACTATCTATCGATTTTTAGATTCGTTGGTACGTAATCATAGAGCTTGCCTATTTATTATAGCAAATAAATTCAGCGTTGTTCGGATGTAATTAAAATAGCAAAAGGATTCTGCGAATTATCATGGTGTGCCCGCTTGTACTAGTTCTATCCTTAGTGCAGTGGCGGATGGGTCTGGATTTTCAGTCTGATCTGGATTTTCGACTCAATCAAGAAAGAAATTACATGGGCCGGTCAAGAAATCTATTAATACAAATTGAATCATAGCAATAAATTCTATACATTACTGACTCTTGGTGTTAACATATTTATAACCAAGAAGAACGAAAAAAAAAAAAAGCGATCAATAATCCCAGTGCTTACTTTTGGCCATTTGGCCATTATGGCCATATTAATGTGCCTAGTGTTTACCATTAGGTTATTAATTTAGCTAAACGATTACCCAAACACAAAACTATTACGATTAAAGTTCAAGAGTCGACTCTAACTTCGAACGAAACATATACCTCGAAAACAACATGACTGAACAACCATGAGAACAGCAAATGAAACAATTTATAAACGATAACCTGCGCATCTACCGCTCTCTGGCGAGGCCAGGGCCGGAACAACAGACAGTTTCACACTTCACATTTCTGGTACTCTAAAAGTTGCTCATGCAAATAATTTAACGTGAAAAAAAACGATAATATCGCAGTATACTCGTTCCTAGAGATGCGACCGTGCCGGGACTCAAAACCTCAATCGAACACCTGTTTACGAGCGACTTCCAAGACGAAAGAATAATATACATAGATGTATATAATGTAAACTAAATAATGTAAGCTAAACGTCAAGACCCGTCTATCTACAATCTGTATGCAGCGTCTCCTCAAGTACTTCGGACACGTGGCCCGACAAAATCCTGAGAACTTGGAAAAATTAATAGTTGTAGGTTACGTGGAAGGAAAGAGAAGTCGAGGAAGATTGCCAACCAGGTGGACGGACATTATCAAGGAGGCCACAAACACCAGCGTCCCGGGTGCCATTAAGCAGGCCGAATGCAGGCAACATTGGAGGAAGCTGGTGCAAAAACTGGACCAAGGTGGTCACGACCCTCAGTAATGAGGAAACGACAAAGAAGAAGAAGAATATAATGTACAGAACTGAATCTGAGTAACACTGATAGCGCTTATTCTCAGCCCAGATAGTAGCTTACTCCTTTTGTATTTCTGTCAATCGTTACATAACACAGTTCAAGTGTCTCTAAGTGAGCGGGAGCATTCATTTTAAGAGGTCTTGTTTGATTGGGCATTGAGACTAATTACCATTTGACATTAAGTAAAAAAAGAGCTTCTACCCTCAAATAGAAACAAAAATGTATGACCCCCCCACCCCCAGGTAAAAAACTAATTACGGCCCTGACCACAATCCTCACATATACTTGCTGTTACTAATATCTAACGAAGCGGACGTTCGTTAAGCCTTCTTGTACAGAAAACTGAACTCAATGAATATCAGTCAGAAGTTTATCGCAGGCGTTTTATCTGATTTACTGTAACACCAACCTTGAGTTCCTCGACAAATGCTTTGCTTAATTCTTGTTTTTTATTTTATTTTTATTGCTTAGATGGGTGGGCGAGCTCACAGCCCACCTGGTGTTAAGTGGTTACTGGAGCCCATAGACATCTACAACATAAATGCGCCACCCATCTTGAGATATAAGATCTAAGGTCTCAAGTATAGTTACAACTGTTAACCCACCCTTCAAACCGAAACGGATTACTGCTTCACGGCAGAAATAGGCAGGGTGGTGGTACCTACCCGCGCGGATTCACAAGAGGTCCTACCACCAGTACAAAATTGTTGCACCACATAGATAGAATAACTTATGGTCCACCTAGTATAATGTGACTATTAAAATGAATCCATACATGATGAGACAGAACACAGGATACGGTTTACTAACACGTGTCAAATAAAGATTTTTGCGCAATACCTCCTCTCACCATCAGGTAGCCCCTATGCTCACCTACCTTCGTAAGGAATGAAAAGAAAAAATGCAAATATGATTATACTGTTACTGAATAGTTAACTGATGGAGAACGCCTTAGGCATTAAATTCGCCCATGTTCTATTGTGCATAAATTTGAATAAATTAATAAATAAACGAACTGGAGCAAGAGAGTCACATGGTCTTGCAGCAACACATCATAGATACGACAAGATAGGACCAATCAGATCTGCTAGTGTGTGCCTATATTATCTCTCTTCTGAGATATTTTTATCGTACTGTTTAAAAATATATATTCGCAAAAACCGTCCTATTCATCTGGATTTTCATAGCCATTTTAAATATTTATTTATATTTATGTGACAAAAAACTTACATTGCGAAAAAAATATTTTTTGGATCCATCTAAAAAAAAATAACTTAATGACAGTATGACCTTCGAAATCGTCAAAATAGTCTGAGAATTTTCACCTAATCTTTATACGAGTATTGTGTATATTTCCTAAGATAAAATAATAATAAAAAAAAAATTGCCGAAAGGATTCACTTAAATCATTTCTAAGGAAGAAAGCTTCCTCGTGATTTCAAATTATCTAACATCGAGACTATTTTTTTAATTTTCAAATTGACGACGAACCTACCCAAAATTTGTCATTAATGCTCCTACTGTAATCTGGACGCTACGCGCAACTGAATTCCAGTGCGTAATTTAAAATTTAAATAGGCTATCTTCTCAGTAATCTACGGTGACTTATTATTTACATTGCCGATGGTTTTTTTAAAACCCGATATCCCAGTTACGCTGTTTTCATGTATGCACTTGTGTATTTCCTCGAAAGCTATGCTATTAATTTAATAATTAGATAATTTACTAAAGAAACAAAAAAAAAACAACATAATAATATCTAAACCAATAAAAAAAAATTGGAGTGTCCGTTTGTAATAATAAAATAACCACTTTTTAATAAATGCGTAATTTTTTAAATTTTGTCTGTCTTCTGTTTGTTCCGGCTAATCTTTGGAAAGGCTGGACCGATTTCGAGCGGATTTTTACTGATAGGTAGCTGATTATGTAAGGAGTAACTTGGGCTAATTTTTTTAGACCCGCGGCGTGACCCGCGGTGCGAAATACATATAGGTTGTCATTAAATTGCATCCATGGTACCTCTCAATTAAGGGATCATCTCAAATTTCCGAAGGTAGACCATACGTGTATGTACGCAATCATACTTAGTTAAATAATTAATTTGATAAAGATCTGCACCTAAAATCAGTTCTCACTTCTATGACATTTAAAAAAAACAAATACATACATAAATTTCAATTTTATATAACATTTCTTGCCGTTCTACACTATTTATCCGTTAAAAAAAAAAAGAAAACTGAATATGTATTTACCAGGTATTTTACAAATTTTTTTTTAACATAGCGTTCATTCACCTACAATAACATAACGTGAAATTTTATTGGATTAACGCAAAGAAAACATTTACCTATCTTGTGAGTAAAAACGGTAACCGGTTATTCATTACCCTCAAGATAAAAGTCAGTTTATGTTCAGTTTACATAATACGTAGGGTTGCCCTACAATAATAACTAGAACAATTCAAGCAAGATTAATAAAAGCAAGTAAAATAACATAAAATTTTTATTGTTATTTTAGTAAAAAATTTTTTTTTATTGCCTATGTGTGTGGACGAGCTCACAGCCCACCTGGTGTTAAGTGGTTACTGGAGCCCATAGACATCTACAACGTAAATGCGCCACACACCTTGAGATATAAGTTCTAAGGTCTCAGTATAGTTAAATAATTCGCAGCCGTTGTAACTATACTGAGATCTTAGAACTTATATCTCGAGGTGGGTGGCGCATCTACGTTGTAGATGTCTATGGGCTCCAGTAACCACTTAATACCAGGTGGCCTGTGAGCTCATCCATCCATCTAAGCAATAAAAAAAAAAAAAATTTGAATTTACTGTGATGAGTGACCAGATAAACAGAGAACAATTCAGTAATGTCTTTGATCTTAAACGATCCATTTTAGAACTTAAGACAAGTAATTGCAAATTTAAATTTTTTTACGTCATCGTCGATGTTCACTTCAAAAGTATCCCAATTATTTTTATTTTCGATAAAACTTAACAGGAATCGTTGCAAAAACACATTATCCAGCAATTCGTATTCCCTTTTTTTATGGGACCTATTACTGTATGTATATGTTGTCCAATAATATTAACGTATTACTGGTGGTAGTTTTACTGGTGGTAGGACCTCTTGTGAGTCCGCGCGGGTGGGTACCACCACCCTGCCTATTTCTGCCGTGAAGCAGTAATGCGTTTCGGTTTGAAGGGTGGGGCAGCCATTGTAACTATACTTGAGACCTTAGAACTTATATCTCAAGGTGGGTGGCGCATTTACGTTGTGGATGTCTATGGGCTCCAGTGACCACTTAACACTAGGTGGACTGTGAGCTCGTCCACCCATCTAACCAATAAAAAAAAAACTATTATTGCTTATTGGCATATTAAGTTTTTTGGGTTCTTCAGCACTTCCCTGATTCTATTAGTTGGACTATATCCAAACTCCGTATTTCCTATTTTCTTTTATCATGTTGGCAGCCCTGGTCAGTGCGGCATAAAGAATTTAATTAAAAAGGTTTAATGTCCTTTAACTTTAACGACCCAATAGGATTAACATAACGTTATATATTTTAAACAGAGCTTATCATTTAAACCTAAACTTTACTCCCTTTTATTCTTGTATCCAATGATCCTTGTAATCCCTTTAAACTTTTCCAGGCTTTATTTTCTTATTGTAATTCGTTATTGAATAGCATCGGGCCACTGAGAAGTACGCCGGTAATTCTAAGCGGGTCGCGGTATTGTTTAATGTTATAATCCACGACGGAAGAAACAAGAGGAATGAAATTAGACGCATATACAGGTTGCGCCATTTTCGTATCTAAGCCAACAACATCTTAAATGTACTCTACATACGAGTATATTTTCCATAACAGCAATATTAGGGTCGTTTTCAAATTTGGGGCTAAATGCTTCGATCAATATTATTGATCGAAGGCCAAAAGCAAGTCATTTGACTTAACTCTCATAACCTTAATGTTACCGTAATTATAAGTACAGTAAATTTGTTGTCATGACGACAGGCACGTGGTCCTATAACTATATATTCGTAAACATTGTTAAATTAGGAGTTATACATTAAAAACTACCCCAAATCTCATTCGTATCGCTGGTTCGAAATTAAAATACCAACTTGTTTGCTATTTTTCCAGTTATACGTTTTGAAATTCGACATTTTTATTTAGTCAGTTTATAATAAAATAATAAAGGAAAACTAACTGGATATTCGAACATTACCATTACCATCGCACCGCCCGCCACCGGAGTTACCATCGCACCGTCCGCCACCGGAGTTACCATCGCACTGCCCGCCACCGGAGTAGAGTTCATCCATACTACCTAGAGCCGCTGCGGTCATCCACAGTGCGTTTCCAAAGATTTTTTTTGCCACGTACCATCCGGCTATGGAATGAGCTAGCTCCCCTCCACGGTGTTTCCAGAGCGCTATGACATGTCCTTCTTCAAACGAGGCTTGTGGAGAGTATTAAGCGGTAGGCAGCGGCTTGGCTCTGCCCCTGGCATTGCTGAAGTCCATGGGCGACGGTAACCACTCACCATCAGGTGGGCCGTATGCCCGTCTGCCTACAAAGGCAATAAAAAAAAAAAAACAATATTAAAAACAAAAGAAGTACGATTTCTAAACTTTCAAAAAAAGTTCCTATTTAAATAGTCATCCGTGTTGACGTTATCAAATGCGTAAAATGAAAAATATAAATGAATAATAATATTATCAATAAATAAATGAGTGATTGACTTAATTGTGATGAAGCATTTATTTTTAATTTGAACATGCTTAAATATATAATCAAAAAATGGAAAATTAGAGAAAGTTTAAATTCATGAAATCGTTACTTTTTTGACCGCAAAATTGAAAACAAGCCATTAATAAAATATGAACATATGTATACACCACTGGCGCATTCACAAAAAATGCTCTTCGAAATAGGGCGTGTATTAGATATTATAATGTAACGATTGTCAGTCTTACAAATACATATGTACGTACATTGTTTGGGGTCGGTTTTTTCACAATAAGTATAACGCGTGACGAATAATTTGAGCTCTGTTATCATTTTTAAAAGTCAATGTATTTCAATAGCGTTTGATTTAGATAACAGTTTCGTAAAGTAATCACAAAGTTCTACAGTTTCTAAATTAATTCAAACTAAATTAATTAATATTAATGCAATAAAACTTTTCTAATTCGCTAATGGAGAATAATAGTGTTTAAGTTTTGATTTAGAATTTATTGAATTAATTTTAAAAGAGATACCTTTAAATATGAAACTTTAAAGTCACATTTCTCCATTTAGATTCAGCTTTAATTTAATAATGGTTTCTTTTTATTTAAAATAATTGTTTTAATCGTTATATATGCACACTTCTCTTTGGAAAATTTTATTCCATTCCATTACTTGGTTAACATCGCAATTAAATCCATTCTAATCTATTCTATTTTTTTCTTTCTTTATGTCTGTTCATTACTGATAAATCATTAAAGTTTTTAGTATAAATCATAAAGTTTAAATTCATTGTTTTTTTATTTATTGCTTGTATGGTTATACGATTTTTGACACTCCCCGTTTAAGGACGGAGAAACCGGGAAAACTTAATTCAGTAAGCGTTCCCTTTATAATCAAATTAAACGAGGGTTTGGAACTCGGAGAAATTGCTAATGCTCGTATGTTTTCTGTCTAATTCAATGCTGTGTTTGTCCGTATTCTCTTATACGGAGAATAATCTGATGTGCTAAATTTATATAATCCATATTTTGATTTCAACGAATAATTTTGAAGGATTATTTTTGGTTTGATGCTTGTTGTAAAGAAGCGATCTTTGAAGTCTAAAGTGGTATTTTTTTGCTTAGATGGGTGGACGAGCTCGCAGCCCACCTGGTTAAGTGGTTACTGGAACCCATGGACATAACTTAAATGCGCCACCCACCTTGAGATATAAGTTCTAAGGTCTCAAGTATAGTTACAACGGCTGCCCCACCCTTCAAACCGAAACGTATTACTGCTTCACGGCAGAAATAGGCGGGGTGGTGGTACCTACCCGACTCACAAGAGGTCCTTGTGGTTGATTTTCAATCATTTACTATTATCGTTAAACTTGTAATGGAGAAAACTAATTAGTATACGGTTTGTATTGAAACCGTTTCGTAATACAAGAACGGTTGTGGTAGTTTATGTTAATTAACAATGTTAAATTTTAAAAAGCGTGCGCTATTATTATTATTATTAATACTTTATTTCAACAAGAACCATTAACGCGACCGACGCCCTGACTTATGCACTAAAACTAAAGTGGAAATGGGCTGGCCATGTCGCGAGATATACAGACCAGAGATGGACTGCGAAAGTTACATCTTGGAGCGGCCTCAACGGGCAAGAAAAGTCGAGGGAGACCACTAACCAACCAGATAGGAAGACGATCTTAGACGAACAGCTGGCCCAAACTGGATAGACGTAGCACAGGATAGAGACGCTTGGGCATCTTTGGAGGAGGCCTTTACGCGATCCGGGGTTCTTGCTAACTAAATTTTACTGATTCATTACAAAACTCTTTTACATCCTAAATACTAATACATACATATTTATTTATTATATTTTTTTTTAAACCTTGTAAAACAAGAAATAAATGGCTTATTATTATTATTATTATTTCAATTTTCTTTTTTTTTTTAAAGCCATAACATTTTGTTAGTAAGAATTACTTATAATCTATGTTAGTAACTTAAAAAATCTTGTAAAGATTAAAGAAGATTATGTAAAGATTAAATAATCACGTGGGAACGTATGACTTTGTATCATCTAGCAATTTCACGAATTCTGTACTTACTAAAATCACTCGAAGTACGAATATTGGCTTATTAAATAGAAATTCTGTTCTGTTTACACAAGGGTATTAATTTATTCAAGTTTCAACTTCGAGAACAATCGAATCCAATCAGTAGATAGCGTTATTTTAATTACAAAAAAATTATGAGTACCAATTGTAAGCACGACTGAAATAACTTTACGCTATTTCGTTCTATTAAAACAAATAAAAACGGACACCATGGGTTTATATACTGACTTTTTTTTTTATTTGCTTAGATGGGTGGACGAGCTCACAGCCCACCTGGTGTTAAGTGGTTACTGGAGCCCATAGACATCCACAACGTAAATGCGCCACCCACCTTGAGATATAAGTTCTAAGGTCTCAGTATAGTTACAACGGCTGCCCCACCCTCATAAAAAAGCCATGTATATTATTATACTAGTGTTAAGAATTCTTGTACGTGTTTGTATTTTAAGAGGCTTGAATAAATATTATTATTATTACTATATTTTTTTTACTTGATTGGAGTATTGGTGTCATAGATTATTATTTAATACTAGATGTAACGTCGCCTACTGTTCTCATGGTATACAAAACTAAATCTGCGATGCACAAAAATAATAAAATTACAATAACAGCGTTTGCAATTACAAAGGGAATTACGGAGGCATATCAAATTTCAAACTATCCATAAGATCTGTTTATCTTCTAAGTAAATTGAAAGCAAGATCGAAACTTCGAGAAAGATAACACTCTAGGGATGTTGACGTATCCGAAATTAATCACTATAGTTCAAAAGTTCGATGGATGCGCTATCTTGTCTGTCCGTTGGGATATCGAGACAGCGGAGTGACAATGAACAAGAAAAATAGTTCTTTTATAGATGATGGTATTTATTTAAACCAAAATCAGGACAGCCTGCTGTTGTAACGACACATTTTATAGAATTGATGCAATTTGGCAATTTTAATAAATATAATCGACTAGAATAACTCGATACCCTATTTAACGAGAAATTTACTAAGAAGTTGCTAACAGAACCAGACCAATGAATACATAACTGAGTAGCTATTCATTAGAATCATTTGGCGTCATCCATTGGTATTAATTACTAGGGTTGTCTCTTAATTATCCGTGACCAAAAAAAAATTAAAGTATGTATTCGGGAACAATATAAAGATAATAAAAATTACGTGAGATTAAGGCGTAAAAGTAATTTTAATAAAATTGCAACTGCATAACCCCAACAAAAATACAATGTCTTTTATGTTTTATTGTGTATCATTTTATATACAATAGGTAAATACGATTTATAAATATTCATGATAAAAAGTAAAAAAGCACACTTTAATGGTAAGCTAAACCATTTTTTTTAATCCTGGTGATCCCTATTAGAATATCGATCCAAAGAAATGAAATTATTGTCATCAGTCCTTAATACATGAGCATAGTTCTAAGATAACCGGACGTAAAAGTTCTTGAAAGTTTTACTAAAATATTCTATTTTATAGATTAATCGATACATGTGCATTCCACATTATGTTAGTATGAAAAAGATTCTTACAAATCAAATCAATTTACTGGTGGCCGGACCCTTGTGAGTCCGCGCGGGTGGGTACCACCACCCTGCCTATTTCTGCCGTGAAGCAGTAATGCGTTTCGGTTTGAAGGGTGGGGCAGCCGTTGTAACTATACTTGAGACATTAGAACTTACATCTCAAGGTGGGTGGCGCATTTACGTTGTGGATGTCTTTGGGCTCCAGTAACCACTTAACGCCAGATGGGCTGTGAGCTCGTCCACCCAATCAAGCCGTAAAAAAAACCAAAATAGTTTTAATTTTCATGTCTTTTTTTTATTTTCAGGTCTTTTCGGTTTTTCTAAAACTTCCCGTCAACGTCTTTATACCGTTTCGAATTGTGCCATAATTTATTCACATCCTAAATCCATTAAAAAAAAAATTGCGACCTCTCGTCACAAACAATCCAAACAACTGCAATCAAAACTTTCAGTACAACTTCTTGCATAATTTAAAACAATTCAAACATAAATAAAATTTAACTTTAACTTGCTAGAGCTATTTATGTTCTACTACTACAAAGGTCCGTAATGAATTCGAATAGCACGAGCTTCGTTTTCATTGTTCGTCGGCCAAGTTACAGGATTAAAGAGACGAACTCATACAAATGCGAAAATTATTCTCGAGAATGAGAATCCAGCAGAAAATATATTGTGATTGATGCGGAGTTTACATTACGAAATTAGTGTCATGCATGTTGAGATCAGTTTCACGAAAGTGGTTTCGATATATGCGAAAGTAATTTCGTTAAAAAATTAGTGTCGCGAAATCCACAGTATCGCAGTAACCATGGCGCCTTCAGCATCAAAGCTATAATTTGTTATATTTAATGTAGCTAAAGAAATGCTTGCTGCCTATAAACTTAAAAAAAGACTTTCAAGAAAAAAAAAGTTGGTAGATTCGAGGATGGTCAACAAGAAGGCATTTAGGTGCAATGAAGTTAGTCTCTGAATTAGCAGATGAAGATCCTGAGAGTTATAAAAACTATTTTCGAATGAGTGAAGATAATTTTGATTTTTTACTGTAGGTGTTTCGGGACCCTTGTCATTGATATTCATTAATAAGATCTATATTTTTTTCTGTACTCCATCGTTAGTTTGCTATTTTCAAGGCTTGAAGCGCGTCCGAACTAACAATACACACGTCCGCACAGCGCAGGCCCTTTCGCGACATTAGTTGCACGTCGCGTCTACACTATGAAATTAGTTGCATGACATTAATTTCACCAAAAAATCGCGCAGGGCACGAAACTAATTTGCATGCATGAAATTAATGCATGCATTACGAAAGTATTAAATTACACGTGAAACTGTTGGTAAAACTAATGTCACGAAATTAATTTCACGCCACTAATTTCGTAATGTAAATTCGGCTTTAATGTTAGATTACGAAATTAGTGTCATGCATGTTGAGCTCAGTTTCACGAAAGTAGTTTCGATATATGCGAAAGTAATTTCGTTAAAAAATTAGTGTCGCGAAATCCACAGTATCGCAGTAACCATGGCGCCTTCAGCATCAAAGCTATAATTTGCTATATTCAATGTAGCTAAAGAAATGCTTATATACCTATAAACTTAAAAAAAGACGTGCAAGAAAAAAAAAAGTTGGTAGATTCGAGGATGGTCAACAAGAAGGCATTTAGGTGCAATGAAGTTAGTCTCTGAATTAGCAGATGAAGATCCTGAGAGTTATAAAAACTATTTTCGAATGAGTGAAGATAATTTTGATTTTTTACTGTAGGTGTTTCGGGACCCTTGTCATTGATATTCATTAATAAGATCTATATTTTTTTCTGTACTCCATCGTTAGTTTGCTATTTTCAAGGCTTGAAGCGCGTCCGAACTAACAATACACACGTCCGCACAGCGCAGGCCCTTTCGCGACATTAGTTGCACGTCGCGTCTACACTATGAAATTAGTTGCATGACATTAATTTCACCAAAAAATCGCGCAGGGCACGAAACTAATTTGCATGCATGAAATTAATGCATGCATTACGAAAGTATTAAATTACACGTGAAACTGTTGGTAAAACTAATGTCACGAAATTAATTTCACGCCACTAATTTCGTAATGTAAATTCACCTTTTTATTGCTTGACTACGTACATCAATATAAGTTCGCGCTATGATAGTACCGTAATCACTTACATACATTAATTTAGCATGAGCAATTAAAATGAAAAACCCTGATACAATAAAATCCATTGTAACAATGATCTCCAAGACAAACATAATTATGACATGGGAACTATATAATTTTTTTTTTAGATGGTTGGACGAGCTCACAGCCCACCTGGTGTTAAGTGGTTACTGGAGCCCATAGACATCCACAACGTAAATGCGCCACCCACCTTGAGATATAAGTTCTAAGGTCTCAAATATAGTTACAACGGCTGCCCCACCCTTCAAACCGAAACGCATTACTGCTTCACGGTAGAAATAGGCAGGGTGGTGGTACCCACCCGCGCGGACTCACAAGAGGTCCTACCACCAGTAAAAAAATAATAAATAATTGATAAATAACATGAACGATATACCCCCGTCTCCGAATATCCACCTAGCACTATTAACCGATGACACGGCTATCTACTACTCGTATAGGAAGAAGTCATTATTGCAGTGGCGACTCGCAGCAGCCACCATGGGACAGTGGTTGGTTTGGTGTTTGGTTTAGGTACCTCAAGCACCGGACATCGTTCTCGTCGAACCCGTCGCTCGCGACGAAGGGTTAGGCGAGTAAACTAAACCATAGACACAGCCCACTGAGCTTCTCGCCGGATCTTCTCAGTGGGTCGCGTTTCCGACACGGTGGTAGATTCTGCGAAGCACTGCTCTTGCTAGGGCCAGTGTTAGCAACGCCTCCTGGTTTGAGCCCCGAGAGCTCACCTACACATTAGGGTTACGCTGCAATAGCCTCTCAAGGCTATCAGATTACGTAAAAAAAACAGTCATATTTTTGACTGATTCGGTGGTGCTGTAGTTAACGCCTCAGACTGTTGTGCCGAGGGTCGTGGGTGTTTTTTTATCTATATATGTATATTTTTAAACGTATATAACTTGTTTGTCAGTTTTTGATACCTATAACACAGGGAATCCTTAATTAGGACCGAATGACCGTGTGTCAATTGTTCCCAACTATTCTTGGAATAGGAACTATGTTATGTCAATAAACTTGATGTGGAGCTTGGTATCAATCACTGTCGAAAAAAAAAGAATATGGCGAAACTAGTCTTCATAGAAGTCCTCCATCATCACAGATTTTACGTAAAGGTAGAGATGAAAAAATTTAAATGGTTATGGACAGAATTCGTCACAATGCTATGTTTCCAGTACAAATGCTAGCTTAGCACGTAATATTTTGCCGTTTTCCCAAAATAATTATCAACAGGGGGTTATATGCAAACCGAGACAACAAGTTTATGTAAATTCAAAACCCAACTAAAAAATTTAATACTGACTTCAATTTTTTGTTTGGTACGTGCGGTGGCTCTGTTTTTGGAAAATGGAGTTTGTTAACGGAAGCCCAATGGGTTTTATTATTATTTTGACTTGTGCGACTTTGACTTGCGCGACTGTGCGTATTCTTGGCGCGCTCTCATTTTATATTAAGGTATTTTTCAATTTTGAAAATACCTACCTGTAAATTCTTAACAAAGGACAAAGGTCCCAAATTGGAGACCCAATCGATGTCAAATTAGGATTTTAGGTTTAGGATATATCTAATTCTAAATTTAATACAATATCGGAAATTTTCTGATGGTAAAAATATTTCGACACGAAAGGAAGAATTTGTGCTATTTAAACGTATCCATAAACATTATGACTACATCCGATTTCTGTGAAGATTTGATGAGCTATATTTTTGCATTCTTTATCATTTTATTACGACCGTATAAATAACTAGGTCATCCGCTGCTAAAATAACTTTACGACCGAATATAGAAAGTGAACTCTGAACAAAAATCGTTCACGACCTCTGTTTAGGATTTCTTCTAAAATATTACAGGAAAACGAGCCTTAAACCTTTGTCTTAGGAACTACTAATATTTTCGAGTTAGTATCGAAGAGAAAATCGGATAGGAGAAACAAGAAATGTTGCAGAGATGCGAAACTATTATATCTATTGTCGATTTCTTTTACGGTCCACCTCGACGCGACGTATGGTTGACTGAATTTTTATGTATTGCTTTATTTTCAGATGTCCTGTCGTAAAAATGCCCCACGCATTTTAGTTCTCTTTCATTGGACAGGCCATAAAACATCTCATTTTTTTCGTATGAAAACATCTTTAGACAACCGTCTACAAATTACAAAATTTTTCGTTCTATGAATATTTAAATATATTTTATTTTAAGCAATCACTCAAGCTGCGCAAGTATTATGATGGAAACTATTTTAAATTTTAAAGTAAATTTTATGCCGTAAGCTTAGGTATGACTTGCACCGATATCATTCTCACCATATTTTTTTTATCGCTTACATTATTGGTCGTAGCTCTTAGGTCAGAACACACCTGGTGGATATCATCAACATAAAAGCCGCAACCCACCTTGAGACATGAGTCCTAAGCCTGAGTTATGTAGTACAACAGCTGCCCTACCCTTCAGACCGAAACCGTATTACTGCTTCACGGCTGAAATAGACACGGTAGTGGTACCTACCCGTGCGGACTCACAAGACGTCCTCCCACCACAATAATGATACTGAGTATGATGAACAACCTGAACTAACAAGAAAATTTTAATATCTACTCTAACGGCAGATACATCATTCAATCAAAGGGCTAAAATGGGCATAAACCGATTAGGCGTTATAAACTAATATTTCATAAATAATAGGGTATCCCTTCGCGTGCGAATATTAAAATATTAACAAATTAACATTTTCTCTAATTAACTTAACCTTTACGAGACGGCGACTTGTACTGTTTAATATTTAGTTAGTATATATTAGGTCAGAATTAAATTTATAGAATTACGATATTTTTATCGAGCTAATATTAAATCAGCGAAAACTTAATTGGCATTTAAATCTGACCTTTATTCTTTATAAAAAGACTAGACGATGACCGAGGTTTGCTCGGTTTTTTTTAAACTGTGTTCCTTAGAAATTATATTTAAATACGAATTAGATATTGATAAAATTATGAAATATTCCAAGATCGTTTAGGCATTTTTAAGTGGACACGTGTGTTAAAAAGACACAAATAATATAAATAAACAATTCATTTACTTGGTCTAACATTCTCGCTCACGACTCGGTCGTGCGCGGACGTGCTTTCCGATCCGTGGCCCGCTTGCGAGCTGCGTCTCTGAACTCACAGTTGTGCTCGACAGTTTAGTGACCGTGAATACATTCTCGTTTACGACTCGGTTGTGTGTGAACGTGCCTTCCAATCCGTTGGTCGCTTGCGACCTACGCATCGGAATACACATTTGTGCGTGATAGNGACACAGCCCACTGAGTTTCTCGCCGGATCTTCTCAGTGGGTCGCGTTTCCGATCCGGTGGTAGATTCTGCGAAGCACTGCTCTTGCTAGGGTCAGTGTTAGCAACTCTCCGGTTGAGCCCCGCGAGCTCACCTACTAACGTTAGGGCGAAGCTGAAATAGCCTCTCAAGGCTATCAGCATAGGTAGGGAAAAAAAAAAGAAAAAAAAAATTGGTCTAACCTCAAACCAAACACTCATTGGCTTCGGGTGGCTTATCAACGCCATCTGCTGAAATAGCTTTAGTGATTATGAAAATCGCCAATAGATGTCGGGAAGTGTCATAAAGTTGATTATCGATAAAGTTTGAAAACACGAATGAAACAACATTTTCTAAGGATGTTTTTTCTGACTTCGAATTCAGTGCGTACCAGAATTTTATTTCCTTCACTAATATCTGTAACATATAGCTATCATTGATTTTACTACTGCACATTGACAGACTAATTCAATACTCAAGACTCACATTCCAAGCCATAGTTCCAAAGACAATCATCGGATCGATTGCTTTTTAACAGAAATATATATCAGGATATATCCAAATTGACTTTACACACACTACACCTGGAACTCACAATAGGATTAAACAATACGACAGAATAAGCTAGGTAGCAAAATAAAACAAAGTTGTTTGTAATGAAGATGGATGCGAAACCGGTAGTAAGTAGCTGTAAGAGACCGTGGTCGTTATTCCACAACTTTTAATTGTGAGATTCATGAACAAAATCCAATGAAATATTCTTACCAACCAGATGTTACCAGTCTCTTTATACTAGTGGTCCCGCAGTAGTCGAAATTCGACTATAATGTTAGTTGAAATTGTATGTTTAAACATTATTGGAACGAAGTTCCTTATCGCGCGTTGTGAAAGGGGGCTGGCTAGACGGAAAAAAATCTTACGAAAAGTTGTCACGACACTTTTTAGATCCGTCATTCTGACCAATCAACGTGTAGGCGCTTATCGCGTGACATTGCTCGTATCCGATTCGTCCGCGTAATGAGTACAGTTTCTCGAGATAGCGTTTCAACAATAGTAATTTAGTTCATAGTATTGTTTTTTTCTTCTTCATAATGCCGTAATTTATTATTATAACTTCAAAAAAAAATTACAATTCCTTCACTAATTAATCGAAAGGAACTTCGTTCCATCCGGGTGTCCCTTGACACCTCTGAAGTTTCTATTTTTTATGGTTATATTGTCAAATACTATTATATTTCTATAATATAATCACAGATGTCGCCAAAACTTACACTATAGATAAATTAACATTAAAGACAAACAATATTAATCTATTCGGAATTTGACCACACACTTTAAACATTAACAAAAGTTTGACAATTGACAATAAACAAAGAGTATAATAAAAAAAGAACACAATATTCCTAACCTAAAAGTACATGTTATTATCCGCAACATGCTTCGTCAGATTACAGAAATAGAGTTATCAGCAACATGCTTCGTCAAAAAGTACAATACTTACTTTCAGCTGCAAGCGTCGTCATAAGTAACATAGAGACTTACTTATACTTAAGAGTATAATTATATGTATGTGTGTGTGTCAAATACATGGTAGTGTGTGTAATGTTTTTTTATTGATTTAAGGTGTTTTATGCACAATTTAAAAAAAAATTGCATTGTGAACTCCTTCCCTATAATCTCTATAAGTGTGGGAAATTTCATACTCCTCCGTCCGCGCAATTTTCTTAAAAAGGGGTACAAAGTTTTTGCTTCACGTATTAATATGTAGATATTAAAAGTCCGCTAAATGACCGAACCTATTATTCAGGTTCTTAAATCTGTTAAAGTACAACAAAACAAAAACAAGGCAGCCACCAAATTGAATATCTAAGTCCTCACCACGCCATTTCTCGGTAAGTTATTGCATCATAAATTTGTCGGTTGTCAGCACAAGCCTAGCTTGCCGTCACCATAATCCGACCTAGTGGGCAGGATATGCGATGCTCGCAATTAGACCCTGGACATTTGAGGTGGCGACGTGATTAGAAGCGTAGTTTGCTTGATTAGTTGACCGAGAAACTTCCTGATTCAGACGCATACGTGATGTTTGATAATGAAAAAAGAAATTTATGATGCCTTGATCGCTCGTAGCTCATCACGTGGGATAGTTCAATCAATCCTAAACTTTATTTTTACCTTATTTACGATGCTACTGGAAGCTGCTTAACAGTTTTTCCTAACATAGGAATATTTAGTAATATTAAAATAAGAAAATAAAAAATACCTTGCATTTAGGATTTTGGAATAAACGATTTTTTTCGAAATGATTTAGACAAAACATTAAGCTCTTTGAAATACTTACAAACTGAAGCAATAAATCCACTAACGCCATATTTGCTAGATACAGTGTTTGAAACTCAAACGATAATAGCTAACACTTCAAGATATTCTAACTTTAGTTATAACTAGTCAAAATTTGTCAAAGACGACAAGCAAATTGAATTTGTGCGGTAAACTAAACCAATTTCAGGTATATAACGAAACTGTAGTGGAAAGTGTAGAGACACTTGGATTCGAGCAAATATTCTGAATATTGATGAGACTTCTAATCAAATTAGAAATAGGTAAGGCTAAAATGAACCTCACAAAGCTATGTTTTTTATTAAACTAAACGAGTAACCTAGCCCATTTGGTGTTAAGTTGTTACCGGAGGCGATAAAAATAACAAAGTAGGATAAAGCCGTGACCCATCTTGAGATATGAGGATGGAATCTTAATATTACACAACGGCTTTCCTGCCCTTCAAACTGGATCAATTGTCTACTTCGCAGCAGAAATAGGCGGGTATTCGCCCGGGCTACTCAATCTTCAGAAATTTTTAATCACAACAGGCAACACGAATAAACCTTGTCAGCATTATTAACTTACATAACAAAACACTCAAACCTAACTTACTAAGATCAAGTTCATAATCAAGTTTCTGTAAATTTACGACAACTGTCTTAATAAGGATACTTGAAGGCACTTGTGTCTGTATTCACCGGAATGGTTGGCGTTAGTTACATCGCAATCATGACAGCGCACTGAACTGTTATAATGCCTACAGGAGTCGAGTCGTTCAACATTGAACTAATAAATTTGGATGTCGCACTTTGAACAGACACCTTAAACATTAAATTTAAAAAATAACAGTTCAAATAACAGAGATCGCTTAGA
Organism: Bombyx mandarina; assembly: GCF_003987935.1. The sequence goes on along the minus strand of NW_021011519.1, from coordinate 1,842,615 downwards.
GAGGCTTTATATAAATAAATTGTAATTTTATTGATTGTATGTATAACGTATAGAGAACTAGATTTTATAACAAAATAATCTAACTAATAAATCTATCGTGGTATGGACATGTGATGGCGTAGAGAGAAGATGCATGTGACTAGAAAATCTATGGAAATGGTAGTGCAAAGTAGAGAGAGAAGAGATCGACCAAAGAAGACATGGATGGAGTGTGTAAATGACGACGAGAGAGAGGAATGAGTGTTGAGATGACGGCTGATAGAAGAGAACGGAAGAGAAAAATTAGCTGTGCCGACCCCACATAGTGGGATAAGGTAGAGAAAAAGAAAAAGAATCTGACTAATAAAGGTTCCTTAAAATAGAGAAGAATAAAGAGATGAGAAGCCATTTTCTTAAGTAAGTCAACTCCGCGTCAGAAATAGATAAAATATGGTGAATTTAATAGAATAATCTTTATGATTTTTTATTTTTTATTTTTTTGTTCGCTAACTAACTGAGCTAATAAATGAGTTTATATTACATATTTCACCTACACCTAAAATTTCCAAAAATATTGTCAAAGTTCGTTTATCGTATCCAGTATCACAGATGTTAGCTTCAGGTGTTAAGATTATACGGTATGGAACCCCTTGCATGCTCAAGTAACGTTCCTACAACTGTATTCGAATAGTTTGCGTGCCATTTCTCCCTCACAAGACTATATTATCTCAGTGCGAGAGCGTTCGAATGTTTCATGAACTTGAAACAAAGCATTGGCTTTAAAATAGCACCACCCACCCCCATTTCTTCCCGTGGGTGTCGTAAAAGGCCACTGAAGGTTTCACCCGAGAATGGGCAATTATTTATTGATTATACGCTGTATTATAAACCCGTAGCAATAGGTACCACTGTCCAATTCATTTCCAATAACAATCATGTTAATGAAGCTATTTCGGCAATGAAGCCAACGGTAGGCAGCGGCTTGGTTCTGCTAGTCCCTTGGCATTGCTGACGTCCATGAGCGACGGTAACCACTCATCATCAAGTGGGCCATATATTCGTCTGCCTCCCCTTGCAATTAAAAAATATCTGAAACATCTAAAATCTGAAGTACGGAACAACCTTACATTACAATGGAATCTTTAACTTATTGTGGTAGGGTGGATGAGAATATATTAACCCATAGACACAGCCCACTAAATTTCTCGCCGGATCTTCTCAGTGGGTCGCGTTTCCGATCCGGTGGTAGATTCTGCGAAGCACTGCTCTTGCTAGGGCCAGTGTTAGCAACACTCCCGTTTGAGCCCCGTGAGCTCACCTACACACGTTAGAGCGAAGCTGAAATAGCTTCTCAAGGCTATCAGCAAAGGTAGGAAACAAAAGTAACTACGCTAAATCAAAAATTTTGCAGAATAAAATTTTATATAAATTATTATTTCAGGACCTTGGCTGTTTTTTGTAAATGTTTTTGTTAGGTATGTGTTTAAATAGAAAAAATAGTCACTGAATCTGTACTCTAGCATACTTACGCCGCTCGATGTTATTGGTTTATTGAAAGGATCTTGGTTAATTCATCACTATGCCGAAATGCTTATCAGAATATCGTCATCAAATTAAATTCTACATGTGTCAAGCAAGCATTTGGGTAGTTCGTATTTCATGTCAAAAACAACATTTACCACATAAGAAATCTATCTTGTGACTTTGTATCTTGACATACAAAAGCCCGTTCCATAATAAATTGCGCACACATTGCCTACACTCCACTCTAAGCGATTTATATCCATATACTCAGAAAATCTCGAAAAAAAATTCCAAACAACACAAAGGAATAATTTACAAAGATAATGCTATACAATGTCAGCAGTGAATAAGTAAAACAAGTTGTTTTTTTAGAAATAGTGAACAATATGACAACAATAGACCACGAGTGTAAAATTACATGAAACCTTGTTTCCTTTTAACCGACTTCAAAAAAGGATGAGGTTCTCGATTTGACTGTATGTTTTTTTTTTATGTTTGTTACCTCATAACTTTTGACTGGGTGAATCGATTTTGATGATTCTTTTTTTTTATTAGAAAGCTGACGCTTCCCGTGTGGTCCCATTTCAATGTGGTCCAGTTTTAGTATATTGCCATGAGCAAACCATATAAGTCTTAAATTTGCATTAGGTACGTGCGCGACAAATAGATGAATAACTCAAAAACTCAATATCACGTCAACCGATTTCGATGATTATTATTGTTAGTGTATATTAATTTGTTTTGGAATATCTTTATTTATTTATTTGAAGTCGGTTTTTGTTAAACCATGTCTATTTACAATTATTATGATACTTTAAAATATTACTATTATATGCGCATAAAACGGTAGGTAAAAAAAAAATTATGAGTAGTTTACTTTACTAATTCAACATTAAAAAAGTATTATAATATTTAATATCCGTTGCTTAGTGTACCTAGATGGTAAGTTTTAGGAAAGGCATTTATGGCGTAATGGAACAAAACATAGACATTTCAGATGTCTTATCATTGGTAATCAAGATAGAAATGTGGATTGTAAATGAATCGAGCTGGCTACAAAAGAAGAGCAAACTATGTATTTCATGATCATTTATTTGATTTATTGTAGCACCTACAGGAGGCTAAGATCACATACTTTTGACGTGACAACATCTTATAATTCGATGGAGCCAGCTGCACGCACGAAAAAACATGACTCATGCGGCGTTACCTCGCTCTGAGGCGTTCCATTTAAGGCTTGAAGTACAAGCGAGAGCGCGCAACAAGCGACAAAGATGCACAATCGGCCTCCGCGTTCGGCAGCGTTCGACATCTGTCTCTCTCCTACTTGAGTGAGCGATGCATCCGCGTGGACAGCTGCTATACAATAATACATTGACATGTTTTCGTCAAGTATGAAGTTCAGTGAAAAGTGAATGTGGGGTCAATTGTTTATAGCAACGATAGTTGCGATACTTGAAAAATGAAACCATTCCATCAGTATTTTCTTAACACGTTGTCACGTTCCACTACCGTCAGTAAGCCGACTTTACAGACAACCGTTTTTTTAATATATCTTCCGAATAGTCGTTGCAATCATGTACTCGAGGCTTAAGGATAACGATTAAGGATAAGCCACTGGGTGTAATCGGATCGAGCTACGTGATTATACCAGTGTTCAAATTCCGAGGGTAAACTAAACCGCTTGATTTCTTCGTAGCGGAAATTTCTAGATATATTACCGTCTTTACGTATACCGGTATTAATAATCATGTGTTCTTAGTTCATATTGAAGTACATACTATCAGTAAATAAGAATAAGATAAACGATAAAATATACTTGGGCTTTAATTGCAAGCCGAGCGAAGTAACGTTTTTCCTGGAATAAAAAAAAAGCTAAATAAACATGCTAAATAAAATGCTAAACAAACGTAAATAAACAGGAATAAAAGCAAGCGTTTTATTCCATGTTTACTGGGCAACGTCGCCAGAAAGATTTGCATAATTACCGACTGTCATTTGGTAAATATTCTATCGAACTCATCTTGCTGGTGATTGTCACGACTCCGTCTGGCATTGCATGCATAATCAATTTAGGGTTAATCATATTAGTTCTGGACATATTCATTTTAACTAGGTTAATTTTATATATAACACCAAACATAACACCAAATACTACTCAATTGTCGAACATTCCGTAATATATTCGTAGCTGATACGAGGGCTGCACTAAAAGTATCGGGAATGGAATATTTCCACTGTTCCTGTCATATTAAAATCTTTTTAATTGAAAACTCCTTGGTTTTAAAAATCGAATACCATTTATTTATCTAAAAAAAGATTCTCGGTCTTGTCACGAGGTTTTGTCAAACTTGTTTAGTCGTTGAGAAAATGGAATTGACTCGAGAAAATTCAAGAGCGATGATTTATTATGACTGTCGAAGTGGTTTAACACAAAAACAGTGTGTTGACCGGATAATTTCTGCATTTGGTGATGAAGCCCCATCCAAAACCACAATTTATCGCTGGTTTGCTGAGTTTCAACGTGGACGTGTCAACGTGGACGTATGGAAAAATGTGTCAAAATTCGCGGAGAATACTTCGAAAAGCAATAAATACATTTTTAAATAGTAATGTTGTGTCACTTCGTTAATTCCCGAAATTTTCAGTGCCGCCTATGTAATAGATAGTTGCAATTTTAAAGAGTAAACTCCAGTCGCACGTCTGAGCTGACACGCATTTTTTTTTTATTTCGCTTCTGATTGGTTTTTCATAATATATTGTTTTTTTCTGTTTCAGGTAACATTACTATCAATAAAGAAGAAGATTTCACTCTTGACTTTAAAAAAACTTGTAAGAATATATAAGTATCTTTTAATTAGTAGTAATAATCAAATTATAGATTATATGAATTATCATATAATTAACAAACAGCTGTTAGAAAATAGCTATAGCACTAAAGTAACTACGCGTGTTAGCTCACAATATACCCTACCAGCAGATAAGTAGGTAAGTAATAAATTTTGCAACATTTTATTTTATTACACATTCAGTAACGTCCGTCTGGTGTAGTGGTAAGTGACATGGTCACTACACAAGGGGGTCGCGGGTTCGAATCCCGCCAAGAGAAGATATTTGTATGATAAATATATATGTCTTTTCCAGGGTTATGGATGTATATTAAATATAATAATATGTATGTGTATAATAAAAATCTTATATTTATTTCCGTTATCTGGTACCTGTAACACAAGTTCTTTACGAACTTATAACGGGACCAGTTAACGTGGCGTGGTTGTTAGTAAAATATTTATTTATTTATTTAATATATATTTTCTCGAAAATTGTAACTACCCGCAGAATTTGAACCCTGGTTTACGCGCATCGTTTGATACGAGCTGTGTGTACACCGTGCGTCTTATCTTTTGGGCCACAAAACTGTCAATTTTTTATGTAATATTTTACTCGCTACTTATTATACTTTTCGTGTCTACATCGTTCTATAATAAAGTAGGTATATTTTTATTTAAAAAAAAATACTATAGTACATTTATAAAAAATACCGTCTGAAACATTCCTAAGCGAATGGTAAAGTCTAATTGAAAGCTCCTATAGAGGCCCGCCTCAGTGAAAAGCTCTTTGAGTTCAACCATTCAGTTGGAAGTCCAAACTATCTTAAATTACTTATCTACCTATTCTTATAGTTTTTGTCTGGTAGTCAAGAAATTACATTAAACAAGATATTTTTGTTTTATTGCCTAGATGGGTGGGCGAGCTCACAGCCCACCCGGTGTTAAGTGGTTACTGGAGCCCATAGACATCTACGACGTAAATGCACCACCCACCTTGAGATATAAGTTCTAAGGTCTCAAGTATAGTTACAACGGCTGCCCCGCCCTTCAAACCGAAACGCATTACTGCTTCACGGCAGAAATAGGCAGGGTGGTGGTACCTACCCGCCCGGACTCACAAGAGGTCCTACCTCCAGTAAATTGTATTATTTATTTCAATTTGCACTGTACTGGGCTAACAAAAGATATGTTTTTCAATTTGCCGCAAGATTCCATAGGAATGCGCTGTTTATCATTACAATACGAATATATATTATTACACGGGTCAACATGAAATTTGACTTTGATTGCAAAGCATTAAATTTCGGTAGTTTAGGTCGTAATAAGACGGAAAAAAAATATATGGCATGAAAAACTTTGCTTTTGTGCTTAGAAGACTGATTAAACGAATTTTTTAAAAATCTCGGATTTTAATTTTTGATTGAAAATAAAACTATTGAAATAAAAATGTTTATTATTTTTATTAAGTTTTACTATCAAATTAGCTTACAGAAAAGTGGAAAATAGCTTAAAAGTCCACACTTTTACTTTTTCTTTTATGTTCATAGCTACTTTCTCTCAATAAACCCCAAATATAGTCGCCCATCATGTTTTCATTGTATTGGCCTTGATAGCGTTGTTCAAAATTCATGATATCCTGATGGAAACGTTCTCCTTACTCTTGGGAATAGGCTCCCATATTGTTTTTAAATTTATCCAAATGAGCATGCAGCATATGTACTTTTAATGACATCCTGCAGCCCATGGCCTTAAAATTTGTAAGCATATCCTCAACCAACTTTTCGTAGTTTTCAGCTTTATTATTTCCTAAAAATCCAGAAACTACTGCTTTAAAACTGTTCCAACTTGCTTTTTGAGTACGATTCAGCAACNTTATTTATACTTTCATCGTTATGTGGTAAATAATGGCCATCCTCGTAACAAACGGGCCTGTTAGATATGATGTAGAATATAACATATTATAATGCGTATTGAAATATGTTTTCGGCCTGACATCATGTTTTTTGCCATAAAATATTTTCTCTAATTTTGCATTTAGAAGCTCCAAGGACCGGTTACCGTTCTCGCCTAAGTTATAATAGTACATAGAATGCGAAGGGGGCTTGATGGGCATTCTAACCAGTACAGAGAACCCACTGAGTTTCTCGCCGGATCCTCTGTGGGTCGCGATTCTGATCCGAAGGTAGATTCAGGGAAGCACTGCTCTTGCTGGTGCAGACGTTAGCGAGTCCTCTCTGGTTGAGCTCTATAAGCTCGTCCACCAGGCAAGGTGAAGCCACGATAGCCCCTCGAGACTACTGGCAGATAGGTAGGAAAATCTCAACAACTTCAAGACATCCTACCTTGAAAATTAGCATACATTTACTTAACTTTGTTTTGACTAGGATCACCAAAAAAACTAAACTTTCGCTTGCTTAAATGTTAAACTATTATATTCAGAATTAATCAGGAATTCTTATTGGAATAATAGAATATCCGTTGTTACAATCCAACTGACCTTTCACTATTATTTCCTAGCGCTTAAAATTGGTCATGACATCTAATAGCATAAAATTGAGATTACAATTTTAAGTCTGGATGTAGGAAGCGTGATAGTGTGCGAAGAATATTAAGGTTATTTAATTTTGAAACACCGACAAAAAAAATATTGTCATATCTAATACAACAGAACACCTCATTATACATTAATAACTAAACGAGGTATGAATTACGAATATTTCTTATTAGATACGGCTTACTTAAAATAAACATATGGACATTCTAAATTCTGTACGTATGTATGACTGTTTCTCATTAAAATTTATTGAGCTGTGCATCACATTTGTAAAGAAACTTTTACAGTATCCGGAAGGAACAATGGAAAAACTGTTTTAAAATTCAAAACAAACTTACAAAATATCTGCTAGATAAACCGAAACTTTTCCAACAGCTTCGAGCGGCTTAAAGCAAAGGGCTACAAAATAAAACTAAAGTATTTTCTGGAAGAAAACTTTGGCGAACGATAAATTTTAAAGGTCAATCTTAATTAATTATTGATAAAATAACGAATGTTTAATTTTTCGCTAAAATAAAAAAGGTTTTTAATATTTTATTCACAGCACGCAATGTATCACAATTAAAAAAAAAGGCACTCACATCGATTCATTTTATACGTCACATTTTCTCTTTGAATATTTTTTGTTTTATTTTTTGTTTTCAATTTTGGAAAGAACGGTTTCAAATTGTTTTATTGATAACGGTCTTTAAAAGCTTCTAAGAGCCATGGAATTATAATCGCATTTATTGTTCGCTTCGAGCACATACTTTCTCTTTGCCTTCGAGAACGATAGACATTCTGTTTATTTCTTTACGGTCATCAAATCCATCAAATCGTATCACTTAAGACATAATTCCCTGAAAGTTTCCTAAATTTTCGTCACACTCAATTAATTAGGCGAACCGCCGTGAAAACTCTAAATGGGTATTCCGTGTTGAGAGACCCACTAAATTAAATTTCCGATGACTTATAACTCAATTCTGGTTTATACGAAACTAAAGAAGCGAAAGCGAAACTCAGCGCGGCTTGGTGATTTTTAATACGCTTTTATTAGCTTCAGACGTATGTATGTTTGTAACGGAATCTTTGAACATGATTTTGACCCCCTTCAAAACGTCGGATTAACTCGAAATTTGGTATACTTATTAAGGATCGATGACAATTCAATATTTAAAAAAAAAATTAAAAAAATTGAAATTCAACTAAAAAATAAATAATAAATAATAATTTAATAAAACTAACAAAATACGCTTTTATAGAAAATCCAACTAAAAAACATGGTATCAGTAGATAAAAATATTTTATGATCAGATATGAGTGTAGAAGGGTTATTTTGATAATATCCTGAAAAGCACCCCACGCTTTTCTTACAATAAAATATTTTTTTCTTACAATACTTTTAATTCAAATTTATTGGATTTTCTATAGAAGCGTATTTTGTTAGTTTTCTTAAACTATTATTTGTTTCGGAAAACTTCACAACCAAATGATGAATGTAGTTTAATCCTTGCTTGTCAAAATCTCTATAAATTTTCAATACTCTTAATAAAGTTCTCTTTATATATACTATATACAGAAATTTAAAAAATTTATACTATAATAGAACAATGAACCTAAAACTAAAAACCTTAAAAAAATTACTAAATAACTAAAATATATTATTAAAAGGAGTCCCTTTAGGCAAGGTTCCGAAGATACTGGCAGCGTTCCCCCTTTGACTAGCTAAACTAATTCTTTCTCCGAGGTAGCTTAAATTAAATTCTTTTTAATAATGTACAAATGTAAATATGCTGCTTGCCAGTAATATTATTATATTATCGTGCTTTATTTTCTTTTCTTTATTGTTTCGTTGTAGGCTGCACACAGATTGTTTTTATTATGTGTGCTTATGTATGTTTTGTATTCAGGTTCACCATTTAAATTGATTTTTGTTTTGTTTTTCTTATTTCTATACTAGTTTATACCACGTTCTAAATCTGTATACATACATGTACCAAGTCTTGATTCCCACAGTGAACCAAAGGGAAACGGGGACGACTGAAAATCAGCGCTGTTCGATTTATCGACTTTGAATAGCATTAGCTGAGCCACTTCGTATTGCCTTTTACTTTTTTTCCTTTTCTTTTATTTATGTAAATATACTGTGGTAAATCTGTGTGAAAGGAAATAAATTATTTTATTATTATTATTAATTGTTTGGTTTCTTTTTCCTACCTAAGCTAATGATCTAGAAAGACCATATCAGCGTAACCTTAACTAGTAGATCAGCTCACGGGGCTCAAACCTGACGATGTTGCTAACACGAACCCTAGCAAGAGCCATGCTTCGCAGAATCTACCACCGGATCGGAAACGCGACCCCCTGAGAAGATCAGACGAGAAACTCAGTGGGCTGTGCCTGTGTTTGGTCTAATAAGATTAATGAAGCAAAAACACATGACAGTGTACATACTGTTGACGTCATTGTAGGTTTCATAACGTCTCGAATGCCTAATTAATTAGTAACCTGTTTCGTAGCGGAAGTAAATTAAATAGGCCTTTCCGAACTTGTGATATATGTACTAGTAAATGAGGTAGAATAAGAAAACAATGTGAAAATAACATTTACTGGCGGTAGGACCTCTCGTGAGTCCGCACGGGTAGGTACCACCACCCCGCCTATTTCTGTCGTGAAGCAGTAATGCGTTTCGATTTGAAGTGTGGGGCAGCCGTTGTAACTTATATCTCAAGGTAGGTGGCGGCATTTACGTTGTAGATGTCTATGGGATCCGGGAACCGCTTTACACCAGGTAGGCCGTGAGCACTTCCACCCGCCTAAGCAATAAAAAAAACAACTCACAGTCCACAATTTTTTTCTTCATTTAATTAATGAAGAAAAAAATTCATTCAATCCGTCAAAGCAACGATCCTCAACCAGCACTGATACGCTGACCCTCGTAATCCCTTCGATCAAAAGGGATCGTTCCACGAATATAACGTGCGAGCAGAAACAATATTGGGTCGAGTGTTTATTGTTATTCCGGTGGGTCAAGGTGATAATTTCAATCATAATGAAGCCATTTCCAATTAAAATACCGTGCCCTAAACCAACACAGTATTCGGGTTGTTTGTTGTCACGCGCGAGACNCACTGATACGCTGACCCTCGTAATCCCTTCGATCAAAAGGGATCGTTCCACGAATATAACGTGCGAGCAGAAACAATATTGGGTCGAGTGTTTATTGTTATTCCGGTGGGTCAAGGTGATAATTTCAATCATAATGAAGCCATTTCCAATTAAAATACCGTGCCCTAAACCAACACAGTATTCGGGTTGTTTGTTGTCACGCGCGAGACGGGTCTAGTGGTAACCACGAGTTTTGGCATAGGGTGACGACATCTTTAAGCACTTTCTTTTTGGGCTGACTATCTCACAGTCCATCTGATATGTGGTTACCGCAGCCGCAGCTATGGTAGAAACAGGTAGGTATGGTATACTGCAGAAATAGATAGGGAATGTTAAGGTATTACTGGTGGTAGGACCTCTTGTGAGTCCGCACGGGTAGGTACCACCACCCCGCCTATTTCTGCCGTGAAGCAGCAATGCGTTTCGGTTTGAAGGGTGGGGCAGCCGTTGTAACTATACTGAGACCTTAGAACTCATATCTCAAAGTGGGTGGCGGTATTTACGTTGTAGATGTCTATGGGCTCCGGTAACCACTTAACACCAGGTAAGCTCTGAGATCGTCTACCCATCTATCAAATAAAAAAATATATAAAAGTAGCCGTTTGAGCTTGCAGTACCCACTACTATCACTATGTTCCAGTTAGCAGTTTCATAACGCTAATATTATACTCTGAACGCGGCTGGCGTATTATCCGGTGAATTCCCTTAGTCGCCTTTTGCGTCCCACAGAATGAGATGGGCAGTGCTATTCTAACACATCCAAACCAATGGTTGTGTTCCAAGAAAATTATTGTGTATAAAACAGAGTACAGTCTACGGAGGCAACGATATTTTTTTGTATATATGTAAACTTAATTCTAAATAAAGGATATAGAGTATTTTCCCAAAAACGTGGAGACATTGTGATTAATTAAGCCATTAGAACCTGCCAACTGTTTGTACGACAATGGCTAACTAAGTTAATTGCACAAACCACTAATTTCGCTAATGTTTAATGAATGCGACATTAGAACAATCGTGAGCTGTGGATGTAATGTAATGTAGGAATTTTTACTCTCTTAAATTTAGATAATTGTCGAATATAAGTTTCTAAACGTAACACAAAGACTACGAAATATAATGAAATTTGGTCGTATGGAAAACTTTGAACAAACTGATATCGACTCGTGAATAAAACGTGAAGTACTTCTAGAAACAATAACCTAGACCTACCATAGTAGGGTAGGTACTACCACCCTGCCTATTTCTGCCGTGAAGCAGTAATGCGTTTCGGTTTGAAGGGTGGGGCAGCCGATGTAACTATACTGAGATCTTAGAACTTATATCTCAAGGTGGGTGGTGAATTTACTTTGTAGATGTCTATGGGCTCCAGTAACCACTTAGCACAAGGTGGGCTGTGAGCTTCGTCCACTCATCTAAGCAATAAAATAAAAGACTATATTTCGATAATTTCGAGGTCATTCACCCATCCAAGGCAGAAGAAGACGTTTTTCAAGTCTCTGCTTGGAAGAAAACTCGTGAATAATGTTACATTCACACGCGAACATAATGTACGTCTATTAAATAAGAATTACGAATAAAAAAATAATCCCATACCACGACGCTAGCGTATTTATTCTGTATGGTAAATTACTGTTATATGGACTCGGGAAAGCCTGAGTGCTTAATCACTAGCGTTCAAGACGTAACCCGATTAGAAGCCTTATAAATTGTCGTCGCTTATTAGAACTAAAAATCATTTTTCGCATTGAAACCTTAAAAGTGTTCCCATTAGATCAGATTTTGTTGGACGGTTGCATTTGAGGGAATAGGGTTCTGTAGGTGAGGGGCTATTTAAAAACACTCTGTACACTATTACACCATTACAATATTTTATTTTTATAAAACCCTGAGATGTTGCACTGTCCGTGTCTAGATGAGAAGTGATTGTCATCGCTGAAGAGAAGACAATCATCTGTTTTAAACATTTAAATAAACATTCCAATATTCCAAAAACTGTTACTTCACATGTGACAAGTGCTACCTGCCATTACTTACATATTCAAACTCCAACAGATTTCTTACGAAGAGATTTCTTCTAAGTTTAATGCTTAATGCATATATCACTTTTTCTTTGAAATCAGATGTCGCCGCTAATAAGCATTCGTATTAGAAACATAAATATTTTTATTGCGTTCCAGCTTTTTTAAAGCTTGGACGTGATTCATCGCGAATACACACGAATCAATCACGATGTAAAAAAAGAATACCTGTCTGCGGGATTTGAACGCTGGCATAATCTTATCGCTCGATACGAACGCACCGGGCATCTTATCCTTTAGGCCACGATGACTTTCGAATAATTGTGATTCAACATTGATCTAAATTCCATGGATAAATGAGCTCACATTTCGCTCAATGTTTTTTTTAGGCAAGTATACATCTCAAAATGAACACACTGATATCGATAAGAATTGGAATATTAATTTTTTGGAGTGGTGGTAGGACCTCTTGTGAGCCAGCACGGGTAGGTACCACCACTCCGCCTATTTGTGCCGTGAAGCAGTAATGCGTTTCGGCTTGAAGGGTGGGGCAGCCGTTGTAACTATAGAACGTTGTAACGTTAGAACTTATATCTCAAGGTGTGTAGCGGATTTACGTTGTAGATGACTATGGGCTCCAGTAAACACTTAACATCAGGTGGGCTGTAAGCTCGTCCACACATGTAATCAATAACAAAAAACAAAAAAAAAATTCACCTTCAGGTGAGGTCGTGCAAGACTGTCTTCGTAGAAAACGAAACTAGTAAAATGGGAACTTTATTCATTTTGTGATGTTATTCGCCTTCGGTAACCATTTAACATTAACTGAACCATAGGGACAGCAGTACATAAAGGATTATAAAAACAATAATCCAATTAGCACGTCGAACTTGCAGAAGGATTCTATCTTATTATCTCGCGCTAAATCCTATAGGTATTATACATATGTGTATGTTTCTCTAGTGTTTAATATTGAGGTTTTCGTTTCATCGAATTTTAAATTGCAGAGATCTTAAAGAAATTTGGAAGGATTAAGTTCTAGTCACGGGGCATATATAAAGCGATCAGTTCTGTTTAATTATTACCAAAAGCACATAATATATATTACAAGACCTCGAAAAAGACCCAAAAAATATATGTAATTATGGCCACACTACAAACAAATTAATATCAAAGCCGTAAATATTCGCGGGACGATGGCCATTGTTATGAAAAGAACTCGTTAACCGCTAGTTAATTAACGACCGATGCTTGATTGGACTGGGCTTTATTTATGGGCTGTCGGAACTGATTCCTTGCACAGTAATATGTTGCAAGCTCTCTGGCTTCGGTTACTATGCCTCGCTTAGATTGATGGCTATATCGGTTTGAACTTAATCAATCGTGTCACAAATAGTGGCTTTACTATATGAGCAGCTAACAATCGAAATGTTGATATGGCTTTTGACCCACCCGCGAAAAGGGCTAAACACTATTTTTCGATTTTGAAGTGGTACACTCTACAGTTCCCACATCTCGGGCTGCCATTGTCGTATCGATATAAAACCACACTCAATTTAAATTCGACTCTTACTAGAGCAAACGTAACTTTTTTCCTCAAAATCAGTTCATCGTTTTTGGGGTGAAGCTCGAACGACCAAAGTAGCAGAGATTACCTTGGAACTTTGAAAAGAGAGTCTAACGTGCAATCTAACCCACAAAAACCCCGACTCTGCTTGGTTTCTGATCACGGGCGAGACCGGCCGTCGAGTGCGAGAGTGCAAAGCGAGTTTTTTGGTAGGTAGGGCCTAAAAAACAGCCTTGGGTCTGCGGTCTGCTCCCAATATCTGCAGACCGTCAAGTTCCATATACCCCGCATGCTCCCCAGGCGCGAACACCTCGTATGAAGTTCGGCCCCCTTTTTTTTTTTCGGGTAGAGAGCCGAACCTCGAACCTCCTACGATGTCCCCGCGCAAAAAGGGCGCGCGGGGTATGTGAGTTCGGCCCCCTGCCCGAAAAAAAAACCCACAGACACAACCTACTGAGTTTCTCACCGGTTTTTTTCAGTTGATTGCGATTCCGATAGACAGGTGGGTGAGCACCTACCAGTCCGAGAGTAGCTGGAATAGCGCTTTAGGCTACCAGCGACTATGTAGACGAGAAAATCTAAAATCCTCATTGTAGTGAAACACACGCAAGTTGGTTCAATACTGATTTATTTTAAAGACACCCTCACTTACAGTTATATTGAATGCATGACTTACGTCATTATAAATATACTACACTCATATTGCAGTGTATTTAGAATCTTTGGTATAATAACCGGCAAACTTCTTGAGCATTTTTTGACGTAGTGGGGGTAAGTTTGCGCATGGTACACTCACGTGCAAAAACATTACTTACTCTGCGTCATAATGCTATTAAATTATTAAAATCAACATATGTATTTATTTATATATTTATTAGAACATCAACAAAACATATAGGTTAATAATTGTAATAATTTAATCTTGGGGTAAAATAGATATTCCTTCTATTAAGTCAAANTACCAATTTTTCTAATGAAATACGTACTCAACAAATGTTCACGATTGACTTCCACGGTGAAGGAATAACATCGTGTAATAAAAACCAAACCCGCAAAATTATAATTTGCGTAATCACTGGTGGTAGGACCTCTTGTGAGTCCGCACGGGTAGAGGTACCACCACCCCGCCTATTTCCGCCGTGAAGCAGTAATGCGTTTCGGTTCGAGGGGTGGGGTAGCCGTTGTAGCTATGCTGAGACCTTGGAACTTATGTCTCGAGGTGGGTGGCGCATTTGCGTTGTGGATGTCTATGGGCTCCAGTAACCACTTAACACCGGGTGGGCTGTGAGCTCGTCCATCCATCTAAGCAATAAAAAAAATAAAAAAATTCAAACTCCAACAGATTTCTTACGAAGAGATTTCTTCTTAGTTTAATGCTTAATGCATATATCACTTTTTCTTTGAAATCAGATGTCGCCACTAATAAGCATTCGTATTAGAAATATAAATATTTGTATTGCGTTCCTGCTTTTTAATGCTGGACGTGATTCATCGCGAATACATACGAATCAATCACGAAGTAAAAAAAGAATACCTGTCTGCGGGATTTGAACTCCGGCATAATCTTATCGCTCGATACGAACGCACCGGGCGTCTTATCCTTTAGGCCACGATGACTTCCAAATAATTGTGATTCAAGAAATTCCATGGATAAATGAGCTCACATTTCGCTCAGTGTTTACTTAGGCAAGTATACATCTCAAAATGAACACACCGGTATCGATAAGAATTGGAATATGAAATTTTTGGAGTGGTGGTAGGACCTCTTGTGAGTCCGGACGGGTAGGTACCACCACCCCGCCTATTTCCGCCGTGAAGCAGTAATTCGTTTCGGCTTGAAGGGTGGGGCAACCGTCGTAACTATACTGAGACCTTAGAACTTATATCTCAAGGTGTGTAGCGCATTTACGTTGTAGATGACTATGGGCTCCAGTAAACACTTAACATCAGGTGGGCTGTAAGCTAGTCCACCCATCTAAACAATAACAAAAAAAAAAAAATTCACCTTCAGGTAAGGTCGTGCAAGACTGTCTTCGTAGAAAACGGAACTAGTAAAATGGTATCTTTATTCATTTTATGATGTTATTTGACTTCGGTAACCACTTAACATCAGGTGAACCATAGGGACGGCAGTACATAAAGGATTAAAAAACAATAATCCAATTCGCACGTCGAACTTGCAGAAGGATTCTATCTTATTCTATCGCGCGCTAAATGCTATATACATATATGTATCTATCTTTCTCTAGTATTTAGCATTGGGTTTTTCGTTTCATCGAATTTTAAATCACTGAGATTTTAAAGAAATTTGGAAACATTAAGTTCCAGTCACGGGGTATATATAAAGCGATCAGTTCTGTTTAATTATTACCAAAAGCACATAATATATATTACAAGACCTCGAAAAAGACCCAAAAAATATATGTAACGATGGCCACACTACAAACAAATTAATATCAAAGCCGTAAATATTCGCGGGACGATGGCCATTGTTATGAAAAGAACTCGTTAACCGCTAGTTAATTAACGACCGATGCTTGATTGGACTGGGCTTTATTTATAGGCTGTCGGAACTGATTCCTTGCACAGTAATATGTTGCAAGCTCTGGCCTCGGTTACTATGCCTCGCTTAGATTGATGGTTATATCGGTTTGAACTTAATCAATCGTGTCACAAATAGTGGCTTTACTATATGAGCAGCTAACAATCGAAATGTTGATATGGCTTTTGACCCACCCGCGAAAAGGTCTAAACACTATTTTTCGATTTTGAAGTGGTACATTCACTCTACAGCTCCCACATCTCGGGTTCCCATTGTCGTATCGATGTAAAACCACACTCGATTTAAATTCGACTCTTACTAGTTCAAACGTAAGTTTTTTTCTGAAAATCCGCTAATCGCTTTTCGGGTGAAGCTCGAATGACCAAAGTAGCAGAGATTATCTTCGAACTTCGAGTGAAAGCTTAACATGCAATCTAGACCACAAAACCCCCTACTCCGCTTGGTTTCTGACCACGGACGAGACCGGACGTCGAGTGAGAGAGTTCAAGGAGAGTTTTTTGGTAAGTAGGGCCTTAAAAACATCCTTAGGTCTACGGTCTGCTCCCAATATCTGCAGACCGTTAAGTTCCATATACCCCGCATGCTCCCCAGGCGCGGACACCTCGTGTGAGCTTCGGCCCTCTGTCTGAAAAAAAATCCCACACACCCAACCTACTGAGTTTCTCACCGATTTTTTTCAGTTTGTTGCGATTCCGATAGACAGTAGATTCAGCGAGGCACTGCTCTTGCTAAGGCCAGTGTAGCAAATTCTCTCAGGTGGAGACTGGTAGGTGGACCTACCAGTCCGAGAGTAGCTGGAATAGCGCTTTTGGCTACCAGCGACTGTGTAGGCGAGAAAATCTAAAATCCTCATATTGCAGTGCATTTAGAATCTTTGGTATACGAATTTGCTTCCATGTTTATTTTGGGTGAGCTCTGATTTCCCATTTATGGTTGACGTCTTTTCTATCACGCCGCAACTCGCCACTAGAACACGAGGCACATCTACAGTGCAACATAACAGATTTTTGCCACATACCATCTATCTCTGGAACAGACTGCCCTCCACGAATACACGATGACATACACTACTTCTGACATACACTACACTACATCTGAAGGACGTCCTCAGTGGTAGGTACCGGATTTCCAAATCCTTGATGATCAATTACCACTAAATAGACTAAGCACACACTACTGGTGGTAGGACCTCTTGTGAGTCCGCTCCGTGTGATAGACAACAAAATCATGATGTAATGTAGAAAAACAGAGTGATATTAAAGAAGAAACGTTCCTGAGTTTGCCACTCAACACGTTCCTTTGACATCAATCCATTTCAAACACAACGCATTCAAAGCCTTCGTGAAAGACGACGTAACGAAAACTGTTTTTATTGTTTTATTTTGCACGTTATGTCGTACATTAACATGTCAAAGGGAATGCTTGTTACAAAGGCAGTCAAAGGAGTTTCGTTCTATATCCGTCCTAAATTTTACATGCGTTCGATATAACAAACGTTAACTTTTATTTTGTAAGTCTACAATTTCTGCTTTTCATCCGATGCTCCGATCCTATCGAATTCCAGCTACTGATCCTCCATCATCCGTATATAGCAGCAGTTTTTACCTATTTTTATTTATTTACCCGTTAGTCTTCGTTTTTAGGGACTTAAGGGCTGGGAAAATTATCCGAAATTTCATCTTCCATACTGATGACTGATAATATCAACTGATGATAACTTAAAGATTAGTTCCAAACCACTTACTACTATAGAGATCCGGATATTCTGTTCCCAATAGGCGTTGTTAACTTGTCTCAAGATCGAAACATTGTAGATTTACATTTGAAATTCCAAAAGTTAAGTTCAACGTTCAACTTTCAATAGCCGATTTGAAGCACGGGACAGCTTTTATAAGAGTCTTTGCAAGAACTTAGCCTCAAATAAGATCGACCAATTAACCAAATAAAATGAACGGAAAAATAAAAATAAAAAATTAACAGTACCACCACCCTGACTATTTCTGCCGCAAAGCATTCATTCATTCCAGCTTAAAGATGCAACAGCTATTATATTATTACGGCGGTAAGAGCCATCTATCGCCGAAAAGTTGAATATCGAAGGATCTAGTAGCACCTAGAACGCTCGAGAAGTACAACGCCATCTATTGTCAGATAGCGAAAACACAATACTCGAAATGTGTGGAATATTCTCGATAATTCTAGGGATGTGGTATCTATCGGCTATAAAAGTATTGCAGAGATGGCACGCAGTCAGTTAGTAATCGGAACTACTCGAACAAAACAGCGAACGGATCACCTGAAGCGAAGCGGAAGAAGCAAATTGAGAATTTTAAAGTGTTTGTGAAGTGTTTTAAGTGTTCTAAGTGCTAATACAGTTTTTTATACGATACTTTGGTGGAACATTTATTTATCTCCAACCCCAGTGCGTAACAATATGTACAATAGAATGAAGACTTTGACCTCATGTCATTTATCCACCTACTGCATTAAATTACATTTCAAAATGGCTTCATCTTCTCTAACTTTAACACTATATTTGTTAACTTTACCAAATAACTGCTGGCAGCAAACAAACATTTCTGACCAAAATAAACGATTTTCAGTCTTATAACAGAAGAATAGAAACGATGTGATGAGAAATTCTTAAATAACGAAGTTATAAAATAATATCTGTAAGAATGAGAACACTTAATGAGACCGTGGTATAGTAATGAAAGCCTGTGTTAATCCGAGCCACCACGGGCTGCGAATACTAATCTCTTTCGACATTGGAGAGGCGTGGTCTAACAGTTGACTCTCAAATCTTGGTTCTCGGCCAGAAAAAAAAACCGAATGTCTAGACTGGACTTGATGCTGAGAATGTTGAGAAATCTATTACTTTCTAAGTTGGTTTCAATTAACTTATCTTGGCCACAAGCAGTTAATCTGACGCTGAAACTTTATTCATACGTATTATGTCTGTTATTAATTACAATTATAAGTAACTAGCTGTACCCGTCCGCTTTGCTGGACATTTAAAATTAAAATTATCATTTCTCACCCCCACAAAGGTTCTCATCATTAACGCCCCCGCAACTGGCGTAGGAAGTCCAACACTCATATAAATATTAGCCGATCCATTAAGTACATCTATTTCTTCTACATGGATACCAAGTTTCAAGTCAATCGGATGCATGGTTCAGTAGTTATAACGGAACATCCGTAAAACCACTATAGATTTATATATTAGTATAGATGAGAAATTAATCAAACCTGCTGTTTCATTCAACGTTGACAACATATGACGGGGGAGCATCAAAACTATTGAAATTACCATAAAAGTGGTCTTAGGCAAAATTAATGGGTGTAGTATGTACTGCTATCGTTAAATTGACATTTGGGAGGAGTGTCGAGATTGACCGACGACCAATCACGCCCGGGCTCTTGGTGTTTCGCCAAGAAAAAATAATAAATTACACATTGCGTGGGTGTCCAGACCGGTACGTGCTTTGAAAGGGTAGAATAACGAGATTTATATGACTATTGACAGCGCTATACGGCCCCAGGACTGAATAATGCGTATGAAAGTGATTTCCGATCGGTTGTGGGATTTTGCACGGACAATATTATTGGACGAAGTGAAACAATTAACAATCCAGAAATTACCTATATTGTTGTTTAAAATTTTTTTCGGCTTTCTCGAGTCGTAGACGTAATGAAAACTGTTATTATTTACAGTTTAATCTCGCTTTTGTAATTGTAATTATAAGTTATACAAATACCTAATTACATTATATATTTCTCTAATGGCTTATCCATCTCCCTAATCCTTATCTGATATGTTGTATGTTAATCAGGGAGGTTCCAAACTTCCACCTCAAATCTCTAGGAGTGTACGGATGCACGTTGTAATGCTTGCGTGCTACATTATCCATCACTGTATATGAGCCTGTTCAAGAAAGTGGTAAATTAAAAAAGAACGGTTGCCTGTAAGGTCGGTTTACTGACGATAGTTGAACGTGACAACGTCATAAGAAAATACTGATGGAATGGTTTCATTTTTCAAAAGATTTTTTTTATTTTATTTGTTTGATAGATATTTTGTATGGATATAGAGTAGGAGGTAAATGGAAAAAAAGTGAGTATAAGCACGAAGTAAGCAAGCTTTGCTAATGCTAATGCAGGGCGTTACTTATTACGCATGTGCAGAAGTCAGCTTATTAATGCACTACATAATTACAAAATAATGATTAGATTGCTTAATAGATGCAGGCTATTTACGAGTAATATTGTGACTTCATAAGTAATAACTGTCTTTACTATATCCACAGCAGACGGAAGAAACTCTATTATATTGAAATTAATGGAATATAGAATGTATAGAAGTATAGAATATAGAAGAATTTTTCGTTTCTTATTTTTATTTAAATCCAATTTAATTATTTATAATAATTTATTTATTTTTCTCTTAAAGGTATAGTACAAATACAAATAGAAATTAACCTTATAGATTATTTTGTAAGCCTTTGAAAGAGCTGAAGTCTGTACTAGGTTCAAAGACCTGTATTACTGATCTCCAGGCTCCCTCTTTCTTAAGATAGATTAGGTTAGGTTGAGTCGTGAACAGATGCTGCGAACTAGTGTTGAGAGATCATTAGGTGTTATCATTTAAGGTGTGCGCGCGCGCGTGTGTGTGTGTGTTTGTGTGAATATGTGTATATGGGGGCGTGTGCATGCATGTTGTATTGTGTATGTGTGAGTATCTGCATCTATGCGTGTTTATTATTACTATTACATAGGTATACCTAAATAATTAATTGATTAATTGGGCTCAAAAACAAAAAAGCAAAAAAGCAGAATATAATGGAATGGGAATAAAATGGCAATAGTCATCTCGGCAGCGGAATAGCGTCGTCGGAGCAGAAAAGAATAGAATGGGAATAGTCGTCTCAATTTTCATTTAATATTTTGATTTACGCATTTACGTCTATAGCGCTACCGTTTTTTTTTTTTGTTTCACGAACTCCTAAAAACTATCCGGGCGCCTCCGAAGCATCTTTTACAGTTAAAGAGTAACTAAGTCCCATTTAACACGGGCTTATTTTATGCTTTGTTTTCTTACATTTACACTAAAAATAATCCACTTTACCCTCGCTTTCTGAATTTCCGGTCACGGCTCACTTATCCAATTTGTCCGTCCTAAATGGAGTTGATTTTAACATGTTCCGGTCCGTTTCAGGATTACCACAATAAAAGTTCTAAATGTACACATGTCCTGGCAACAAACTATTAGATTAATATTTAGAAGTCTATTATGATCTAACGTAGTGGTAGTAGAAAACGTATTCTTTGAATAAATCTTGTTAGTATTATGTAACAGTATGTTAATTTACTGGTGGTAGGACCTCTTGGGAGTCCGCACGGGTAGGTACCACCACTCCGCCTATTTCCGCCGTGAAGCAGTAATGCGTTTCGGTTCGAAGGGTAGCCGTTGTAACTATACTGAGATCTTAGAACTTGTATCTCGAGGTGGGTGGCGCATTTACGTTGTAGATGTCTATGGGCTCCAGTAACCACTTACCAAACCAGCCCACACCAGGTGGGCTGTGAGCTCGTCCATCCATCTAAGCAATAAAAAAAAAAAATAATAATAATAATAAATTGCTGTTATTAGCATATTGTTACGCGCTGGGGTTCGGGATAAATCACTCACAGAACACTTTACAATGCGTAATTCGCTTCTTCCGCTTCGCTTCTGGTGATCAGTTCACTGTTTCGCTTCGAATAGATCCGATTACTAGCTCATTTCGCGTCATCTCTGCAACGCTTTTATAGTCGATACGACATTCCTAGTATTATCGAGAACATTCTTGACAAGTCGAGTAGTTTCAATATGTGTTTCCGCTATTCGATAATAGATGTCGTTGTACTTCAGCCACGGTACGAAGCCACGGTAGATGGCGTTGCTCTTACAGACGTAATAATATTCTATATTAGAAATACTATTGTAGTTTAAAAAATCTCTCGATAAAATTATTCTATAAAATACAAAATACTACCTAAGCGTCTGTGTCAAGCGTAAGATTATAAATTACACTAAACATGGCCAATAAAATATCTCGGTTAGATAATTAAGGACCCGTATTAGATTGCAAAACATCCAATTAGCGCTTATTGTACTCTACAAACAATGTAGGATCTCGCTTATTTGACTTACACAATTAAATAATTAAGTTACATCGGTTAATTATTTGTAAAGAGCACAGAATTTTTAATATGCCTGTTTAAGAGAAACGGACAAATTATCAATCACAATTTCTTAGAGATGTTTTGATTCTTGTAGTTTTCTTTATTTTTCAAAATACAGATATACGTTTTCCGTCTCAGTTGGAGCCCTATGTCACTCTGTCTTACTGAGATTAAAATTTGGTAAGCTGCATTGCTAGAGAGAAATATTACAACAATTTGACGCAAGCAGGTTTTTTGAAGGGATTTTGTTGAAACCGGTATAAATTAACACACACACTCTTCTTAATATTTATTTCCTACCTATAAGCATTTCTTACGGATGGTTTTTCTAATGCGGAGCAATTATTCCTTTCACAGATTGAAGATTACAACTGTGACTTCATACTAATATCTCAAAGTCAGCGAAGAACCTAACAAAGATTATGAGCTCGAGCTTGTTCGGTTATTTAGTGTTTTATGCTGCCATTCGCGTTGCCTGTTGTTTGTTTAGAACGACGTAATCTATTTTATCCGGATACCTGATACTGTTATTGATCACTGGTGGTAGGACCTCTTGGGAGTCCGCACGGGTAAGTACCACCACCCCGCCTATTTCCGCCGTGAAGCAGTGATGCGTTTCGGTTCGAAGGGTGGGGTAGCCGTTGTAACTATACTGAGACCTTAGAACCTATATCTCGAGGTGGGTGGCGCATTTACGTTGTAGATGTCTATGGGCTTCAGTAACCACTTAACACCAGGTGGGCTGTGAGCTCGTCAATCCATCTAAGCAATAAAAAAAAAAAAAAATTGAACCAAATCACTCAAAGAACAACGCATTATTTGCGACAGTACTATTTCAACCCGCAAGCACTTACAGCACATCTTAACACCGGATATTGTTCTACAACGATCAACACAATTTATTTTAATGGCACAACAAACAAGTAATCCGTGGTCTAAAGGTCCTATCGTTTCAAGATATCGCTCGAGTCCCGATAAAACTTACGGATGTGGAATCCTCTCGAAATAAACTCGAATTTCATTGGCATTGCATTTGCTTCGTATCGATGTGTCTACGACAATACCAGTCAATCCTTTACATCCGTTCGCCTTTGCATTTGTATCGAAANTTATTTTAATGGCACAACAAACAAGTAATCCGTGGTCTAAAGGTCCTATCGTTTCAAGATATCGCTCGAGTCCCGATAAAACTTACGGATGTGGAATCCTCTCGAAATAAACTCGAATTTCATTGGCATTGCATTTGCTTCGTATCGATGTGTCTACGACAATACCAGTCAATCCTTTACATCCGTTCGCCTTTGCATTTGTATCGAAAACGCAGCAGGCTTTCATGATATCCTATACCTTTTGTACCGATCATTCTGTGTCGAGTTTGTGAAAACAGACAACTCTTTTTCAGTTTGTAGTAAACGTGAATGATAATGGAAACCTCTTTTCGAATTTTCGTGTGGGAAATTACAAAACTTAAGAATTATCACATCATTAAATGTTTCTGAATTACTGGTTATATGAAAAATAAGAATTCAAACAAATCATTTTACCAAATGAACATTCCCAAAAAATATCGAATTATTATTGTTTATTTAACACCAAATATGGATGATTCAAGATCTAAAATCATGTAAATACTTAAATTCAGATTAATACTCCTCCTCCTTGCGTCGTATTCCTCATTGCTGAGGGTCGTGACCACCCTTTTGTATCACCTTCGCACGCACGATTTTTCTCCATCCATTCTTGTCTCTGGCGGTGTGGAGGGCGTTGTGAAACGTGGAATCAAGAGCGGTGCGGATCTGGTCGAACCAACGTATTGGGCTGCGCCCCCGAGGTCTTTTCCCATCTACCTTACCAGTCACGATGAGCCTCTCGAGATTGCTACCATCCTTCCGTGCGATGTGACCAAAGTATTCAAGGACTCTGCGAAGACACTCGGATGACAGCCGCGAGGAGATTTTGAGTTCTTGCAAGATTGATACGTTGGTCCGAAATGCTGTCCACGGAATACGCAGCATTTTTCTCCAGCACCACATCTCAAAGGCGTCAATGCGTCTGCGGTCTGCAGATTTCAGTGACCAGGTCTCAGCGCCATACGAAAAAATCGAGAAAACTAGAATCCGTACCAGTTTGGTTTATACTAATATAGTATGAATATGAACAGATTAATACTAATATGGAGGTAATAATGGATGGAATATTTATTTCCTACCTACATAACAGGTACATAGGTAATAAATAAAAATATACCTGCATAGATCTATCTACTCGTAAATTGTACAAAATGCCTAACTCCAGTAATATCATTTACCTACCTCATTAACTAGATGGTGTTAATTATAACTTCATACATTTTTTATATACTAACAGAATTTGTTGTACTATTAGAGGCTATAATAGCACAACTGATCTCTTCCCGGGGGAGTCGCAAACTTAACTAAAGCATTCCCCGGATCGCATTCTCTAAGTATTATACTCGTACTACAGCATTGAGATCGGTAACCGACTTATACTGATAAGTAACCATTTCTGCCCTGCCATCTTGCTGTTTTAAGGCTTCCAGTCCCCAGGGGTGACTCACTAGTCGCCTCAACAGTCCACATATCGGCCAAAAGCATTTACAAATCGCAGAGTTTGGGCTTTATAAACATGGAAGATACTAGGACAAGGACACACCATACTCCGTACATTGAGGTCGGTTGACCTCTCGTTTTAAGCATCTGGCACCCCAACCTCTAGGATCCACGCGACCCTTTAACACGCATGCCACTGCGGTAAACTCGAAGGGCCCCCGACTGTGACGGTTTGTTGCAGCGGTTTCATCATCCTCGCGGTCAAGAACTGGATTCCTGTTGACATAGACAACCGTTATTGTTAAGCTGTAAAAGCTTATCGTAAGCTCAAAATGACTATAAAATTAAAATATTTTTGCTGAATATAATTAAGCTCTCCATAAACCCCATAAGATACCATAAAAACACATTAAACTTATTATTTGTTTAATCATAAACTCGCAGTCCTGTGTAAACAGGGTGTTATGATAATAACAACTGTTTTAGTACTAAACTTTATTTACCAAAGGTGAAATGATAATATTACGTACCTCAAGGGGAAACGGTATTAATTTGATAAATAGAAGCACACATAAACATATCGTTCTAGCAAGTTCATCTAAAGTGACAAAGATAGCGGACGTTGAACCCGTCACCCGGAGTTTTCTTTCATTTGCGTTCAATTGCGTGTTCATTTTTTATCAATACTTCTATCTACCAGTACTTCTATCTACGCTTTTAATAACTATTCCAATGCATCTTGCATAAGGCAGCTACTAAGTCGTCATCGTTTTGAAGTCGTCGTGGCCTAAAGGATAAGACGTCCGGTGCATTCGTGTTGAACGATGCACCGGTGTTCGAATCTCGCAGGCGGGTACCAATTTTTCTAATGAAATATGTACTTAACAAATGTTCACGATTGACTTCCACGGTGAAGGAATAACATCGTGTAATAAAAATGAAACCCGCAAAATTATAATTTGCGTAATTACTGGTGGTAGGACCTCTTGTGAGTCCACGCGGGTAGGTACCACCGCCCTGCTTATTTCTGCCGTAAAGCAGTAATGCGTTTCGGTTTGAAGGGTGGGGCAGCCGTTGTAACTGTACTTGAGACCTTAAAACTTATATCTCAAGGTGGGTGGCGCATTTACGGTGTAGATGTCTATGGGCTCCAGTAACCACTTAACACCAGGTGGACTGTGAGCTCGTCCATCCATTTAAGCAATAAAAAAAAATATTATGCAATAAACCAAAAATATTAATTACCATTGAACTGTATTAAGAACAGCCTTTGTTCAAGCTACGTCTAGCTAAAGACACTCAATGAAACAATGTAAGCCCGGTTCCATTTATTCAACGGGTATCACAATCGATTTCTCGTTTAAGCCAGCTGACAATATTGATCTTTATGTACTGCATTGAAGGTTTGTTTTGTCATGGCATTATACATCAAGTCGCTGCCATGGTGCAGTGATCTTATCCAATCCAGTAACAGTTAAGGTAGGGGTTTCACGTAGTTTTTTTTTCACCGGATCTTCTCTGTGGGTCGCGATTCCGATCCAGTGGTAGATTCTGCGAAGCACCGCTTTTGCTAGGGCCAGTGATAGCACACTCTCTCAAGTTGAGCCTCTGAGCTCACCAACGGCACGTGAGTAGCTGGAATAGTCCCTTAAGTTACCAGTTAGGTACCTGTTACCATTATTAGGTGAAAAAAAATAGTTTAAAAAAACTAACCAAATACGGTTTTATAGAAAATCCAACAAAAACATACAAAATAAATTTTAATAAATTTGAATTAATAACAGTCTAAGAAAATATTTATTCAGGATATTATCAAAATAACCTTTCTACTCATAGCTGCTCATAAAATATTTAAATTTACTGATACCATGTTTTTTTAGTTGGATTTTCTACAAAAGCTTATCTTGTTAGTTTTTTAAACTATTATTTATTTTTCATTTTTTAGTTGAATTTCAATTTTTACAATTTTTTTTAATATTGTATTGTCATCAGTTCTTAATAAGTACACCAAACTTAGAGTTAATCCGACGTTTTGAAGGGGGTCAAAATCATATTAAAAGATTCCGTTACATACTAACATACATACATCTGAAGCTAATAAAAGCGTATTAAAAAGAAACAGCCATGTGATTTAATTGATTTTGATTTGACTTGGATCCCTGTAAACAGAATCAGTAACCAAATCACGTATAAGTCCGTATAACTGAATGCAATCTTCTGAAAGTATCACGCCCTTAGCTGTGAGGTCAGTTAGTATTAAGATGTAGATAAGTTACGTCTCGACTCCGAAAATCGGCTTAGGAGAGCTCGGCCTAGTAATACATAGTTGTACTTGGATCCGTTTTGGAACGCTTGGCCTGAATTTTTTTCCCAATTACTTGTTGTTAACAAGCCTTGACAATATTGAAATCATTGTATAATTGACGATATTTTCATTTCGGATATTTTATTATATTTTTTATAAAATGTTTATAGCTACAAAGTTAAATTATCGATTTCAGTTATGAAGCGAAACTGAATAGCTTTTTATTACACGTTTTTTTATTATTAACTAGCTAACCCGGCAGACTTCGTAGTGCCTCAATCGATAAATAAAAGACCTAAATTTTTGTATAAAGTAAACTTAAAACAAACAAAAGGAAACCTTCCGACGGGGGACACATCAAAGCGAACACAAAATCGTTATTTTTATTTAATTCCGAGAATTTCCATATTTATCTACCTTTTAAACCTTCTCTGGACTTCCACAAATAATTCAAGACCAAAATTAGCCAAATCGGTCCAGCCGTTCTCGAGTTTTAGCGAGATTAACGAACAGCAATTCATTTTTATATATATAGAAGACAGAAGATAAATAGTTAACTAAGATATGGCTTGAAGAATAAAATAAAATCATCACTCTATTTCTGCCGGAAAGCAGTATGCGTTTGGGAAGATATATACGACAAAGGGAAGATCTTCCACCGAGCGGATGATATTGCTCGGTAGACCGACGGTCCGAATGTTGTTGTTCGGAACTTGTATATATGCGCTTTATCTTGAAAATGTCGTAAGCGAGATTCAGGCATCTGTCAAATATCTTGCGTTGTATGATGGCTACCCGCCACATGCGTTTCGGTTTGGTCCGAAAATTTAATGTAACTGTACTTTTATGAAAAAAAATACATTATTGACCGTCTGTTCGTATGTAGAGCAATACATAAGTAAACTTTGCAAAGAAAAATACGTAAACATTTTACCTTTAAGAAATTCAAATTAGTCATTCCGTAAATAAGGGGAAAAAAAACATTTAACCCGGGTAAACGACTCGAATAGCAAGTACGACTAAGTGGCCACATAAATACGGGGAACCCAGAAAAAGTCGTCAAAAGGAAGCCACGAAATTATATCGCGCATTTGCATAAGTATGGGCACTGGCGTGTCATCGGGGATCCTTGAGATCCATCCATCCCTTACGCCCTCAAGGGAACTGTACGCGACGAACAAGGACAGCATAATTTGTAATCAGAATTCGAGATATAAATTAGTTGAACTAGTACATGACTTATGAAGATGATGTTTCGCTGTGATTGCGAAACTGTCGGTAATGCTGTTTTTGTATTGTTTTAATATCCTCACTAAGTCTATCCAATCTAATAAAGAATTATTTCAAATATCTTTTGTTTTGATATAATTGGTATAACTAATACTGCTATTTGTAATTCGTAGGCCCCCTCCTGGCTGAGCCGTTGCTCGCCCACCTGTGTTGGTGAAACTGGAAAGTCCTCCGGGCCAACAGTAATCCTTCACTCATAAAAAATAATAATAACCGTCATCAAGTAGACTATAAAGTAAATTAGACACTGTACAGCCATCGTACTAAGACTTTACATAAATAATAAAAATCTTACGTTACGGACGTTTTTTCCCGGTTAGGGTACCCCTCCGAATCGTCCAATAAGGAATGTCGTTCCAAAAAATGGTCGTAGGTAATGTTTCGTTATTTCAACAATAAAGGAAAACTAAACCTTCCTAACAATAAAACGTAAATGTATACGGCATCCGGTCAGCCTCAATTCGTAGCAAGTGCTTCAAACTCAATATCCGTAATACGAAAACGTCAATAACATTACCATGTTTATGTTAAAGTTCTGTGTTCAATGACGTCATGGACCAAGAATGGAATATATAATAATACACACCCTCATACAAGCACGCACGCTGTTCCTGTCGAGTGGACTAATTATTATCTATATATTAATACGTGAAGCATAAACTTTGTATCCCTTTTTACGAAAATTGCGCGGATGGAGTAGTATGAAATTTTCCACACTTATAGAGAATATAGAGAAGAAGTGCACAATACTAATATTTTTTTAAAAGAATGCATTACAGATACATTAAATCAATAAAGAAAACATCACACACACTACATACCATGTATTTGACGCACACACGCATGCATAATATTTATTGTCAAACTTTGGTTCTTGACATCTGTTGTCAAATTGAGAATAGATTGAATATTGTTTGTCTTTGTTAATATTTTTTTATAGAGTAGTCTTGGCGAAATTTGTTATTATAGAAGTATAAAATACAATCATAATAGTGTACAAACTTACAATTCCAATTAATTATAGTCGAATTTCGACTACTGCGGGACCTCTAGTAATCATAAATATATTAATTTGTTGTGTTTACTTCTAAATTAATAATAGAAGCAGCAAGCAATTTCCAACACAAGGATCTAGACTACTTATTGGCAAGTCTATTAGATTAGTTATGAAAATTTTATTAAAGATCGCGGTCGTGTCTGGTGCCGCAAAATTTGGAATGAAATCTGAATCTCCACGTAGCCACGGCCAAATATGAATTATCCAAGTTCGAGAGATACGAAAAGATTCGTGTGAAATGTTCATTTTAGAAAAGTCGTAAAACGTGACTCTGAAATTCTTCATGTGAATTCGAAAACGGTACGACTTTGAGAAAACTTGATGCGGAAAGGAGGTTGATATAACTTTTTCATAACCTTCGCTCTGCCCCTGGAATACAAAAGTAGAATTTGGAATACAGCGCTTAAAGCGCGTTATCGATTTTTTCACAATAAATATTATATAATGTTTGACATTGCAGCAGTAATTATGCAGCAGTGAAGTAGTAATGCGTTTCAGTTTAAAGAGTGGGGCAGCTGTTGTAACTATACTTGAGACCTTAGAACTTATATCTCAAGGTGGGTGGCACATTTACTTCATAGATGTTTATGGGCTCCAGTAACCACTTAACACCAAGAGTGCTGTGAGCTCGTCCACCCGTCTAAGCAAAAAAAATAAATAAAAAAATTAAAAAAATGGCTGTCCCACGCTTCAGAATGAAACGAATGTGTGTGCTTCACTAATTAACGCATACTGGCTCCTAGTGAAAGATTCTCACAAAGCAATTACTTGACTCATCCAATGCAATCAGCAATTAACTTATATGTAAGCGTCAGGTTCGATTAAATATATCATTGACAGATGGCAAGCTTCGTGCGTTACTCACATACATATAATTTTAGACCTGCTGTATTCCATAAATAATACGGTTAACTAATATTATCTTCAAATATATTCAGAGAAGAATTTCAGGTGATCATTGCGACCAATATCGTTTTCGTTTTGACCCAGTTCGAAATTAGTATATCTCTAACATTAATTACTATTGGGGACTACACTTATGTAGATTGACAAAAAGTATCCGCATTTTTTGGACGCCTATTCCCAAATAATTAATTAGGCTTGAGCATGAAAAATCTTTACGCTTATTTGCTACTGCAATAAAAAAGATAAAACAAAAAAATCCAAGGTAAGGAATCTGGTAATGAAATCTATATCGAAAGTGATAATTATAAAGTATCAAAATACAAAAATGTTTCTTTTATAACTATCGTCTTTAAAATCACCTAAAATCTAAAATAGTTTATCGAACATTAATAACAAAAAATCTAAGTAAGTTGTTAAAATGAATCTTAAATCCCAGTAATTTGGGAAAATATCTCTGCTTTGGCTACTAAACCAACAAATGTAATCCAATAATTCTTAACAACGAATCTTAGTGCGTGTTCATAAAAAATCCTCCCAATGAAATGACAGTCTGAAAGCGAATTACATAATGCGGCCTTTACGAGGCATGTCTCCATACGAGCTGCAGATCTCATACATAAATCTCAGAAAGACCGGAGGACGGGATATGCAATCAATCAGCACACATATACCCTTATACATGCGAATCGCTGTATACAATTCGTCATAAAACAGGAATTGGCTCTCATATGCTGCCGCGTTGAATTACTCCCTTTGACGTGTCGGAATAAAATGAGAGCATATTTTACTTTGTGAGGCTATAACCACTACCATTTGTTCGTGTTGATTAGTCGAATTCGCGGTTCGTTTTGTGGTAACGTTTCGAAATGCTTTTTTTGTTCCAGTAGCTCCCATTGTGGGATTACTTACCCAATGAAAAATATTAAACCAATGCTGTAAGCGAATATATGAAGTTAGCCCACTGAGTTTCTCGCCGGATCTTCTCAGTGGGTCGCGTTTCCGATCCGGTGGTAGATTCTGCGAAGCACTGCTCTTGCTTGGGTCAGTGCTAGCAACACTCCGGTTCGAGCCCCGTGAGCTCACCTACATACGTTAGGGTGAAGCTGAAATAGCCTCTCAAGGCTATCAGCATAGGTAGAAAAAAAAGAGCATATGAGTTAGATGGGGATGGAACTAAAAGATTAAAAAAATCACCATAGAAATTTATATTAGTAACGTTCGATTTTTTCACCATAGAATACAGTTACAAAACTGTGGACACTTAAATATACCATTAATTACCATTACCTATAAGATGCCTATACCTAAGATAAATTATTTATGGTTGCGATTGCTCTTAATTCTTATATTTTTTATCTACTAATTTTTATGTTAAATACTCAGTGAGCGAACGAATATCAAAAACTAAAATAGTAATTTTTTTTAATATAAAGGTGCCTCCATTGCTTTTCGATAAAAATATTTGGGATTAGGATGCTGATACAAATGCTAGGATAACTGCGACCGGTCCCATAGATAAATCAGCTTGCGTCCATTTATAGTTCAAGTCTCAAAGTAAACAACGTCTTCGACAGTTCTATGAGATTCAGATGTTCAAAATTTCATGCTACTAACTTCACTCCAAATAGAAGAAACTGAAACAATGTTTGGAGTATCGTAATTATTAATCTATTTTACCAAAAAAATATATTTTTGCAAATAAATTACAATGGTTTTAGGTTTCTTTGTGCGTCCACTAATGAAAAAAAAAATACAAATGCTTCCTTGAAACATTGTTGAAGTCGCCTTATTCAACATTTCAAATAAGAAAATCCTAAGCAGTAGACAGTTCACTTACTCGTGAATGGTACAAAGACAAATTGGCAGCCAGCACCTATTTCAAAGGAAATTTGTTTTCCGCTTTCGCAACACTTTGCCAAAGCCTACTATTTTCTATAGCATTGTTTTTGAGTGTTTTAATGAATTCGTTTGCTTTTCATAGACATCATCGCGCAACATGGCCGACCATCAATATTTAAAATAGAAAACAGGGGCTTACCAATTAAAATT
Organism: Bombyx mandarina; assembly: GCF_003987935.1. The sequence continues at coordinate 1,810,024 of NW_021011519.1, read as the reverse complement.
GACAGGAAAATGCGTCAAGATTCTGGTATAACGTTACAACCATTTCCTTTTTTATATTGAATACGTTTTCGCTTTTTATACACACTATTTATCTCCATCAGTGTTTTACTGGATTAAGTCCGCCTCAATACAAATTATTTAGATTGTATTTGTTAAATATTTTTATTGTAATTAAACAAAAAAAAATTCTTTATTTTTTTATTGCTTAGATAGGTGGACGAGCTCACAGCCCACCTGGTGTTAAATGGTTACTGGAGCCCATAGACATCTACAACGTAAATGCGCCGCCCACCTTGAGATATAAGTTCTAAGGGTCTCAGTATAGTTACAACGGCTGCCCCACCCTTCAAACCGAAACGCATTACTGCTTCAAGGCAGAAATAGGCAGGGTGGTGGTACCTACCCGCGCGGACTCACAAGAGGTCTTTACCACCAGTAATTACACAAATTATAATTTTGCGGGTTTGATTTTTATCACACGATGTTATTCCTTCACCGTGGAAGTCAATCGTGAAGATTTGTTGAGTACGTATTTCATTAGAAAAATTGGTACACGCCTAAGATTCGAACACCGGTGCATCGCTCAACACAAATGCACCGGACGTCTTATCGCTTAGGCCACGACGACTTCAAAATACTAAATATGTATATGTATGTATAAAAAAGAATAGTTAATGAAATGAATGGCATCATTATAAATTGCGACACGCCGAATGATATAATTTATAAATTGAATAACAATTTGAAAACAAAGTTACTTCTGATTTGTTCTGCAAACGATCAAACCACGAGGAGGATTTCGTTGCGTAGCGGAAAGCCAAAGTTATTGGAAGACGTAAATTACTTGGCGAGACTTCGTTGGTGGGAATGAAAACACACACCCGCACTAACTTCGTTTCGAACTGTATTTATTAATTCTGGACATCGATTTGTTACACCGAAGCAACGAAATAGACAACATTATTCGCCTAGGATTTTTTTTTTTTGGGTATTACTTCTTCTTCTTCTTCGTCGCTTTCTTCATTGCTGAAGGTCGTGTCCCTGAAACTTGACCGTTGCCTGTCTCGTGAACTCTTTCCATCTCGTCCGGTCCTCAGCTGCTCGAATGGCGGTTACGACTGGCAACCCAGTTAGAGCGGTTACTTGATGACACCAACGGCTAGGTAATGGGTATTACAATTTACCTATAATATTTGTTATTTATTTATTTTTATTTTTAACTTCATATACTAGAAAGTATAAAGGCGGACTTAATGCCATGGGCATTCTCTAACAGTCTACCTTAGGGGAGTGCAGAGATGTACCTCGGTAGGTGCAGTGTGAAGGTGATATTACTTAAACATATGTGTATATGTAACATACATAATATTTATAGATACAAATACTCGTAGTTAAATAAATACATATACATAAATATATAGATATACATAAATACATACATATACATATTATAATATTGTATGTAATTTCTGCCTACATGAAAGAAAGTAAGTTGATAATTTCAACTACTAATCAAATAACATCCATATGGATTGTGTGTCTGTATTTGTGCACTTTTTAATATATCACTGAAACATATTATTATATATCGTGTGTTATTATAGTAGAATGTTTTGATTCATTTTTCATTTACTTGTAACTGATTGTAACAACTGTTGTAACATCAAGATATTTGGCAATTTTATAAAATATTTTAACAATACGAATAAAAACAATTACTATACCATGAGATTGTTGAGTGCAAGAAGTGACAAACATATTATTACAACAACACGTTTAGTTATATAGACTTTTTTGTTCCACTACGAGTTAAACCATAATGAATCACCCAATTAGGTTTTGTCTTACAGTGATAGGTGGAATTACTTACGTCTAGACTGGTGTAAATATATTTATTAGTATTATACAATATAACATGTAGTATAAAAGTTTTTGCGTATGCCTGTATACAAACAACAATTCATCTATGGTATATTTTTTTTTCTTGTTTTTGTTTTGTCTATGTCTATGTTGTCGCGTCTCTTATTTCTGATTGAGTTGAAGCTTAGTACACTGTTGTTGGAATTTAAGTTTCCATAGGGCATACCATCAAACTCAACTCAATAATGGCGCGCGAGTATTTTTGACAATTTTGTATTTTTCACAAATTTAGCTAGCTATAATCGCAACAGAATGACAGAGGGACTTGAAGTCTAAGTATCTTAATTGTTTTATTAATAACGCTTAATATATTTCTTTACTGGTAGTAGGACCTCTTGTGAGTCCGCGCGGATAGGTACCACCACCCTGCCTATTTCTGCCGTGAAGCAGTAATGCGTTTCGGTTTGAAGGGTGGGGCAGCCGTTGTAAGTATGCTGAGACCTTAGAACTTATATCTCAAGGTGGGTGGCGCATTTACGTTGCAGATGTCTATGGGCTCCAGTAACCACTTAACACCAGGTGGGCTGTGAGCTCCTCCACCCATCTAAGCAATAAAAAATAAAATAAAACTTGCGGTTTTTTTTTATACACGATATTTTTTGGTCAACGTGCAAGTCATTAATTATTTCAACGTCTGCCTGCGGGATTTGAACATCGGCGTACTTGCATCGCTTGATACGAGCACTCTGTGCGTCTTAACCTTCGGGCCACGACAACTTCATTTAAAATCATTTATGACTCTTTAGTTTTGCGATTCGGAGACACCATTCCAACTACTTCTGCGCTTGTTATAAACATCGCACTTTGAACAGCTCGATACTGGAATTTTCTCTTCGTTTATGAGAAAAATAAATACACCTAAAACCGGAATAATACGTTTTTAACAAATAAACTGGCTCTGAGTCTGGATCCACTAACCGTTATCTTTATCTACTGGCAGATTATAAGCATTTAAGAATGACGACAAAATATACATGTAATTTCTCGATACACCCACGGCCCCAATATTTTTATTTTTTAAGGAAGTAAGGGTTACTTGTTGCCCGGTAACCTTTCCAGTTTCACCAGGACTGGTAGACGAGTACGAGCTCAGTCAGGAGGTGTGGGATTTGCTAACAGCCGCCCAAGCGTCGCTGAAAAGATCCGGCAAGAAACTCAGCGGGCTGATGTATGGGTTAGGTTGCACAAGAACACTTGGGGAATTCGACGGTTACGGTTATCAGGGTCCTTAAACCTCCTTTTTTTGTTGCCCTTGTAGGCAGACGAGCATACGGCCCACCTAATGGGGAGTTGTCGCCCATGGACTTCAGCAATGCCAGGGGCAGAGCCAAGCCGCTGCCTACCTGTCCTCCTAGTGCTAGAACTGCAGGCGTCTAATAAAAGAGCTAGTGAATCGGATGGAGGTCCAAATGATGTTGTTCGGAACACGTGTATATACAAACTTATCTTGAAAATGTCGTTGGCTAGATACAAGCATTTGTCAAACATCTTCACCAAGCACAGTCACCAAGGCAGGTGTTAATATGTCAAATTTTTTTATTACTTAAATGGGTGGACGAGCTCACAGCCCATCTTATGTTAAGTGGTTACTGGAGCTCATAGACATCTACAAAGTAAATGCGCCACCCACCTTGAGATATAAGTTCTAAGGTATTAGTATAGTTACAACGGCTGCCCCACCCTTCAAACCGAAACGCTTTATTGCTTCACGGCAGAAATAGACAGGGTGGTGGTACCTACCCGTGCGGACTCACAAGAGGTCCTACCACTAGTAATAGTTAAATGGAAGCAGTAAAAGGGAGTTTCATCCAATAAAACCAGTATAATATAGAAATTGAGGTATTTGTTTAGGGACCTTCATCTATACTCTATACTAATATTATAAAGAGGAAAGATTTGTTTGTTTGTTTGTTTCGAATAGGCTCCGAAACTACTGGACCGATTTGAAAAATTCTTTTTCCATTAGAAGCCGACATTGTCCCTGATGAACATAGGCTACTTTTTTTCATTTTTTTTCATTTTTTTTTATTTATTTTTTTTGGTTTCATGTGTGTTTTAATGTTTCCGAAGCGAAGCGAGGGCGGGTCGCTAGTAACTATTAATTACGTTGTACTGGATATCCACTACGGTGTAACGAAGTGAAATTTGGTATACAAGACAGTTTTGCCGAGGTCGGGAACACCACGCCCGGGCAATGGAGTCTCTCTTTTATAAATAGCAGACGCGCATACAAAGTCGCCGGAATTCGTTCGGAAACTTTGATATTTTTCCGGGAGAAGACCACGGGAAATTATATTTTGAGGATTTCTTTAGGGGCGATTTTCGTTAATTTTTTAATTTTTTTAATTGTTCTAGATTTACGTCGTGGATGTCTATGGGTTCCAGTAACCACTTAACATCAGGTGGGCTGTGAGCTCGTCCACCTAACTAAGCAATAAAAAATAAAAAAAATCTTTGTATCCTTAGGTCATAGACACTGTATTAAGAATGCCTAAAACCAGAGCTATAATAAATAATTTTGCAACTACAAATGCTTACAAAATGTTCTCTTCATTGGTGTGAAAACGTATCAGTGATTGACACTACAATCAAAGACAGGAATAAAAAGTAAGTATAGATAAAAATTAGCTTTAGATTCTAATGTCTATGAGCTCCGATAGCCACTTAACGCCAAATGGGTCGTGAACTCGTTTTATGTACGTAAGATCAACTAGCTCTTTCCAAAAAAAAAATATTTTCACAACAGCTGTTCCGGACCCCAAAGCTCATCGGATATCAAGTCTTTTGAGACCTTACGTAATTTTATTACTTTTTTCCCTCCACGACCTTACAAGTTCAAAAAGCTCGACTTTTGCAAATTAGTTTCTGAAAGTTCTCAACTCCCGCGCTCAGTCGGACCAAGTATCTCATTAAGCGATCTTCGGAGCCATGTTTATGTGTTAATTAATTTGTTATCGTGTTAAAGGCGAATTCTTTAAGAACTAATAAAGCTATTTTCTCTTCAAACAAAGTTTGGGGCGTATTAATTTTTAAGGCCTAAGTCGTCCTTGCTTCCGAAGATTAGTACTAAATGTAGCCAAAGAAAATCGTGTCCTTGGTAATCCTTGATAATCAGGTAAAAATGCAGGAACCCATAAGTCGATCTCAAGTATGTTTTTGCTATAGTAGAAAGACAGACGTGCAGCTCTCACGATAGACAGTGGTCACGGCTGCTCATCGACATCGCCAGTATAGCTGCGCCTACCGTTGAAGAGTCATACATAGTTCGTAAAAGACACGAAGTAAAAATTAGGAATACCTCTGTGGGAATATATTCCAGTTGATAGCACTTTTGTTTTTTTTATTGTTTAGATGAGTGGACGAGCTCAAGGCCCACCTTATGTTAAGTGGTTACCGGAGCCCATAGATATCCAAAACGTAAATGCCGCCACCCACCTTGAGATATGAGTTCTAAAGTTTTAGCTTTCACAGTACAACGGCTGCCCCACCCTTCAAACCGAAACGCATTGCTGCTTCACGGTAGAAATAGGCAGGGTTGTGGTACCTACCTGTGCGGACTTACAAGACGTCCTACCACCAATAAAGTGTGGCGGTGACGTCACAATCCACTATTAAACAGTTATCGTCAAGATTCTAAAGATTTCTAACAGTAAGAGTTCGGTTAACGCAAATTTTAAATGAAGAGAAAAGTGTCAACATTCATAATCGCGTTAATTAATTAATATAATAAATATTTAATATATAAAGTGATTCGCGTTCATAATGGTCCAGAAAATAATGTTTATGAAATTTATGCGACTTATTCATTAAAGCAATGAAAAAAAAAATGATAGGCTTTTTCCCTGGACAATAACAATATTCATTTTGTAGCTACATCGATGACTAAAGCATTTACTGTCATTTCGAAATTGAGTACATATGTATTTATTTTTCTTTATTCTTTTTTTTTATTGCTTAGATGGGTGCACGAGCTCACGGCCCACCTGGTGGTAAGTGGCTACTGGAGCCCACGGACATTTACAACGTAAATGCGCCACCACCTTGAGATATAAGTTCTAAGATCTCAGTATAGTTACAACGGCTACCCCACCCTTCAAACCGAAACGCATTACTGCTTCACGGCAGAAATAGGCAGGGCGGTGGTACCTACCCGTGCGGACTCACAAGACGTCATACCAACAGTGTGGCCGTGACGTCACAATCCACTGTGTACGTTACCGTCAAGATTTTAAAGGTTTCTAGCAGTAAGAGTTCGGTTAACGTAAATTTTAAATGAAGAGAAAAGTTGTCAACATTCATAATTTCTTTATAACGTGTTAAATGTAAATAAATATTTATATATGTTATAAAGTTATTAATGTTCACAATGACGAAATAATTCATATAAACAAAAGAGAAAAAAAAATTGGTAGCCTTTTTTCCCTGGACAATAATAACAATGTTGATTTTTTAGCTACATCGATGACCATAGCATTAACTGTCATTTCGAAATTGAGTACATAAATAAAGAGGATAATCCGTAAATACACGCTTCATTTCGATTCCGTGATCACAAAAACAAAATACTACATTCGTCAACAATGTTCAGGTGTCTCATTTGTGATGCATCTCGAAGTTTCCACTTCATCGGTCACAGGGAGTTTCGGTGCACGACCGAAGCACTTTCATATTGCGTTTTTACGTACTTTGCACTGGAACTTTGCTAAAAAAATAAATAATAGTTTAAGAAGACTAACAAAATTCGCTTTTATAGAAAACCCAACAACAAAATGGAAAATAAATTTTAATAAATTTGAATTGAAAATAGTGTCAGAAAAAATGATTTTAATTGTAAAAAAGCGTATGGTGCTTTTCAGGATATTATCAAAATAGCCCTTCTACTCATATCTGTCCATAAAATATTTATAACTTTTTTATATTTTTGTAGCTTTTTTTACATCGTGCCTGTCGTATTAGTATTATAGAGAATCTTTCCAACGCTAATTTCATCGATATACAGCGACCAGTAACAATAACATACTGAAAATTTCTCAAAATTCATAAATAACAAATCAATTTAATACGATATTAATATTACAGCTAAAAAAAACGATACCCAAATTCTGATTCTGAAATATTAAGAGTAGAAACAACAATTTGTACGCTGAACTAATTGAATATTGGCGCTAATATAAGTGACGTCACATTACCATACCTCCAATCTTCTGTATTAAAAATAAATACATATAAATTATTAGATATAGATTATTATAAAGAAAATAAAAACAACGAAAACCTAAGGGAAAGATATTTTAAAATAAAGTTGTTTTCCTAAACGTAGCGAGTTCGTTGAATTATGCATGTCCGAAGGTGCCGCGACTTTTATCCGGATTTTAAACTGGGCAGTGCGCTAGAGAATAAGCCATCGACCGAACACTTCTTCACGTACTCGCGTGACATAAAATTTTACGAATTTATTCTTTGTTTTTTAAATTTTCAAACGGTTTTCGAACCGAAGCTTATAGGCCAAAGGATTACTCGTATAGGATGTTGTTAATATGGCATTGAAATTCCGGAGCAGGGGAGTTTTTTTTTTCGGAATGAATACGCACCTCACACACTGTTGGTAGGACCTCTTGTGAGTCCGCACGGGTAGGTACCACCACCCCGCCTATTTCCGCCGTGAAGCAGTAATGCGTTTCGGTTTGAAGGGTGAGGTAGCCTTTGTAACTATACTGAGACCTTAGAACTTATATCACAAGGTGGGTGGCGCATTTACGTTGTAGATGTCTATGGGCTCCAGTAACCACTTAACACAAGATGGGCTGTGAGCCCGTCCACCCATCTAAGCAATAAAACAAAAAAAAAACTAGCATTTAAGAAGTTCCATTAAAGAATAAGAATAAGTTGTGAAAATTAAATTTAATCTGTTTTAAGTCTATAATAATATGTTTATCTAAAACACATTTATAACCAGCAATTGTAGTAGTACGAACCTGATTATTTGCATCGCGAGAGGCTGTTCTGTTTCTAGAGCACTAAAAAAAGGCAACAATAGTTGCAATTAGAATTACAATTTTTTTTATTGCCTTGGCAGACAAGCGTACGGCCCACCTGATGGTAAGTGGGTACCGTCGCCCATGGACTTCAGCAATGCCAGGATACCGGTAATTTCTTTTTATTCAATTTCTTAATATTCAATCTCAATTCTCTCGCATATCTCTATCTTATGTGGCTAATATTATTATACGAATATACAAATAAAGTCGCCTCAAATAAACTTTAAACGGCCACATTTATTGAATCCACTTACAAGTGTTCATGTAAATAAGTAACGCGAGCTTTAGAGAAAGTTTACATATTCAAAGCACGGGCACGGTTACAGGGAGCCTATTAAAGCACTGGTGCTCCTCACTAAATATTTCATAAGTTAAAGCTTCGTTTACCTAAAGCAGTACCCGCTGGGATACCATATGTAATTACCCAGATACCTTCGTGTTTAAGTTTTGGGTATTATTAATGAGAATGCTAAATACTGCTCTCCAATTCTGATATGATTTTATCAATATTTGATAACTACGTATAATAGGTAACTAGCAGAATTAGATTTAATACTAATTATAAAATTTAATATTACTAAATAACAATGTAAACAATATCAGATTAGATTCCTAAAGAAAACTATGGTTATGTAATGATAATTTTTAGTTGAACCAATATTTTCATTGACGAATTTTCTTATTATTCGACTTCATACTAAACGAAGCTTTCGCTTAATTTTCTTTAGAAGGAAATGATGACGAATAAATTAAATGTTCCTTGATAAGTGGCGATATCGCGTTTCTGTGTTAAAACCTTCAATATCTTCGTTACTTTATAGGCCAGACTTGCGTGGAGTACTGCTCCCACTTCTGGCTCCCAAATACCAGCTATTTGCATTCAACTCCACAGAGCATTCGGGTTGTCGACACTTTCATTCTCATCTATACTGCTCATTTATCTATACATATAAATAAAATTAGGGTGTCTGTTTGTAGTATTGAAATAACCGCTTTTTACATATGAATATATATACGGTACATACACCAAAACATCATTTTTTACAATTTTTGTCTGTCTGTCTGTCTGTTTGTTCCGGCTAATCTCTGGAACAGCTGGACCGATTTTGATGAGACTTTCACTAATAGGTAGCTGATGATATAAGGAGTAACTTAGGCTCCTTTTTTTTAGGCTAGCTTCGCCCCGCGGCGTCACCCGCAGTTATTGTCGTACCGCACGCAACATGGCGGGCTTCGCCTATCAATAACGACATTTAATGTTTCCGAAGTGAAGCGAGGGCGGGTCGCTAGTAATATTATAAAGCTGAAGAGTTTGTTTGTTTGAACACGCTAATCTCAGGAACTACTGGTCCGATTTGAAAAATTCTTTCAGTGTCAGATAGCTCATTTATTGAGGAAGGCTATATAACATCACACTAAGACCTATGAGAGCGGTGTACCAATAAAGAATGCGCTGCGGAAACGGTTAAAGTTACGCTAAAATAATATGTGACAAAATTGTCCCCTTTTAAAACATTCTATTAATCAAAAACGTTTTCACTTTCTACGTAAATGAAGAGGCGAGTAAAATTTAGCGTTATGCCAAAGTAACTATTCCACGCGGACGAAGTCGCGGGCAAAAGCTAATCGGACTTTAATTCTCTCCGTTTTATGCACCGTATAATCGTGCTTTGAGGATTTGTTTTAAGATGATCCCTTTTTTTATCATCGTACCACCCGCCACCAGAGCAGAGTTCATCCATACTACCCAGAACCACACTGTTCGTCGACAATGGGCTCCCAGTTACCTTGTATATCTGATATACCGGTTTCTCGAGCGTTATGACATATCCACTTCCAAATTGGATTGGCGGAGCTTACTCAACGAACTACGACTTAGCTGTGCCCGTGTCATTTCTGATGTCCATGATCGAGGGTAACCACTCCCTATCAGATAGACCGTATTTTTTTCTGCCCACAAAAGCACCAAAACAGCTTTTTGAATTAAGAACACAAAAACTATCCAAAAGCAAAGATAAAAAAATCGGCATCTTTTTCTTTTTTTTAAATCTCTCCTCAACTTTTAACCATCCATTCATGTAAGCTAATAGACTGTGGGCGGTCGCTTTGATCACGAGGCCACGGGATGTTGTGGGTTAATCTTTCGGAATACACAAACTTGGTCCTGAATGCGACAGTGAACTTGAGATGAAATATTCAGTTGATTGCGGAAAATACATATAGCTGGCTTCGTTTTGAAGTACCCTTGAGCTAAAGAAAAGTTGTCTAATGTAATCTTAACACATGATCTGACTTAGTATGCTACTAATTCTTTTGAGTAAATACGTGTTCACGACCGACTTCTATTTTCATAGAGGAATAAACTCCTTCACTTCTCAGTCGGACACTTGTCAGAGCGGTCGTGGTTGCGCTGACGCTGTATGTTCAGAAGCACCCGTTAGGTTCCCCATACTCCCGAGGATGACCCTCTAGGCATTGCGGTTCCAGGTCTGACGGTTCGAAGCGTTTCGAGCACGTTCGACCACAGTGGACCCAGTTGCCTTCTTTATTAGGTCAGGAATAAACGTCGTGTAATAAAAATTAAACCAGAGCTAATTTCGAAATTTACATAATTGCTTATGTCATTGCTGTGTATATTGGGAGTCTATACGGATATACACTGTGAGTTTTAAATAGGAGACATTCGTTATGTTAAAACAAGTATGTTTGAAGTATATTTGACTTCATACTTCACACTGATACGTCACATGGTGAGTGGTAGCACTACACTATGCCATGTAATTTTAATGGTCACTTGAATCCAGATGGACAAATCGTGCCAAAAAAAAATACACAAAAACAACACGCTGTAAATAGCGTTTAGAATTTTGCGGAGAGCATTAAAAAAGCTACTTTGAAACGAAAGTGCGGTCTTTGATCTCCTTTCGCTTGAGGCACATCAGGTTGCTTGACTAGACAGTGACATCTGGGTGTGGCAAAAACATGAGTACATTACCAGTGAAATGGTAAAAAACGTAATATTTTATTTAATAAATTCGTATGAGGAGTCTAATGAATTAATTATGATTTCCACGAATTGGAAATTTTAATTTCTCCGACTATGTAACTCGGGCAGATTTCCCGATACGCGAGTAATAAAACTCCAGTCATTCCATGTAAAGCGTATAATAATATAAAATTTACATTGTGTTTTGTTTAAATTACGAAGACGACCGCGTATATGAGTGTAAAAGCGACTTAGAACTGTATATATTATGTATTGACGTTCTGTTTTTTCTTTTCAAAGAAATTATTTCCTCTATTTCTCTTTCTTTGCTTTATTTTTACTATAAACCAATTTTAATAACAGTTCTAAAAAATGTACTCTAATTAAACATATATTAATATGTGAAGCAAAAACTTTGTATCCCTTTTTACGAAAATTGCGCGGACGGAAAAGTATGAAATTTTCCACAATTATAGACAATATAGAGAAGAAGTGCACAATGCTAATATTTTTTCTAAATAATGCATAAAAGATACATTAAATCAATAAAGAAAACATTACACACACTACATACCATGTATTTGGCGCACACACGCATGCATACTATTTATTGTCAAACTTTTGTTCTTGACGTCTGTTGTCAAATTGAGAATAGATTAAATATTGTTTGTCTTTGTTAATATTTTTTATAGTGTAGTCTTGGCGAAATTTATGATTATAGAAGTATAAAATACAATCATAATAGTGTACAAACCTACATATTCAATTTATTATAGTCGAATTTCGACTACTGCGGGACCTCTGGTCGGTTATAATTAAGCAAACAGACATTCCCCAAAACATAATAAAAACGTACTAAAAATTAACCTAACTTACCACTATAATTGCAGCCGTTGTTAAGTAAATTATCGCAGAAAGAAAAACTATTATTTCCTCAAGGAGCCGGCATTGTTTCCGCTTACACAAAAGGACCCAATATTGCCGCAGTGCGGTACAAGTAGCACAATCGTTGTGTCAGAACAGAATTTATTGCTAAAGTAATAGTTTCCTAAGCCATAATAGTTTTTGTTGTACTTAATAAAGCGCTTATGTTTAGTTAAATTATGAGCTTGCGAAGTAATAGCCTCGAAAACGGTTACCGTTCCAATTATTATATCATCCCTTAATATATGTAGGCACGATTTGTTTCAAATACCATTAAAACACGAAAGTGAATACATATTAAACAAACTAATTTTCTGGGGCGGTGTTTCCCGATCGCTATGACATGTCCTTCTTCAAACGAGGCTTGTGGAGAGTACTAAGCGGTAGGCAGCGGCTTGGCTCTGCCCCTGGCATTGCTGAAGTTCATGGGCGACGGTAACCACTAACCATCAGATGGGCCGTATGCTCGTCTGCCAACAAGGGCAAAAAAAAATGCAGCATATTTTGAAAGTTAACAATCGATTGGAAACAAATATATTATCAAGAATATGCAGACAATTTGGAAAAAAAAAAACACATTTTATTTATTAATAATAATTGTATATAATTTAATAATAATATTTTATTACATTTTTACAGACATGCCTAATTTCGAAAATTTTAAATATTGATGATAACGATGCTCCATTGAATTAATGCAATTCACAATCTGCTAAAGTCAGAGCTGCATTGCGCATTATCCGACGAGCCGGAAACATTGTCGTCGTACTAAACCAAGGATTATTCCAGTTTAGAATAAACAATTTCAATCTATTTCCTAAATCGTATTTTGCAATGACTACATACTTCAATGAGTAGAAGTTTCTAGCAAGATTGAATTCAAAACTTAAACTCATTCATAATTTTTCTAGAAAACGAACATCGAAGACAAACAATGCCAAACATACGTTTAAGACAAATCCTGATCTATTTTTTTATTGCTTAGATGGATGGACGAGCTCACAGCCCACGTGGTGTTAAGTGGTTACAAGAGCCCATAGACATCCACAACGTAAATGCGCCACCCACCTTGAGATATAAGTTCTAAGGTATCAAGTATAGTTACAACGGCTGCCCCGCCCTTGAAACCGAAACGCATTACTGCTTTACGGCAGAAATAGGCAGGGCGGTGGTACCCACCCGCGCGGACTCACAAGACGTCCTACCACCAGTAATCTAACGGGGACGTGTTTTTTTTTTCTAGACTCGACTATTCAATGGCTGACAGTTTTTTTTGCAATATCTTTCATTATAATTATTTTTAAAAAGCAACATACCTGAGTGACATTTACTCGTAGCAGCGCGCTAATTGTTGATCGCCGTTGAATTTTGGCGATTTTTTTCTTACAAATGTAACCTAACCTAATGTAATAATATAAATGTCTAACTATCCAGCCCATTTCGACCGCAAAGCACGTTCCGGTTCCAAAGATGGGTGGCAGTGCATTCTGCACATGAACAGTCATAAAAATTTCGGTCCTGACAATCATCCTGACAATTTTAAGCCGTCGTGGCCTAAAGGATAAGACGTCGGGTGCCTTCGTGTTGAACGATGCACCGATGTTCGAATACCAGGCGGGTACCAATTTTTCTAATGATTTACGTACACAACAAATGTTCACGATTGACTTCCACGGTGAAGGAATAACATCGTGCAATAAAATTCAAAACCCGCAAAAATTCTAATTTGCGTAATTACTGGTGGTAAGACCTCTTGTGAGTCCGTACGGGTAGGTACCACCGTACTGCCTATTTCTGCCGTGAAGCAGTAATGCGTTTCAGTCTGAAGGGTAGGGCAGCCTTTGTAACTATACTGAGATCTTAGAACTTATATCTCAAGGCGCATTTACGTTGTAGATGTCTATAGGCTCCAATAACCACTTAACACCAGGTGGGCTGTAAGCTCGTCCACCCATCTAGCAATAAAAATAATTATTTAAACCTCGATTAAAAAAGGAAATAACTCAACAAGGAGGGTATTTGCTACCATAAGTCAATGGATGAGGTAAAAAATTACATCTAAAATTGAACAAGAAGCAAGACCAGTAGCTCCAAGCGATAAGAATGAAATTGAAAGAAAAACCTAGAGACGATTTTTTTCGCTTCCCGAGAACACGGGAGACAGTTTGGAATGTAATATTAAGACGGCACGCGAGCGGCGAATGTAAAGAAAAATGATTTGCTCCGACGAATACCGTCGTATTGGACTAGAAGTTAATACGATACGATACATCCGGGTAATTTAATGTCTTTCAATTCCCATTTTAGTATATTATCAGTAGCAAAGGCTAAAGTTATCGTTATTCCATTAAATAATAACCCATGACGTAGTACCAATACTATTGCTGGTTGAACTTATCAAGCTATATTTTTTTGTATTGCTTAGATGGGTGAATAAGGTCATGGACCAGGTGTTAAGTGGTTAGATGGGTCCGTAGATATCTCGACTAGACTCGATAGACTCGGGGATTGAGGTCTCAATTTTTTAATTTTTTTTTATTGCCCTTGTAGGCAGACGAGCATACCGCCCACCTGATGGTGAGTGGTTACCGTCGCCCATGGACTTCAGCAATGCCAGGGGCAGAGCCAAGCCGCTGCCTACCGAAAACCGCTGTCTCTATCTCAGTTGCCAAGTAATTACGCAAATTATAATTTTCGGGACTTTGATTTTTATACACAATTATTCCTTCTACCTACCTATCTACTAAGACCTAACTAATTTAGCATAAAAAGCGTACTTCACACCTCGAAGCCGCACAAAGTTATAGCAGTTCATAACATAATTTCGCACTAACAGCGTTAGCAGTTAATTTATTCTGGGCCCCCACAAAGTGACCATCTAACTCTCAATATAAGTTAACGTGACTGGAAGACAGCCAAGTTTGAGCTTAGATTAAACTAGCATCGCAACTGTCCGTGACTAAGGCATCGTAAATAGAAACTCAGTATAAATAGCAAAAACTCATTCATAATTTGTGCCCATAGACACAGCCCACTGAGTTTCTCGTCGGATCTTCTCAGTGGGTCGCGTTTAGGACCGTTTTGTTTTTTTTGTTTCCTACTAATCTGATAGCCTTGAGAGGCTATTTCAGCGTAACCTTAACCAGTAAGTGAGCTCACGGGGCTCAAAGTGGGAGTGTTGCTAACACTGGCTCTAGCAAGAGCAGAGCTTCGTAGAATCTACCACCGGATCGGAAACGCGACCCACTAAGAAGATTCGGCGAGAAACTCAGTGGGCTTGCATTACTGCTTCGCGACAGTAATAGGCAGGGTGGTGGTACCTACACGTGCGGGCTCACAAAACAAAAACGCCCTGCGACTTGTGACGTCTTTAGGCAGGGAGCGACTTCATAGAGCGTCCGGTGGAGGGATCTCGGTCTAAAAACGTGACTAAAACAGCAATTAGCACTTTGACTTTGTACGATTCTAACCACGTGTTAATTTTAAATATTGGTATCAGATTTTCGATATTAAATTTACATTGTGTCCCGAGTAATAAATAGAACACAGTTTTTCGGATTTGATTTATCGCCATTAGATCAGTAGCAGATAAAGGCGCTTCATTTCGTCTCAAGTTTTTTAGACACTTGGTCAGTCCACCTCTGAGGGCTTGTCCGTTATAATTTATTGAAATTTTAGTTCAATAATTGTATTTACAACATTACTTTTACTACTTCTTGCGTCGTATTCCTCATTGCTGAGGGTCGTGACTAATTCATCCATTCTTGTCTCTGGCGGTGTGGAGGGCGTTGTGAAACGTGGAATCAAGAGCAGTGCGGCTCTGGTCGGACCAACGTATTGGGCTGCGCCCCCGAGGTCTTTTCCCATCTACCTTACCAGTCACGATGAACTTCTCGAGATTGCTACCATCCTTCCGTGCAATGTGACCAAAGTATTCAAGGACTCTGCGAAGACACTCGGATGACAGCCGCGAGGAGATTTTGAGTTCTTGCAAGATTGATACGTTGGTCCGAAATGCTGTCCACGGAATACGCAGCATCTTGCTCCAGCACCACATCTCAAAGGCGTCAATGCGTCTGCGGTCTGCAGATTTCAGTGACCAGGTCTCAGCGCCATACGAAAAAATCGAGAAGACTAGAGTCCGTACCAGTTTGGTTTTACTACCTACCCGATAAAGTAGCCATGTTTTTATTTTATTTTTACGTTTTGGCGGGAACACGATGTTTCATATTAAAAACATACTTTCGCGGTTGTTTATTCTAACTAAATAGGACATCTTTGATACATATTTATCTCTTTCCTACACTGAAACAAATTGCAGTTACAACCTCCACACGACAGATAAGACAAGATTTTTACACCAAGGTATGTATGACAGTGTATGAGGCGGGCTGGAGACCTCATTTCGAACCTCAAGTTTTGAACCTTCAGGCCACGACGGCTCCATATGATACGTAGGAAAACAACAATCTTGCGCGTCACAGTGACTTGAAGTAGTTTTGTGGTCTGCGAGTGCTTCGCAGTACTCCAAAGATGAACGTTAGGCGCAAATCCTAACCTCGAAATCGCTTTCGCCGCCTCTGCGGAGTTCCGATAACGTTCAACTGCTAAATGCTACGACTGCTATTATAATAACCCAACTAATATGAACTGAACACAGCAGAGTATCAAATTAAGACGCTCTGTAACTGATTATGACACGTCATGTCGAAAAAGAACTGTATTGTGTTCCCGAAATGATGTGTCAACATGACCACTCTAACATTTTGAAGGGAAAATACCAATCAAGCCATTTAGACTTCAATCTTTCATAATTTTTACAATTTTTTCACAGTCACGGACGACATTGATATTAAAAACGCGAGATTAAACCGTAAAAGTAGTTTGAATTATTTCTGCTAAACCGAAAAAATTTCAATTCTTGTATCTCAAGGAGTCATTAGTGCCTAGGAGCCTACCTATCTGTCATTAGTAATTTAAAAAAGCAGAAGTGTACTTGTTTTTATACTCGTTTCTTTAATTTTCCCATAACTTGCCAGTATCTCATCCATCATGGAAACCATATCATCTTTCTAGATTTATTGGCAACATTATTAAAAATGGTATATAAATTTCACACCTGTAAAGAAATCTGAAGTGGCTAAACGCAGTCTCGTCATATACACTGGTACCACATATAAAAAAAACTTTTCAATTTAGAACCGGTAATTTTTAAAATGAACATTAATTATTTTCTTTCATTATCGCGCCCATTTTTATTAAATATTCTTGTGATGTTAAAACGGAATGGGAGGATAAAGGGAATAGAATTCCTCTGATTCCCGTGAACCCTTCTTACTATTGAGTAAAATTTTTATAAGCCCAATGACCGAATTTATTCTCAATAGTTCTACAGAATTATCCCACAGTGAAAATCCAATTTTTTTTATTAATAGCTGGCCCCACCGTTCTAAGGAGTTTTAATGAGATTAGTTTCAATGACAGTAATATACGTATACATATGTAGGAACGAAATATATGAATGAATGACAGATATCGAGCATGACTGAGTGAGAGAGATAGGAGATGTGTTAGAAGATAAAAGAGACGGCGAATGAATGTTTGACAAATAGTTTTCTTTTATGCGAGTAGAGGAATGAGGGTAGACAGCGGACGCGACTGCGGGCAGACGTTTAATGTAGTGATCACTTGCTCAATGGGCAGACGTAGTGTAACTCTGAAGACGAAATACGTGTATAATGTAACTATACGTGAGACCTTAGAACTTATATCTCAAGGTGGGTGGCGCATTTACGTTGTGGATGTCTATGGGCTCCAGTAACCACTTAACACAAGGTGGGCTGTGAGCACGTCCAACCATCTAAAAAAAAAATATATAGTTCTCATGTCATAATTATGTTTGTCTTGGAGATCATTGTTACAATGGATTATTTCACTATATCAGGGTTTTTTTTTTTNACTCTTTTTTATTTTTATTGCTTAGATGGGTGGACGAGCTCACAGCCTACCTGGTGTTAAGTGGTTACTGGAGCCCATAGACATCTACAACGTAAATGCGCCACCCACCTTGAGATATCAGTTCTAAGGTCTCAGTATAGTTACAACGGCTACCCCACCCTTCAAACCGAAACGCATTACTGCTTCACGGCAGAAATAGGCAGGGCGGTGGTACCTACCCATGCGGACTCACAATAGGTCCTTCCACCAGTGGTTACGCAAATTATAATTTTGCGGGTTTGATTTTTATTACACGATGTTATTCCTTCATCGTGGAAGTCAATCGTAAACATTTGTTAAGTACATATTTCATTCGAAAAATTGGTACCCCGCCCGCGGGATTCGAACACCGGTGCATCGCAACAACGAATGCACCGGACGTCTTATCCTTAAGGCCACGACGACTTTTTTTACGAATTTTTATTGATCATGCTAAATTAATGTATGTAAGTGATTACGGTACTATCATAGCGCGAACTTATATTGATGTACGTAGTCAAGCAATAAATCACAATATATTTTGTGCTGTATTCGTTATAATAATACTCGTATTTTATTTACTTGCAACAAGAAAACGAAATTAAAATAAAGTTTGTATGAAGCAATCAACTGTTTCAATAGTCCTAAACGAATAGAGGATCCCGCATATATTTAAAATGTTAATAAAGCAATGATTTTATTTCTCGTAAAAAAAATTTATAACAGGACTAAATAAAAAATTATGACAATAATTTAAAAACATAGTTATTAGTTATTTAATTAGATTAAGGAAGACAATCACAAAATAAACGAGTAATGAATTCGAAGGTTGCGGCCTAAGAATTTCCATTTCGCCGGCATCTATTTACGAAGATATTTGGAGTCCCACACAGAGCTATAAGCGACGAGGGATTTACGAAGTAAGGAACGAAGGAGCGAAGAAACACAGCATATTTTTTTTTATAACAGCTAAGAGGCAAACGAGCAAGACGGGTCACCTGATGGTAAGTGATTCACCGCCGCCCACGGTCACCAGCGACGCCAGTGCGTTGCCTACCCTTCAGGTAAGAATATGCTCTTTTCTTGAATAACCCAATGTCGCAGTTGTTGGGGAAGACCGCTGATGACAACGAATTCCAGAGATTTACTGTGCGTGGCAGAAAACTGTTTTTAAAACGCATTTTAGTGGAACGCCAACCATCCAGATGGTGCGGATGATAGTTCCGGCGAGACGATCGGTTGCGAAAATCAGCAGCTTCTATTAAATTGAACAACTCCTCGGAACACTCCCCATTGTAAATTCTGTAAAGTATGCATAGGGAGGATAGATCCCTACGCAGTGCCAAAGGATCTAGCTGATCGGCAAGTTCAGGATCGTCGACAATCCGAGATGCCCTACGTTGGATTCGGTCAAATGGAGATAGCTGATAACCCGGAGCCCCGGCATTAGTTTTGAAGTTGTTATACCATACAATTAAGACCTAGACCTCATGTTTCAAGATGCCTACTTAACACCATTTGGACGAGAGTTCATCGACTTATTTATCTAAGCAAAAATTTAGTTAAACAATGAACGAAAACTACACTCGAAGTTTTTTTTATTTATTGCTTAGAAGGGTGGACGAACTCTCAGCCCACCTGGTGTTAAGTGGTTACTGGAGCCAATAGACATCTACAACGTAAATGCGCCACCTACCTTGATATATTATGTAGTCGTTGTGGCCTAACGGATAAGACGTCCAATGCATTCGCGTTGAAGCGATGCACCGGTGTTCGAATCCCGCAGGCGGGTACCAATTTTTCTAATGAAATACGTACTCAACAAATGTTCACGATTGACTTCCACGGTGAAGGAATAACATCGTGTAATAAAAATGAAACCCGCAAAATTATAATTTGCGTAATTACTGGTGGTAGGACCTCTTGTTAGGCCTCGCGGGTGGGTACCACCACCCTGCCCATTTCTGCCGTGAAGCAGTAATGCATTTCGGTTTGAAGGGTGGGCAGCCGTTGTAACTATACTGAGACCTTAGAACTTGTATCTCAAGGTGGGTGGCGCATTTACGTTGTGGATGTCTATGGGCTCCAGTAACCACTTAACACCAGGTGGGCTGTGAGATCGTCCACCCATCAAAGCAATAAAAAAAAATATATATATATAAGTTCTAAGGTATCAAGTATAGTTATAGTATTTTGTTTTATTTTTATTATTTTCACCGTTGTCCAAATTACTCTCAAATTCGCTTCACTCAGCTCACGATTACATACCTTTTAAATGACATGAAACGTTTTGTAGCTTGCACATGGACAGGGCCGTGAAATTCTTAAGCAGGATCATGACTAGACCGGATTGTTTCTCGAATGCTCTATATTAATTGGCGAGTCATCCCACGTTTCATTCAACAAGTGGATTCTTCTGTACTGTAGTAATTATGTTATTCAGTCAATTAACCAAATACTTGACATCTTAAGCTAATTAAGTTTAAACAACATTAAAGTGATTTACCGATTAAGATTATTCGATAACTTTAAAAACAAACAGTCCAATATACGCGTGTTAGAATAAATAATAAGGTAGACAATGAGAGAATGAGCATGTTCCGAATTCATCCAGAGTCCTATTACAAAGGCTTTTTACAAGCATATCTCACGTTTTACACAGATATTAAATATTTTATTTTTCCTCTCACAACGATTGCCCAGGGTCACACAGCCTTCTCACACCAAGCAGAGTGACGCGGGTAGGTGAAAATAATAGCGCGTAGAAAGCAGCTATGTGGGATGTTAAATCACCTTGTCTACAAAGAAAGATAGAAAAATTACAGTAATTAGTATTATGTGAATTTTGCGGTACAAGACTGTGCTACCAGCCGTATGACGTACCGTATGACAGTACGTATGATAATCCTGAATGTAAAAAGAAGAAATGCTGTGTTGACCTCACGCACTGAGATAACGGCAATAACAAGGGTACTCCATCCTTCAAATAGGAACACATAACTGCTTCCAAGTGGAAATAGGCAGGATAGTGGTACATCTACCTCATCTGGATTCTGACCTCGGAGGGGATCGGACGTCGGGTGTAAGAGTGCAGAGGAGTCGTTTAGTGGGTGTGCCCTAAAATCCTTGGACCCGCGGTCTGCTCACAACACCATGCAGATCGTTGAGTCTCACATACCGCGCGCGCCCCTTATGCGCGGGGACCTCGCAGGAGGATCGGCCCCCGGCCGTGGTACATACCCGAAAAATACTTTCTACCTGCAGTAACTTATCAAAATCGATTTGTTATTCACGATTCATTGATCTTGGTAGTAATTCGTGAATACGTGTAAGGCACATTAAATTCTCGAAATGCGTCAACCCTATTAACTCTAAAGCATAACGCACGAGTCTCCATTATGTACCTCGGATTTCATTTTCATTACACACACGTAACGTAATCGAGGACAAAGGGATATCGCCAGAAATCCCAATATTCGTTCACGTTCGCCTCATGCATGCCTATTCTAAGTTCGAGTTTGAGCTGTGTAGCGTACGCGTTCCCGTGATAAAACTCATCTAAAGCCGCTTCCAGACTACGCTACAATATAATAGCATATAGTATATAGCTCATAGCACAACAATATCGCACACCATATATTGTTATGGACACGCTCACACTGTACTGTACTATAATAATATATTATTGGCTAAGTATAGGCTTCTATACTACATATATGGCATTCAGTATAGCGTAGTCTGAAAGCAGCTTAACTCACAGACTTCACTAACAGCTTCCCGGAACTGTTAAAATAGGCCGCACGTCTTTAAGTGTACTAACAAGTGTAAGACTCGTGTTCCAAAACCAGTAAATAAATACACAGATTGCAATGTTTCACTTAATATTGCTTTATTTGTAACTCCACTAGTACAATCTTTAGATATCTGCTCACTACTGAATACACTGCCACAGAACACTATTACTTGTACACTGCTTTCTTTCTTTTTTTTTAAGAGATTTTATGACCTGGTAACTAAGACCTTTAAGTCATGTCTTATTTTACTTTAAATTCTTAATTTTATGAAAAATGATAATATGGAGTGAAATGAAATGAAGATGATTAATTTGAGACATTAATCAACTGGGATGAAATTTAATGAAACGAAATGATATGGGATGAAATATAATCGCAGTAAAATGGTGGTCATTTACTGAGATTTTTTCAGTGGACTTTTTGGAGGAACCCGAGAAGTTACGTCCAGCAGCTTTGTTTCATTTTCCCACATTTGTGCACTTTCACAGATATTAAACGGTTAATAAACCACCATTATTACACATTTAAATCTGAAGAAACACTAAATAGACAAAATAAAACAAATTTAACATGATACATTTTATTATTATTACTTTTTAATTATTTTACAATTAACCTTACACGAGTTATTCTGAATCGTACAAGTTGAAAGTCGAATGATTTCCAGAACATTCTTAAGACACAATTAAAATTACTTTTAGGTTAGTCCCGTTTTTTTTTAATTGGCAATATTTTGTTTTTCCCGCTTCGAATGATATACGCTTTTCGTGTTCACGGTTAACAGTCATGTGAAAGTAGTCATAATTACTTCTACGAATCATGAAACCTGAATAAATAACTTTATAAGACATGTTTGCATCTTGCGCTGTTAGTTTATTTTGATAAATTTTGATGGTTTTTGACGCAAATTTTCACGTTCTATTCAAGTTAGCTAGTGGACTTTTTAAATTAAAATAGACGCGTAAATGATCTAAGAGATAATCTAGTGCTGTGAGATTATTAGGGTCTTATATTGTAAGAGAAATGCTGTCGCCCACCTTCGGTCATGAGGTCGAAGCTACGTCCCAAGTTTTCAACTGAAGCCCCAGGCCGTTTCACTACAGAAACGGGCAGTGATTTGAGAGCGATCTACTGTATAGGTATCACCAGCATTATCTATAGTCGTCGATTTAGGGAACTCATCTTTCTCTAGTACCAAAATGTCAGTAACATCTTAGATTACTTTGTACAAAAAATCTAAACAATAAATAATTATAATAAAAAACATATGCATATCGTATCTATACATATAAATAAAATTGGAGTGTCTGTAGGTAATATTGAAATAGCCTCTTTTTACTTCATACATATGAATATATATACGGTACATACACCAAAATAACATTTTTTTCAATTTTTGTCTGTCTTTCTGTCTGTTTGTTCCGGCTAATCTCTGGAACGGCTGGGCCGATTTTGACGGGACTTTTACTAATAGGTAGCTGATGATATAAGGACATTTTTTTAGACTAGATTCATCCCGCGGCTTCACCCGCGGTACTACAATAACCGCGGGTAACATCGCGGGACTCAGCTATCGATAGTAAAATTTAATGTTTCTGAAGCGAAGCAAGGGTGGGTCGCTAGTTTAGAATATACACTTGGAAAACATTCATAACACATTATGATCTTGACGAAATACGGAGGTATCACGTTATTTTAACTGCCATTACCACCATCTGAAAGTTTTTACTTCCTTCCTAATGAATCCATTATTTCACATGTAATGTTCGTAACATGCAAATTGCTCTTTCAAAGCCCCATTACCTACATTATCATCAACATATTATTTCATTATGTTCAAAGGTGATTTTAAATAAGCTACTTTCATGTTAAAAAGTTTACAGCTTAATCACATGCCTTTATTATTGACTTAATATGTACTATTTTTCAAATACATTATATTATTTGTTGTTCTAAACTAAATAGGTACTAATATATACAAACCACACTACATATTCAACTCACTGAAAAGCGAAATAATTTCGTATACACGAAAAAAATTATTTATTTAAAAGTAAATTAGTAAAGTTATTTTGATTTAAAAAATAAATACTTATCGGTTTTAATAAAAATTCAATTGGTCAATCTGATAGTATGTCTTTTCCAATAAATAAATAAATAAAAAGAATCTCCATCTTAATAGGCTGCTAAGTAAAAGACTTGTGAGTTCTATTAAAATAATAAATTGGAGATTAAACAATATAAGGAGTTTTAATTATATTTACGACGCCCGAAAACCGAAGCAATTTGTGTCTTTAAAATTAAAAATAGAAATTTTGAAAATCGCGTCATTTGTATGCAAATTGGTTACAATGATTTATTGAGGACCACGTTCCTAGTCCGAACACAAAATAAATTAACAGTTTATGTACAATTTGCTTGACATGGGGCTTCTTGGATATATTATTTTTTTTTTTTTTTTTTTATGCCTAAATCTTATTAAATAAACAAACCAGTTCTTTCACCTCCATATTAAAACTCCTTTTTTAATAAACATAGACAAAACGTCATGATTTACATACATGCGAAACGGCTGAAATATTTGTGATAATAAAACTAACAAAGAATATTATCATAGTTTCCCATGGTAGTCCAATCATCGAAATAAGTAAATTTGGTCCCGCCATCTTCTTTTGAGTAATTCAGATATATGATCGTGACTTTTGGCCGAAAAAATAATCAAGTATTTCTTAATACAAATAAATAATTCTAATTACTTTTTGGACTCTTGGCTCAGCGAAATGGCGCAAAATTCATGCAAGGGACCGCATATTGTCCGGTCTAATCTACTATTTGGTAAATCTGAGAAATTCATTCACGAATCGCAATCATTTTAAAAATGAATGTTTTAAAACAATCAAATTATCCATGATTATAATACGCTGATTGAAACGAACGTGTCCATTACTCGTAATAAGCTTCCTTTTATTGAAGCTTTTATGACAGTCAAAGGGTTCTTTGCCTTAAAGGGTAATTGCTCGCCTAATGGATTTCAGTTACCCTTAATCCCTTCGATAAGATAAAACAAACAAATACATTATATAACCTGCCTTAATTTCTAACTTTATGTCTTAATTTAATTTAGGATATCAGTTTGGCAATGCCGTAATGACAATAATGCCGGGCCACATGTAACCGTAGTTAATTAGAAATGTTGGCCTGTCTCTGTTTATGATTAAAAATAGGTGAAGAGTATTGCTGCCGTTTTTTTCCCTAAAGTGGAATATAAATTATACAGTCATATTTATAAAAGAATGTGTGTTTTTTTACCCTACAAATCTAGCACCGTTAGCGCAATTGATATGAAATTTGCACTCATACAAAGGGACTTAAGATCACTTCGGCTAACATGGCTACGTTAGTGCCGGATAGGTGGCGCTGATTGATGGCAGTGATTTTTATCTTTTAAGCCATAGATGGAATTAACATCAAATCTATGAAAGAGTATGTACATATGTATGTACACCTAAAATTATCTTATATACTTAGCTTTCTGAATCGTCTTATGGCTTTTATGTTTTAATATAAAATTGCATTTTGTTGCCGGCGAAACCGTGGGCGCAGCTGGTCTCAAATTATCTAAGTAATTGCCATAGAATAAACGACAGAGGGGTACCAGTTTATCTGTAATCCCAGAGATTCCAAACGATTCAATAATTCGACACTGTCGATAATCTATCTTCTATGTAGATTTAAACAAAAATAGTTACCAATTAGGAAGTTTGACCACGAAACGGATTAACAATTTTATGTGATTTTTTTCTGTAGTATGTCGTATAATGGTAACTTCTACGGAAGTGATCAATGCGAGATTTCCACACTAGTTGCTACCCGGAAAAAAACTTTACGGGTGGGCTTCGATGCTGTAATAAAAAAAACAACTTAACAATATATCCACATATTTAAATTTAGGTTATTATTAGTTTTTTTTATAGATTAGTTTATAGATTAAGATTACAGTCAGCGGCAGAATAACAGCGATAGTTTCAGCTATCACAAAGCTGAGCCGCGGCCTTTTTATCTCCACTGTGTCAGTATAATATATTGTAATATTGTTTAGAATTAGAAGTTTTATGTTATATTAATTGAAAAGTTATTTGTATTGTAGAGTAAATAAATTTAATTATTATTATTATTTTTATTTAATTTTTTTCTTTCTCAGCTTGCGCTGGTAGTACTTTAGTGACATTTACGGAGTAATCGGTTATACGGTTGGCTAATTAAGTGTGGTCTACTAATGTATTATGTGGTTGATCATCTATTTGCAGAAACTTCCTTACGATTCTGCACGTGTTTAATATAGCAGCTTTTTGAAGAAGTATGTAATTGTTAGCTATTATTATTATAGAGGATATACAAAGTAAACATTATTCAAGTCATTAAGCAGTAAAAACAGTTCAACCTCGTTTTTCCTCGAAATCCGTCCAATGTCTCAGAGTTTGAATTTCCGACGGCAGTCTCCATTACGTCGCCATCTGGGTCACCGAAAAATCCACTCTAGTCCTTGAATTCATCAAATTATGCGATCAGAAATTCAGAGAATTTCTCAAGAGGCCTCTGTTTAGTTCAGACAATTTCTCTGTAATTATCATTCTCTTTTACATACTTGTCTGTGCGCCTGTACAACAAAATCCCACAAGATGTTCAGAACCTACATATACATAGGTTTAAGAAAACTATTAAAGAATATCTGTGCAATAAAGCTTACTATAAAGTCAATGATTATCGAGAAGATTGCACAAAGTGGGAATGAGTTGCTCGCTCCGGGCATTTCAATATTGTAGTAATTGTTACGTTATTACTCATTGTAAAAAATTCATATTAAAAAAAAATCTAATATTAAAAAATAAATAAATAATAATTTCATATTTAAAAAAAAAAAGACATGCCCGCTGAGTTTCTTGACAATTCTTCTCAGGACGGAGGCTAGTTCTTATGAATTGGCAGTAGTTCTTTTGACGTTCAACAAGTATGTACTTTCATTTATGTTGAATAAAATAAAATAATTTTTTTTTTTTTATTTGATTTGATTTGATTTGATACAAAAGGACGAGGTACGTTCGATTGTATAGAAAACCCGCTGGGCTTGTCAGAAAACCTGTAGAATGTAAACAACTTGAGTAACTTAATCAGTTTGAAACGTTTGTTGAAAGATCCTGTAGTGGATTAAGTGAAATATACCTTCCGCTAAATTCGTTCAATTCCAATGTTAATTGAATTTTGAGTGCTTTGTTTGTTATTGAATTTTTTTTAGGTCAATTTATCTTCAACTGAGAAATTAGTGGATCAGAGCTATTACGTGTTCTTTTTTTTCCTCTTTTTCTACTTGTCCCGATATTTTTTTTTTTTTTTTTATGATTGAAGGATTACTGGTGGCCCGGAGGCCTTTCCAGTTTCACCAGGACAGGTCAAAGGCTCAGCCAGGAGGGGTGAGATTTGCTAACAGCTACCCGAGCGCCTCCGAAGGAGACCTAACAGCTCAAGAGTAGCTGCTTCGCGAATGAAGTCCCGATAATATGACTTGAGAGTTGACTTCAAATAATTATTTGTCTATTGTTTATTTATATATGTACGGGAGCCCTGTACATTACCATAGACAATACCAGCACCTCGTAGACCACCACCATTACTACATAAAAATACCGTTTTACCAAGCTATTTTCAGAATTTATTGCATTGCATATATACCCTAGTGCCAATGTCAATTTACTAAGTATTACTGAGAGAGCCTATTTATTTATTATAAGTTAGCACGAGTGATTAGTGCTATTATCTTATTCTTATATATTTTTCTGCCGCGAACAATTCGAGATAGAGAGCTAGAGATTCTAGTAGGCAAGATTTTGATACTATTGAATATTTTTAAGAGACCGGCATTCATTTTAAATAAGCTCTAGCAAGGACACGAGATCAGGGGAACCGTAGGCTGGTATGCACATGAAGCCGCAATCACAATGGTGTTGAAATAGCGGGTATTATACACATCACATACGAACTTCATTAATGTNCGAACAATTCGAGATAGAGAGCTAGAGATTCTAGTAGGCAAGATTTTGATACTATTGAATATTTTTAAGAGACCGGCATTCATTTTAAATAAGCTCTAGCAAGGACACGAGATCAGGGGAACCGTAGGCTGGTATGCACATGAAGCCGCAATCACAATGGTGTTGAAATAGCGGGTATTATACACATCACATACGAACTTAATTAATGTTCACAATTCCTCTAGTTTTCAACGAATCACCCCGTTTGCTAGGACATTCGTATCCCTACAACGCTCCTAATAAAACGAGGCTTTAGGACTACGTAGCTGATCTTCATTTCGATTAACAATTAACCAATTAGAGATTTTTACTGGTGGTGGGACCTCTTGTGAGTCCGCACGAGTGTGTACCACCACCCTGTCTATTTCTGCCGTGAATCAGTAATGCGTTTCGGCTTGAAGGGCGGGGTAGCCGTTGTAACCATACTGAGACCTTAGAATTTATATATTTTTTTTTTTATTGCCCTTGTATGCAGACGAGCACACGGCCCACCTGATGGTGAGCGGTTACCGTCGCCCATGGACTTCAGCAATGCCAGGGGCAGAGCCAAGCCACTGCCTACCGCTTAATACACTCCACAAACTTCGTTTGAAGAAGGACATGTCATAGCGCTCGGGAAAGACCGTGGAGGGGAGCTCATTCCATAGCCGGATGGTACGTGGCAAAAAAGACCTCTGGAAACGCACTGTGGACGACCGCAGTGGCTCCAGGTAGTATGGATGAACTCTACTCCGGTGGCAGGCGGTGCGATGGTAAAAACGAGATGTCGGTATCATCTCGAACAATTCCTCAGAGCACTCCCCATGGAGCATACGGTACAAAATACAGAGGGAACCGAAGTCCCTCCGCAGACCCAGAGATTCTCAAGGTGGGTGGCTAATTTACGTTATAGATGTCTATGGGCTCCAGTGATCACTTAACACCAGGTGGGCTGTGGCTCGTCCGCCCATCTTAGCAACAAAAAAGATAAAAGTGAGATCATAAAATTTCAAACCAAACTTTAACGAAGTTGAACCCCACTCACTATCCTCACTACTTATTGTAGTATTTCCTATTAAATAACAAGACTATGGATAGAAAGGAGAACAAAACACGAGCCCCGATAGTCAAAAGTCAATGATCTTTTATCGGAATCTCGTAGCGCGCCCGGAGCATCGCAATCTCGACCCCTCTAATAACACCTTGCAGACATTCGTTTCCAATTTAATACTACTTTGGCCATCGGAACGGTTACATGCCTCTTGAACTTCAATTACTGGAGAGAATCCCGTTCAGATGTTAAAAGAAAATGAGAGACCATTACTTTCGCTGAACGAATTCAAATGGATGTATACGTGTTGCATCGTGTAAAACAAATTTACTTTAGTTACTAGAATCGATGTTCCTGTTTTATGATTTTTTTGCATAGGTTGTTTAATATTGAAACGCTTTTTTTCAAATACGTTGCTTTTCTGAAGTCCTGTTCTGAAAATTACTTTTACAATTTAATCAGTGTTAGTTAGCGCATTATGGAAATTACGATGAATAACACTTTAGTCGTCCGTGATCACGAAAATCTATACTAATATTATAAAGAGGAAAGATTTGTTTGTTTGTTTGTTTCGAATAGGCTCCGAAACTACTGGACCGATTTGAAAAATTCTTTTTCCATTAGAAGCCGACATTGTCCCTGATGAACATAGGCTATTTTTTTTTTTTAATATATATTTTTGGTTTCATGTGTGTTTTAATGTTTCCGAAGCGAAGCGAGGGCGGGTCGCTAGTTGTAAAGTATTCCGAAAAATCGGAAATCATGTTAGGTCTTTACCTACGAAATTCCCGTGAAGATACAGAAAATTAAACTTACTATTAATAAAGTTTTTATTTTATTTTAACTAGATGATTTTTTTTTTTGATAACGCCAGTCTCTTTAAAGCGGTTAGTTGCCCTCAATTAAGAAAAATAATATTATTATTCGCCAATAGATGTCGGGAAGAGTTGATTATTGAAAAACGAATAAAACAACATTTTCTGAAAATAAGTCGTAGAAAATCGTTGGAGCCGTTTCCGAGATTCAGATTATATATAAGTTATATATTAATATACAAGAATTGCTCGTTTAAAGGTATAAGATTCTATCAATCAAAATATGCACCCATGGTATCGATGCATCCCTGCCAGTGCTGTGGTAATTTTTCAATGGCCTTTTGCTATTTTCTGTATCTATTAAGCAACGCAAGGCATACCTTAACGCGTTTGTCAAACTTTCGTGCGCCACTTACTTATAAAGTTGCTTCATCATTTTTTACTATCACTTCTCCCGCCATCAGAGCAGATTTCATCCACACACTACCTGGAACCGCTGCGTTCATCTAAAAATACGGTTCCAAAAATTTTTTCTGTAACATACCATCCACTATGACATGTCCTTCTTCAAATGAGGAGAGTACACAATAGTAGGCAGCGACTTGGCTGTTCCCCTGGCGTTGCTGACGTCCATGAGTGACGGTAACCACGTACCATCACTGTTATATATTTGTACTGAATCCTAAAATGCTGATACCCTCGAACCGCTGACTAGACGATCCGATATAGAGACTTTAGAGGAGACCGGAGAACAGTCAGTATAGAGTGAACTGTCTTAGAGTACGGATGCAGCTGCCGGGGTTGCTCTGAGAGTTACGTATATCATCCATCTATACTTCTATACTAATATTATAAAGAGGAAAGATTTGTTTATTTGTTTGTATTAAATAGGCTCCGAAACTACTGAACCGATTTGAAAAATTCTTTCATTGTTTGGAAGCTACACTATTTCCCAGTGACATAGACTATTATAACCATTTTAAAAAAAAAATTGAGATCTTTACTAAAATTACAATTATGTAACCCAAGGTGTAAAAAAATTACATAAAATATTCTTTACATCGCGTGCCCTGCGAAAATTATTGATGATAGAGTAAAATAATGTACTACAACTTTGTAGAACACATTATTAATTACAAAAAGTGTCGCGACAGCATATGTCTAACTATTGAAGTTATGCCGCAATAAGTGTTCTTTTATTTAAAAAAATAAAACAACGTCAAATATCGCTGAAATTTTTGTTAAAGACCCGAGCCGAGCCGGAGCGGGCCGCTAGTATTTTATAAATAAAATAAAATAGTTCGTATCCTAAATGTTTCCTTTTTTAAAAACGACCTCCGAGTAAACTCCCATAACAGCTCGTCTACCGACAAAGGCAAAATAAAATTGACGCAACTGTACCAATATTGTTTTTTTTTTTTATGCTAACGTTGAAAGCTGTTAGTAATTCAACAGTAGATTACGTATCGTCAGCTTTCCCTATCGCCGTATTCATCATTGTTGACTTTAGTTTTCGGGTAACCGTGTGGTTCATTTTTTAAATCCAAATTTCCATCTTACATGCGTTCAGACCAATATCGAGTTGTACTTTCGTTTCAAAATCAAAATCAAAAACTAATTATTATGTGCACGGCAATAATGTTGTAAGCCGTTTGCTGTAATGCTATTATTCTTATTTTTATCGTGTCGATGTTAACGAAAGACCGATCAATAAATAAGTGAATGAATTCAAAAATGAAATAGCATATTTTTTTTGTAATTAAACTAGTGGTAGGACCTCTTGTGAGTCCGCGCGGGTAGGTACCACCACCCTGCCTATTTCTGCCGTGAAGCAGCAATGCGTTTCGGTTTGAAGGGTGGGGCAGCCGTTGTTACTATACTTGATACCTTAGATCTTATATCTCAAGGTGGGTGGCGCATTTACGTTGTAGATGTTTATGGGCTCCAGTAACCACTTACTACCAGGTGGGCTGTGAGCTCGTCCAACCATCTCAGCAATAAATAAAAAGTATTCGTTGCCAGCCTAACATAAATTACGTTTCAAATGGCTAATATGGTAAAAGAGCAACTTCATAGGTCAGGTTATAATGACAATATCTCACATGACCCGCGTGCCCCCGCGGACACTCGTAGGAGGTTCGGCCACCTGTCCGGAATACAAAAGACAATAAACCATATCTCATTATCATAATGACAATTAAAAAATACAAAATTAAATCGTAAAATTATATTCTAATTATGTTTCGTTAAGATAAATCGAGCATTTGTGTTAAATTTCGTAATTATTACATGTCAACCAACAATCTCCTAACGCAAATTAATTTTAGAACGACTACCTAACACAAAAATGAATGAACACGGGAACGCTGACAAAATTTGTGAATTCCCAGACCGTCTCTTAAATTTCTTGACTCCCATTAATGTGACTTGTTGTTTATTACAAACAAAAAAAAACTTCAGCACCCAAATTAACAATCTATTCCGACCCTTAAACACAACTTAACAGGGACCGTATTACAAGCCCTCTCAGGGTGTTTAAGGGCTAATACATTAAAGATAGTGTTTGGAGAGTACAAACAACCTCACTGAATATTGAATGGGCTGGGCGGCTACAGAATTATTCCCAAATTACCGACCCCAGGGCCACCTGTGGACAGGGCCGCTGTCAGAATTTCGGCCCAAAAATAGTACGTATAAATAACTTGTTTGAAATTCAAATTAAAATTAATTTTTAACTTAATCTTCATCAGGATATTTTCTTTTTTAATATTCTTTTATTAGCTTCAGACGTATGTATGTTAGTATGTATGTTTGTAAAGGAATCTTTGAACATGATTTTTTTATTAAAATTTATTTTCTATTTTTTAGTTGGATTTTCTATAAAAGCATATTTTGTTAGTTTTTTTAAACTATTATCTTCACCTTATCCCTCTAGGTGGAGTCGGCACAGCAAATTTTTCTCTTCTATGAGCCGTCAGCTCAACACTTACTCCTCTCTCTTTCATATCGTCATTCACACACTCCATCCATGTCTTTTTCGGTCGACCTCTTCCCCCTCTATCTTACACTACCATTTCCATACATCTCCTAGTCACATGCATCTTCTCTCTACGCATCACATGTCCATACCACGCTAACCGTCCGCTCTTTAATTTGCTAATTACTGGGGCTACTTTCACATATCCTTTGATATACCGTCATCGTCATCAGGATATACCAACTTATTGAATGGCAAAACGGTGAATTTAGTATTTAGTTTAGTCTTTAAACTGGCCTTATTGTGGTCATATAGGTCTCTTGAATTTCACAGGCATCTCCTTGTCGCGGGTGCTTCTTCTGTCAGCTACTTCTCGCCACTTTAATCAGACTGCAGCCGCACTGTATTGAATGTTCTAAGTCTTAAGTTCCCAGATCTATGCATCATCATACTTAGACACTTATATTGGCCGTCATAGATGGCCGGCACATGGTTACAAGTTGGCCGTCATAGAAATCGGACTGTAGTTACTTGGGTCTGGATCATTAGAAGACATGTATGAGGTCTTTGCAACACTCAACACTGGGCCACCGGTCTGTAAATTCTGTATCTACGACAGCCTTTTGTAAATATGAGCTATTCTCGGTGCAGAAAACAACGTTCTCAGCGTAGATGAAAATCCAGGCTCAGGATGAGCAAAACAGGAAGATTCTTAATATTTAGGATTGATATACACCTACTGCAACTGCTATTTCTACTTTATAGTAGAAATAGCTACTTTATAGTAGAAATAGCAGTGCTATTATTATTATTAATAATAATATGTTTTCAAATTTATGTTAAATTTAATTTTAATGCTAATTGAACATTAACTTTTAAAAACGGTCTATCGTGAAATACACCTATATTAGATAATAATAGCAGCAAACCTTACAATTACGTTAATGCACAGACATTCTTTGATAGTTTTCTCAATAGAGATTGAGAGAACGAAGATAATTTGTATAAAATTTACTTAATGGAACATTTAAAGAAAATTTATATATTTTATTGCTTATAAACAACAGACAAATTAGATTGTTAGGAGTCAAAATCAACAAAATCAATATCAACAAAAACTCCCAGTATTAAAAACACAAGAAATTATTATAATATTATAATTATTTCTTTAAACAACTTTATAAAACACAAGAAATTATTATAATATTATAATTATTTCTTGTGTTTATAATAATTTACTATAATATTATAATCTATTTTTCTCAATTTAATGCGTGTAATGCGAAATATTCCTCTAATTTACTCATAGTTTGGTTCATGATAACCATTTCATAGTTTAATGGAATTTAATTTGTCTAGATATAATTATTTTAAAATATTAATTGCCAGATTAAGCTTTGGTAGTCGTTTCCACAATAGAACCTGCGTACATTGTCATAAGACAATTATTATTCCAAACACTAAGCTTAGGATATTTTCGGCACAAAACAAAAAGTTATTACAATTTTGTTATTAATTTTTTAAAGAAACTATTATCCCATTAATATGCAGTTCTATTCGGATCGATCAGAGAAAACATAAGGTTCGACTTTCTCAATCAAAAAAAGAATGTAAGTAAACACCAGACAGAAAAAGTTTTTTAAGTAATACAAAAGTTTGCTATTTGTTAAGTTTAACCATTACAGAACGCGGCTTTAACAAGGGAAAACTATTTCCATTTAAAAGCTACGGGTTGAGACATTCTAATAACAACATATTGCACAGTTGTTATGTATAGTCAACACAAGTCAAGCCTTGAGTTACTATGGACCATATATATTTATAGCAGAATACATGTTTTAGAGGCGATGGAGGTAAATGTAAAGCTTAACCGGTCACCTTTTTCGTCGAACCCGTTGCGTCGCTTACGACGAAGAGTTCGGCGAGTACATGTGGATTACCACAGATGAAAAAATGTGGATTACCACAGACACAGCCCACTGAGTTTCTTGCCGGATCTTCTCAGTGGGTCGCGTTTCCGAGCCGGTTCTGCGCGCTGCTCTTGCTAGGGTTAGTGTTAGCAACGTCATTAGGTTTGACCCCCCTGAGTTCACCTACTTGTTAGGGTTACGTTGAAATGGCCTCTCAAGACCATCAGTTTAGGTAAAAAAAATACAAAAAATGTAAATCTTAATAACATTGCTTGCGACTATACAGTTGGACATTTGAGCCGAAACCACTGTAAGGATAACAGCATTAGTAGGGCATACTCTAAGCCCGCCCAGATGAGTGCCTGTTTCTGCCGCGAACCAGTCGTCATTTCAGGTTTGATGGGTGGGATAGTCGCTCTCGACTATAGACCTTCGACCTTATGTCTAAAGGGGGATGACAGGATTCACTTTGTCACGTCTATATATGTAAGCCAGTTAAATCTTATCTGTTTAGATAGCTCATCTCATTTACTGCAGTATATTATGTATTAAAAAAAAATTTGGCTCGATATACACATTATGCTTTTTTTTTTGTCAGGAGGTAATCACCGGACTCCCACCCTTCAATGGGGAATGGCTGGCGTAGTATGTCGGAGTCGAACCGACTAAAACCTCCTGTCTTTCAACAACCCACGTCCGAGCCTCGCATGAGACAGAACTCATGAAAAGGCAAAGGGGGGAGAGTGAAGCGTTTAGTGTGGAGCACATCTCTCCCATCACCCTCCCCCATACAAATTATGCTACAAAACTTTAAAATCCAAATTCAATACGCATCTCAAATAAAATTCCATAGAACTAAAGGTAACGTTGTATACTCAGAATGAATGATGAAACTCTGTGTTGGAAATCAATCATTAAACCTTATTTAATATGTATTATAATGATGCAACCAACCACGAAAAGTGCGAATATTGAATCGAATGCTTCCCATTCAATTATGATCAAGCGGGATTCATTCAAATATGGACGTAATATAAGGAATTGACACATAAATTCGTTCCACAAAACAAACGAATCTCCATATATATGTCGGAGACGGTCATTACTTTGGTCCTGTTCCATTAACGGTGCTTTTAGGCACCACAAGCACCGGTCACCGTCCTCGTCGAACCCGAACGACGAAGGGCTCGACGAGCGAACTAACCCATAGACACAGCCCAGTGAATTTCTCGCCGGATCTTCACAGTGGGTCGCGTTTGCGATCCGGTGGTAGATTCTGCGAAGCACTGCTCTTGCTAGGGTCAGTACTAGCAACTTTTGCCGGCTTGAGCCCCATGAGCTCACCTACAAACGTTAGGGTGAAGCTTAAATAGCCTCTCAAGGCTATCAGCATAGGTAGGAATAAAAAAAAAAACAGCCTTGTTGAACAGCAGTGCCTCGGTCCTAAGAACTGTCATTCGTTTTCGTTTGCTAACCTCAAAAAAAGACTTTTCAATTGTTCTAATACTACAATATTTATCTTAGCTCGCTCAACGTATTTGCCCCTATGATATCTGACGATGATGTTAGATAATTGTGGCTTCTCCGACATACACATATAGAAAATAAAAACCAAGACACAGAGCAAACAAACCTGTTCATCAGGCAATGGTTTCCCGATGTGAAAATCGAACCCACTACCCTCAGCGCAACAGTTAGGGGCGCTAACTACAGCACCACCGAGTCACTTAAACCTTAATGTTCTAAGATCTTATTTATCCTTTTAATTGCTAACTGATTAATAATAAATCATAAGAAAATTACTTTAGTCACATGAAACACAACTGGACTCTCTGTTATTCTCATTGTAATTTACACATTTCTAAACGCATTTCCCAACGGCCGCGATCCAAACAATTATACAACATCCATGCCACGCACTTCCGCGCCATATTTTTGTTCATTCATTCGCTTATCCAGTCAAATAATTTGGGCTCGATTTATTGAATTCCAGTGATTTCGTGTCGCAATAAAATCGCTTCGAATTCCAGATTCCGAATCAAGGAACGCCATGATCAGGGAACATCGACGATGAATTTGTAAAAATACGATCCTATTTTTTGTACGAAGTTTCAAAATATTTGATTGTCTTTTAGGCTTTTATTGGAGACGAGAGTGTACAAGAGGTTTTTTTATCTTTTATTATTGCCCTGAAGTGCTGATTTTAAACAGTCTTGAAAAAAAAGACGAGGTTAAAATTCCGACTGTATTCTTTTATTTTACGTGTCTTACTTAAAAACTTTTTTCGAGGTGTACTTATTTTAATGATTCTTTTTTATTTGAAAACTGGTCTCTCGTGAGGTCTCATTTAAGTTTTATCTACTTTTGACCGATAGTCTTTTTTTTTATTTATCCTTAAGTGCAATTGACTAAATTCGAGGACAGGTTTTATGTTTTGTTAAAATTTTGAATAATGTATTCTCACCGTGGGCGGGCATTATCGACATTCAAATATCCACGGACTTCAGACTCGGGCACTTAACACTTAACTCGCCCATCCGACGTATCGTAATTAGGCATAATTCATTAAAAATTAATTTCTTTACTTTTTATACCTGTTTCGTGCTTCTCAAATGTCAAATATTTCAAATTATTTCAAGGAAAAATTACGATAAACTCCTCAAGGGAAAATTATGAGTAGGTATATTATTCATCGTGGAGCGTGGGATAAAATACAGCAAGCAATTTAATTTACTAAAAGGTATTTTTTGGTAACGATAGCGTTTGCTGATTTTCTGAGTGAATGTGGGAGTTTTGCTGAAATTAATGTTCGATCTTTGTTTTCATTGTGTCAGTTAGAATAAAACGTAACACTACAATGTTACTACTACTACTCGCTTTAGCAGAACCAATCTAGGCAAGCACTCACCTACTCCTCGTCTAACTAACCTTTATAATAATCTAGTTAGAAAAGTTGAAAACCTTGACATATTTGGCGATTCCCTTCCAATATTTAAGAACAAAATTATAAAAAGTTGTTGTTGAACCTCAGCCTCGGCCTTGGTCTGAGTACTCGGGTATTACTGTCCTTGTTGTCTTTCTATTTTTAATTTTTTATTATTATTTATAGTATTGTTAAATCTCTATTAATATGTTAATGTAATGCATGCTGTGATTGCCNAAGTTGAAAACCTTGACATATTTGGCGATTCCCTTCCAATATTTAAGAACAAAATTATAAAAAGTTGTTGTTGAACCTCAGCCTCGGCCTTGGTCTGAGTACTCGGGTATTACTGTCCTTGTTGTCTTTCTATTTTTAATTTTTTATTATTATTTATAGTATTGTTAAATCTCTATTAATATGTTAATGTAATGCATGCCTTGCATATCTAATTATAGGCAATAATGCATTGCCTATAATTAGAGTTGCAGTTATCAATTGCTCTATACATGTCAATGTTATTTTATGTCTTACTGTAAACCCTGTCGGTAATCCTTAAATAAATAAATAAATAAAATTAAATCAATTATAATAATGATTCATTTCAACAAGTTCATACATAAATGGTACCAGCGATTCAAGGGACCTTTTAGATGCAAGCTCGGGTCACGCGCGACCGTTGACCCTATGCGTCAGCTGAAGTCGTCGTGGCCTAAAGGATAAGACGTCCGATGTGTTTGTATCTAGCGACGCACCGGTGTTCGAATCCCGCAGGCGGGTTCCAATTTTTCTAATGAAATACGTACTCAACAAATGTTCACGATTGACTTCCACGGTGAAGGAATAACATCGTGTAATAAAAATCAAAACCTGCAAAATTATAATTTGTCCGCTGGGGTAGGTACCACCACTCCGCCTATTTCTGCCGTGAAGTAGTAATGCATTTCGGTTTGAAGGGCGGAGCAGCCGTTGTAACTATAATGAGACCTTAGAATTAATATCTCAAGGTGGGTGACGGTATTTACGTTGTAGATGTCTATGGGATCCAGTAGCTACTTAACAACAGGTGGGCTGTGAGCTCGTCCACACATGTAAGCAATAAAATAAAATAAAGCTGATTCATGAATATTTTTTTTTCTATATACAGACGAATATATTTCTTATCTTGAGGCAGAAGATGAACTAATCACATCATGAATCCGTTAGTCGCTTTTAACAATAAATAAGTAATAGTTTAAAAAAACTAACAAAAGACGCTATCATTTTTTCTTACACTATTTTTAATTCAAATTTATTAAAATTTATTTTCTATTTTTTAGTTGGATTTTCTATAAAAGCGTATTTTGTTAGTTTTTTTAAACTATTATTTATTTTTAATTTTTTAGTTGAATTTCAATTTTTTCAATATATTATATTTAAATTTTTTTATTTTCCATTTATTTCCATTTATATATATTCATTCCATTTATATTATTTTCCAATTAATTTGTTTTTAAATATCGAGTTGTCATCGATCCTTAATAAGTATACCAAATTTCGAGTTAATCCGAGCTTTTAAAGGGGGTCAAAATCATGTTTAAAGATTTCGTTACATACATACATCTGAAGCTAATAAAAGCGTATTAAAATAGATAAGACGCCCGGTGTATTCGTATCAAGCGAAGCGACTGTACTGGTATACGAATCCCGAAAGCAAATATAAAGTTTTCTAAAGAAATACATATCTATTTAATGCTCACAAACGACTTTACGGTGAAGTAAAAACTAAGAACTCAAATCTCAGGGTGGGTGGTGGCAATTACATTACTGTTACTAGTTACATCACGTACTCCAATAACCACTTAACACCAGATGGACCGTCTCAAAGCAATGAAAAAAGAGATGGGAGATACTGATCCAAGTCGACACGTCCCAGCGAAATTTTTTAATATTTTTTTTTTAAAATGCCGTTTTACTTAAAGTTACTGAACTAAGTACTTAATGTACTTAATGGTAGGCAGCGGCTTGGCTCTGCCCCTGGCATTGCAGACGTCCATGAGCGACGGTGACCCCTTACCATCGGGTGGGCCGTATGCTCGTCTGCCTACAAAGGCAATAAAAAATAAAAAATGACAATATTTTCTCCACATCTCGTCTCGGTCATATATAAAATGCGTAAAACAAATCGAACACATCAAACTGACCGTTACCAAAGCCTCGACTTGAATAAAAAAAGATTAAAGGCTCGCAATAAAACGTAATGCAAATTTTAAGCTTTAGCCCGAAATTCGAATAAAAAAAAAAAGCGAAACCAAATGAACCGCCCGAGTGATAATGGCCAAAGCGGTCTGACGCGAAATTGCGCTGGCTCTTTGCATTTATAGCACCGAAAATGAAAAGTCGCAAATTAAAAATAGAATGGAAGGTGAGCGCAAAGATAAATGATGTAGGGTTCACTAGAATTCACATGGACACTTCAATGAAAATCTTTTAAACATAATACCTACATAATCAATTTATTTTAAATTATCATGTTGAATTTGAATTCAAATGACAGAATAATTTTGCGTACTTGATGCTATTATTGATCGAAGACTTGATGCCAATATCACGAATAAAATCTTATCTTTCTTATACCTTTAAACGAGCAATTCTTGTATATATATATAATCTGAATCTCGGAAACGGCTCCAACGATTTTTATAAAATTTAGTATACAGGGATTACAGATTTTTTTCCAGAAAATGTTGTTTTATTCGTGTTTTCAATAATCATCTTTATCGATAATCAACTTTATGACTCTTCCCGACATCTATTGGCGAATAATAATACCATTTTTCATAATTGAGAGCAACTAACTGCTTTAAAGATACAATAACACTAAAACTCTTTCAGCAGATGGCGTTGTTAAGCCACCCGAAGCCAATGAGTGTGACGGCGTTAACAATATTTCTAATAAACATCACGTGCAACAGGCGTGACTCACACAAGCCAGGCGCGCCGGCCGTGTCGTTCCACTCGTGCAACAGAAGTGACTCATAAGTCAGCTGCGCCGGCTAGTATAAAAAGGCGGTGCGTGCCTTGCGAAAAAGATTCGTTGGACTGCGCTTGCCTGGTGCACTTACTATATCCTTGTTACGTTGTGTGATTCAGTGATTGTTGTACGTACTGGTTAAAGTTGGACAAGTGTTAAAGTGAATTGTTAAGATAACATATTGTTGATTAAATCAGGAATCAGAAGTGACATCGTTTTACTTGGTGTTCAACAAGATAATATCTACCCTCAAGCTTACATCAGAAGTGAGATCAGGACTCTACTCTCACTGGCGTGACGTGTTTGAACATGTTCGAAGTACAGCAAAAAAAACATGATGCAGATCAGAATACTAGTAGTGGTACGCCACAAGAGCGTGAATGCAGCATACGTAAGTCGTGTAATAACGTCTCTGTTACCTCGATGGAAGATCTGAGCCACGAAGAAATCGTCACATCTTACGTTCTGGCTCATGTTGCCCAGTTNAATTATTTCAAGGAAAAATTACGATAAACTCCTCAAGGGAAAATTATGAGTAGGTATATTATTCATCGTGGAGCGTGGGATAAAATACAGCAAGCAATTTAATTTACTAAAAGGTATTTTTTGGTAACGATAGCGTTTGCTGATTTTCTGAGTGAATGTGGGAGTTTTGCTGAAATTAATGTTCGATCTTTGTTTTCATTGTGTCAGTTAGAATAAAACGTAACACTACAATGTTACTACTACTACTCGCTTTAGCAGAACCAATCTAGGCAAGCACTCACCTACTCCTCGTCTAACTAACCTTTATAATAATCTAGTTAGAAAAGTTGAAAACCTTGACATATTTGGCGATTCCCTTCCAATATTTAAGAACAAAATTATAAAAAGTTGTTGTTGAACCTCAGCCTCGGCCTTGGTCTGAGTACTCGGGTATTACTGTCCTTGTTGTCTTTCTATTTTTAATTTTTTATTATTATTTATAGTATTGTTAAATCTCTATTAATATGTTAATGTAATGCATGCTGTGATTGCCTATAATTAGAGTTGCAGTTATCAATTGCTCGATACATGTCAATGTTATTTTATGTCTTACTGTAAACCCTGTCGATAATCCTTAAATAAATAAATAAATAAAATTAAATCAATTATAATAACGATTCATTGCAACAAGTTCATACATAAATGGTACCTGCGATTCAAGGGACCTTTTAGATGCAAGCTCGGGTCACGCGCGACCGTTGACCCTATGCGTCAGCTGAAGTCGTCGTGGCCTAAAGGATAAGACGCCCGATGTGTTTGTATCTAGCGACGCACCGGTGTTCGAATCCCGCAGGCGGGTACCAATTTTTCTAATGAAATACGTACTCAACAAATGTTCACGATTGACTTCCACGGTGAAGGAATAACATCGTGTAATAAAAATCAAAACCCGCAAAATTATAATTTGTCCGCAGTGGTAGGTAACACCACCCCACCTATTTCTGCCGTGAAGCAGTAATGCATTTCGGTTTGAAGGGTGGAGCAGCCGTTGTAACTATAATGAGACCTTAGAACTCATATCTCAAGATGGGTGACGGTATATACGTTGTAGATGTCTATGGGCTCCAGTAACCACTTAACAACAGTTGGGCGGTGAGCTCGTCCACGCATCTAAGCAATAAAAAATAAAATAACAAAAAAGCTGATTCATTATTAAGGCTGACTAATTGAAAAACTAGTAATTGTTTTTTTTTCTATATACAGACGAACACATTTCTTATCTTGAGGCAGAAGATGAACTTATCACACCGTGAATCCATTAGTCGCTGTTAACAATAAAAATAGATAAGACACCCGGTGTATTCGTATCAAGCGACTGTACTGATATACGAATCCCGAAAGCAAATATTAAGTTTTCTAAAGAAATACATATCTATTTAATGTTCACAAACGACTTTACGGTGAAGTAAAAACGAAGAACTCAAGTCTCAGGGTGGGTGGTGGCAATTACATTACTATTACTATTACTAGTTACATCACGTACTCCAATAACCACTTAACACCAGATGGACCGTCTCAAAGCAATGAAAAAAGATATGGGAGATACTGATCCAAGTCGACACGTCCCAGCGAAATTTTTTAATAGTTTTTTTTTAAAATGCCGTTTTACTTAAAGTTACTGAACTAAGTACTTAATGTACTTAATGGTAGGCAGCGGCTTGGCTCTGCCCCTGGCATTGCTGACGTCCATGAGCGACAGTGACCCCTTGTCATCAGACGGGCGGTATGCTAGTCTGCCTACAAAGGCAATAAAAAAAAAATGACAATATTTTCTCCACATCTCGTCTCGGTCATATATAAAATGCGTAAAACAAATCGAACACATCGAACTGACCGATACCAAAGCCTCGACTTGAATAAAAAAAGATTAAAGGCTCGCAATAAAACGTAATGCAAATTTTAAGCTTTAGCCCGAAATTCGAATAAAAAAAAAACCGAAACCAAATGAACCGCCCGAGTGATAATGGCCAAAGCGGTCTGACGCGAAATTGCGCTGGCTCTTTGCATTTATAGCACCGAAAATGAAAAGTCGCAAATTAAAAATAGAATGGAAGGTGAGCGCAAAGATAAATGATGTAGGGTTCACTAGAATTCACATGGATACTTCGCTGAAAATCTTTTAAACATAAAAAACTTCACAGGTGTCAAGGGACACCCGGATGGAACGAAGTTCCTTTCGATTAATTAGTGAAGGAATTGTAATTTTTTTTTAAGTTATAATAATAAATTACGGCATTATGAAGAAGAAAAAAACAATACTATGAACTAAATTACTATTGTTGAAACGCTATCTCGAGAAACTGTACTCATTACGCGGACCAATCGGATACGAGCAATGTCACGCGATAAGCGCCTACACGT
Source organism: Bombyx mandarina (assembly GCF_003987935.1). The sequence continues at coordinate 1,766,749 of NW_021011519.1, read as the reverse complement.
TGATTGGTCAGAATGACGGATCTAAAAAGTGTCGTGACAACTTTTCGTAAGATTTTTTCCGTCTAGCCCCCTTTCACAACGCGCGATAAAGAACTTCGTTCCAAAACTTCGTTCCAATATCTACATAATCAATTTATTTTAAATTATCATGTTGAATTTGAATTCGAATGACAGAATAATTTTGCGTGCTGATGCCAATGTCGCGGATAAAATTGGAATTATTACTCATAGATTAAGTATTGAATATTGTTCATAATGAAGAAACGAAAATTAAATTAAGTAAGATTAATTGAAAAGCTGCTAGAAAAGTTTTTTTTTATTACTTAGATGTGTGGACGAGCTCCCAGCCCACCTGGTGTTAAGTGGTTACTGGAGCACATAGACATCTACAACGTAAATGCGCCACCCACCTTGAGATATAAGTTCTAAAGTCTCAGTATAGTCACAACGGCCGCCCCACCCTTCAAACCGAAACGCATTACTGCTTCACGGCAGAAATAGGCGGGGCGGTGGTACCTACCGGCGTGGACTCACAAGAGGTCCTACCACCAGTAAAAAGTGTTTCAGTTTAGTAAAAGTATTTCAGCAATTATCAAAAATAATCTCGATACGCCGCTTTTTAAAAGCAAACAATAATTATCTTTAGTTATGTCTTAATTAGCTACTTGCGATTTGAGTTAGCCTTTGTATAGGCAATGTCTTTTAATTAATTTATGAGGAAGCGTTAAAAATATACCTTACATAATGGATATTGAGTTCAAATGTAAACCCCTACATTGATCACCCTCAAATTTAATTTTGAATTTAGGTGGCACCACTATGATGTCTATTTCTGCCGTGAAGCGGAATGCATTTCTATTTGAAGGATGAGGCAGTTCTTGTACTGTACAAGATGAGTCTTAGAACTCATTATGGGAGGCGGAATTAACGTGCTCGATATCTATGAGTTTCGGTGACCACTTAACACCAGGTGGGCCGTGAGCTCATCCACCCATTATTATTATTGCAATTAAAAAAAGAGACATACAAGACAAGTACAAGTTCACCAGACTCCAAACCATCATCGGGTTTCGAAGTTCGAGCCTTGAGAATAAAGTTTAGGATAAATATTTCTTAAGTTGGTGTTTTACTGGTGGTAGGACCTCTTGGGAGTCCGCACGGGTAGGTACCACCACCCTGCCTATTTCTGCCGTGGAGCAGTAATGCATATCGGTTTGAAGGGTGGGGCAGCCGTTGTAACTATACTTGAGACCTAAGAACTTATATCTCAAGGTGGATGGCGCATTTACGTTGTAGATGTCTATGGGCTCCAGTAACCACTTAACACCAGGTGGGCTGTGAGCTCGTCCACCCGTCTAAGCAATAAATAAAATAAAAAGTTGATATAAGGTTTTATTTCATTATAATTATTTGTTAGTAGGGCGAACTGATAATTTATTTTTATAAGAAATTTAACGCTACTTTAAATCCACATTGAACGTTTTATCGGAACGTCTCAGAAGCCGGACAACAATAAAGATTCAAATCGAAGCGACCCGAGAGCCTCTTCGCCTCTTCTGGAGTCACAAAACACTAGAACGACGAGGTAATTAAATTTAAACACGAATTATCGATCGATTTTAGATAAAAAGAAGAAAAAAAGACAATAATTAATTCGCACCGGTGACAGAGATGTATTAAAATATATAGTTATTTGCCAATCGATAGATTTGCCAACAAAATTTTGTTAGAGTTGGTCTAACATCAGACTTTGGTTAAATAGAATTCCAATAAACTGCGGTATTGTTGTTACTATGGTTCATATATCACACGATTCCTTTAAGAATGCGTAGATACGATATATTTCAAAACACACACACGCACACACACACACACACACACACACACACACACACACACACACACACACACACACACACACACACACACACACGCACGCACACGCACGAAGCACACACAGCGTTTGCATTTGAGTAATCCAAAAATAATCTAGAATTTTCTAATTTAGATGTTTTTTTTTTATTGGATTGATTGCTGTCTAAAATATAAATAGTATAAATTAATATTTTTATAAAAAATTAAATAATAAATGTAACAAAGTTACATCTATGCTTTGTTATACATCTTTGTAAGTTCAGGTAGAACCCAGATTGGACCGCTGAGTTTTCGGTGGTGGCGTCCTTGAATATTTAGGCTGACAACCGGCTTTGAGGCTATTCAAAACGTTTAAAGCTGAATAAAAAATAAATTGAAGCTTTAGAATTAGCCAGATAAATTCAAAACAGTTTAACCAGAATCCCAAGCTATTTGTTGAAGTGAAAATAAAAAGGAAAATTCACTTTGTATTTTTACGTTCGTAATTTCGGCAGATATATACTAAATGTATAGTCCGAATAAGTATTTTGTTAGGTTTAAAACATTGGTTATGTAAGAGGTTAAGACTTTGTATTTTCGAATTCAGAATGTTTCGCATCCTAGAGATGGATTGGCGACCTCAAAGTCAGAAGATAAATTTTTAAGGTAAATGCGCATAATACATATTATTATGCTCACAAATAACTACTTAATTATAATTACGTATTTCGTATTATGGACACGGGTAGGTATGCCTTCCTGCCTATTTCTGCGATGAAACTGTCCAGCTTTCTCCTTTGAAAAGTAAGGCAGCGGTAAAGAATATTATTAAGTGTTCGACTTGGCAAGGCAGGTGATGATATTAATTCCCGCTGTCTGTGGGCTAAGTGACCACTTAATACCGGGTTAACCGTGAACTCTCTTACTCGCCGACAGCGGTTCAATAAACAAATGGATATTTTCATTAAAATATACGTTCATTACGTAATATACGCTTATTACATATACGTAAGATATTCCGAATAAAATACGACATGTACAAACTAATTGATATTGCTAAAATTTCCGATGAAAAATATCATTTGTTGGTTGGTAAATTACCTTTTTTCTGTCTGCATGACGTTCATATTATATATTCGCAAGCACAATTATAAATATCAAATGAGAATACAAAATGGCGTCGAAAAAAAAGTATAATCAAAATAAGAACCACAATTCAGCCAGTAACGTTCTATTTTAAAGTTTTTTTTTTAATTTTAAACGATGGAAATTGCTCACTGCTTCCCGCCCAGAGAGGGAAACACTTAATAATACTCAAAGCGATACGAGCTGACGTTTAATACTTTCAAATATGAAATACCGGCTCTGCATGTTGCATTTTGTTTGTGGAAATTATTATTACAATTATACTTTCATATTTTATTTAGTGATGTTTTATTATTTTGTTTACTTTGAGAATTGTTGTCGTTGTATTGTTGTTCTGAAATCTTTCACAAGAACATAAACAGATATCTTTTGCTTCCGTAATACGGCAGTTAATGATTGTATTGTTTGAATTGTACTTGTATAATCCTTCCTAAATAACAGATTATTGTAAGCTCGCGGTAGGTACCATTATCCATAAATTTCAGTTTTCATTATCATGTCTCATATTCACATTATTATGTCTATGGACTCTAGAACCAATTAACACCGGGTGGCTCCTGAATTCACCAACCTAGTCGTCGTTGCGCTTAGTTACGGCCGGAGTTCCGCAGGGGAGCGTCCTGGCACCATTCCTCTACGCTCTCTACACTAACGACATTTCCACGCTCGAGGGCAACCTCCAAGCGTGGGAAGCCGACGTGAAGTTAGCGCTGTTTGCCGACGACAGCGCCTACTTCGTGTCATCCAACTTCCCTTCTGCGGCCATTTCGAGGATGCAGAGGTTATTGGACTTACTACCCCAATGGCTGGACCGATGGAGGGTCGCGGTCAACGTGGGGAAGACTGCGGCTATTCTCTTCGGTCCGGTCCGTACAACAGTCGTCCCGGGACAGCTCAGTCTCCGTGACGCTAATGTCGAGTTTAGATCCAGCGTCCGGTACTTGGGGGTCAATATCGACCGGAGTTTGAGGATGACCGACCACGCCATGTCGGCGTTGGCCGCTCGCTACGCGAGATTCCTCCTCCGGCCGGTCTTGACCTCCAGGTTGCCGGTCAGGACTAAGCTCGGCATTTATAAGACGTATGTCCGTTCCCGTATCACGTACGCAGCTGCGGCCTGGTATCACCTCATCCCACAGGGTATGCGGGCGAGGTTACAGGTCCAGAAAAATCTGGCTCTTCGCGCGATAGTAGGAGCAGGGCGTTACGTCAGAAATGCCGTAATCGCCTGGGATCTGGATGTGGAGTCGCTCGAGGAGTTCATCCGGAGGCTAGCTCGTAATCTTTATGAGCGGGCTGATGGTGAAAAAAATAGAATAGGACACAGAGGACAGCAGCCGGCGCCAGGGTGACTCCGCTGCGGGCATCACTCCGCGCAGATCATCAGCCCATCGTTATTATATATATGTATTTATATTTTGTCGATGCTATGCAGCCGTACACGATGCGAACAGCCCTTCCCATCTCATCGTCCTGCACCCATATCACCCCTGCCCTGTGTAGCAGGGAGCGTCTGCCCGGGCAATGTGGTTTGCCCCGAGGCCCGTTCCGTACCACCGTCAGGGGGTACGACGACCCCTCTTGCTTCACCAACCTAGTGCTATAAAATAAAATAAAACTGTGCGAAAACAATAAATCCTATCTCGATGTACTCAATCAATCAAACAATAAACAATTTATTCTGATCTTTTAAGACTGTTGATTTAATTTTTATATATTTTACAAAATTCGTCTCAGTTCATTGTGCCTATTCGCATAAGCCTCCTTTGAATCTCGATGTAATACTGATAATTAATGTAAAACATTAACGACCCAACAAAAGTAACAGTACGTAAATCATGTACACTTGCGAACTTTATTAAGACGATACCGATTTTAGAGCTACACAACGCGACACCAGAAGAGCCTTAAAGACATTATAATTTATATTCGCACGTACCGTATGTATCTCGATGGAATTACTCGCGAACAACTTCGGTAATTAGGTACTTTTCCAGTTTAAGACAATGCGAGGCGAGTGTCTAATTACTGCTACGTCACAACAGCTCGTAGTGAATGTTTTAGCGAATGTTTAGTTTTAAGCAATTGTGATTTTGTTAAACAAACAACTTCTTTATCTTACTTTGATAAACAAACGCTACTGTAACTAGTAAATAACTTATATCTTCTTGACGTGTTTGTAGAAATTGATAATGTTTTTTTTTTTAATTTTTTTTTTATTGCTTAGATTGGTGGACGAGCTCACAGCCCCCCTAATGCTAAGTGGTTACTGGAGCCCATAGACATCTACGACGTAAATGCGCCATCCACCTTGAGATATCAGTTCCTTAAGGTCTCAATATAATTACAACGGCTGCCCCGCCTTTCAAACCGAAACGTATTACTGCTTCACGGCAGAAATAGGCGGGGTGGTGGTACATATCCGCGCTGACTCACAAGAGGTCCTACCACCAGTACATTTCAGTCTTCCAGTACATTCCACAGCCCATATTTTTCAATTGAACAGTTCAGATAGCAACGCATGCATACGATTGCGGAAACTCTCAAATGTGTTCACACACTGATGCGTTCTTTTAATTCTGAAACATGAAAATTGTCTTATGTTACTATGATATGATCGAAATGGGTTTAAATAACCAAAGACTTGCAATCTATCTGATGTTTAGTGATCACCGGAGCCCATAGGCATCACAGCGTGAATGCCACTCGCTTTGAGATATTAGATCTGAGTCTCAATAGTATTATAACAACGATTATCGTACTCTTCAAATCGAACGAATTACTGCTTCGCGACAGAAATGCGCAGAACAATGCTACTTAGCCGCGTTACCTCACAATGTATTCAAATTTGTAATTCAAAAAATGAAGTGAAAGCTTCTTTAGCGTCATTGTGATTCAATGGTCGATGAAATGAAAAAGCTAAAGTAAAAAGAGATGGACACATAAATTCCTAACATCAACACCATTCCTCTCGTCGATTACGGCGAAGAGGTCGACCAACGAACTAACCCATAGACACAACGCACTGAGTTTCTCGCCGGATATTCTCAATGGGTAGCAATTCCGATCCGGTGGTGGATTCGGCGAAGCACCGCTCTTGCTTGGGCGGATGTTAGAACAGTATCCTTTCACGGTGAAGGAATAACATCGTGTTATAAAAATCAAACCGACAAAATTATAATTTACGTAATTGCGCAATGAAGGGTGGGGCAGCCGTTGTACTATACTGGGACTTTAGAACTCATATCTCAAGGTGGGTGGCGGCATTTACGTTTTAGATGTCTATGTGAGCTCATCCATCCACCTATAAAATAAAAAAATAAAAATAATGTTCAAATGAAATACATTGGTATACTGCATATCTATATATTTTGTAAATAAAAAGCTAATAAATGTGCTAGATGAGGTTAAATCATGAAGCCGACTTCCTTGAACAGTTGTAGTTGTTTATATGCACGCATTGAAACTACCAAACACTTAATAATTTTTTTTATGAATATAATAACAAAAAATAGGCCGAAAAAGAATGGTCATTTGATAATAATGATATAGCTAAACAAGAGACTGAAGCACGTACATTAATATCCAAAACAGAAAAACGTGACTCAAGCGAAGATAACGACAGTTTTAGTATATTTATTTCAGTTAATTTATTTCCTTTCTCCATACTTTTGTCTAGAAGGGATCGCTCTTATCGAAATAAAACTGGAAATTGTGCTTTTATGTAAATACAACGTTTTGCTTTGCAATAAACGTTTTTTTTTATGTCGCATAAAGTATAGATATTCAAATACATACAAGTCTAATTTCAATGATTAATAGTATCTACATAGTATATAGTACTAGTACTAGTATATAGAAGATTGCACAAAGTGGGAATGAGTTGCTCGCTCCGGGCATTTCAATATTGTAATAATTGTTATGTTATAATACTCATTGTAAAATGAATATTAAAAAAAAAAATTATTAATTTTTATCTAATATTAAAAAAAAAAAAAAGACATGCCCGCTGAGTTTCTTGCCAATTATTCTCAGGACGGAGGCTAGTTTTTGTGAATTGGCGGTAGTTCTTTTGACGTTCAACAAGTATGTACTTTCATTTATGTTGAATAAAATTTTTTTGTTTTGATTTGATTTGATTTCATATTGTTCGATTTCCACGAGACATGGGCATAATTAAAATTATATGTATAAACAAGTTAAAATTTTTACCTATATTTTGCGAAAACCAGTGAACCAAGCTCTCGGCCCACGTGCTGCTCACTTATTACAGGGGTCCATGGACATCACAACGTAATACCGCTAGACACCTTGAAAATTGAAGTCTACGTCTCAATTGATTAGTATGTTAAAATTTTTGCGGGTCTGATTTTTATTGCACCATATTATTCCTTCGTGGTAGAAGTCATTCATGTGCGTGATGATTCGTATTTCATTAGAATTTTTTTACTGGTGGTAGGATTTCTTGTGATTCCGCGCGGGTAGGTGCCAAAGCCCTGCCTATTTTTTCCGTGAAGCAGTAATGCGTTTCGGTCTGAAGGGTGGGGCAGCCGTTGTAACTATACTGAGATCTTAGAACTTATATCTCAAGGTGGATGGCGCATTTACGTTATAGATGTCTATGGGCTCCAGTAACCACTTAACAGCAGGTGGGCTGAGAGCTCGTCCACCCATCTAAACAAAAAAAAATTAAGGCTATCTCTCAATTGAGTAGTAATTACGTATGTTAAAACGTCTAATCTTTTAGGCCACGACGACATCAGCTCTACAACAATTCTTATTAAATTTAACAAAAATATTTTAAGTTCTTTCATCTCCTTCCCAGGTACAAAGTCCGGTGCTGGTCGTCGAGCTATCACTGGATCGACTCGAAGGCACTCAGCTGCGGGCGTTGGGTCTTCTCTCGGTATTTGGATTCAACGTGACGTACTCTGTGAGGGGACCGACTGATTCCGCAGGACCTGCTTCGTGCAGTGCTATAGAATGCCGACTACTAGGTCATTGTTACGCCAGCCAAGATTACCAGTGAGTTTATAAAAAGTTTTATAAGCTAGTACACAGACGCGCGATCGACTTTTTATTTATTGTTTAGATAAGTGGACCTAATTATTCCGCCACCTACCTTGAGATATAAGTTGTAGTGTCTCAGATCTTACAATACAATGGCTGCCCCACCGTTCCAACCGAAACGCCTTACTGCATCACGGCAGAAATAGACAGGGTGGTGGTACCTATCCGTGCAGACTCACAAGACGTCCTATACCAGTAATAAGCAGGCCACATAAGGAAAAGCGGGTGCTCTCTTGAGACAGTCACAATGCAAAGAGACATCGTTCTTGGGTCGGACAACTATCTTGGGTTAAACTAACCAAACCAGTTAAAATACACAGGAATTTTTTTATGAAAAATGTACGAATAATTTTTAACTAGCAATTATCTATTTTAAATTTTCTATGAAGATTTCATGAGATAAAAAAATTTTAGAACTATACCACTGTACCGTGGTAGATTACAATCTAGATAGGCGTTAGACCAAAATTATTCTGTGTTTGCTTGGATATAATTGTTTTTATAACATTTTTATAATTCGAATAAATGCAAATTACGTACCTATTGATAATTTTGCGATACAATCTTTGTATTTCAGTACAATAAAATTTATGAAAAAAAAATCGCAAGATTACTGATTATGCTATGTAAATAAGTGTTCCTTTGAGGATAGATTCAGTAATTTAAGTCTTATTTATACAGTTGAATACAGATTAGTGGGTCTCGTGGTTCTAAGTAAATGTCAAACAACTCTCAATATACCTAGTAGTAATAACCCGCTTTAGATGAATTCTGGAGCAGTTACCATCTCATATCTCAAGGTGGGTTAGTGGTATTAGGGTTCGAATTCTATGCGCTTCTATAATCACTTTTTACTGGTGGCAGGACCTCTTGTGAGTCCGCACGGGTAGGTACCACCACCCCGCCTATTTCTTCCGTGAAGCAGTAATGCGTTTCGATTTGAAGGGTGGGGTAGCCGTTCTAACTATACTGAGACCTAAGAACTTATATCTCAATTTGGGTGGCGCATTTACGTTGTAGATGTCTATGGGCTCCAGTAACCACTCAACACCAGGTGGGCTGTGAGCTCGTCTACACATCTAAGCAATAAAAAAAACTTAAAACCATCCGTGAATCCATTTACCAGTTGGAACATGAAAAAAAAACTGAAAAATTCACATCTTCACTAAAGCCAATATAAATATTTAAGTCTCATTCAGTAATTACAAATCGATTCTTGTTCTAAATTAATTTAAAATCAACGAAACCTTTAATATTTAAATCAGACGGCGGCTACTAATTTCGCCTTTTTGAAGTCCCTGTCCCGAAAGTTAATCTTTAAAACGCGGAGATAAATCAGAAAATTCTCTCTCAAACTCGTTTGCGTAGTCAATAGACCGAGCTAAATTTAGTGCTGATGGGATACAACGAAAAATGAAGCTGGTGACAAGCGCCGTCATCAATACACTGACAAAATTTAGTACATTTTCATTCAACTATTCGCGTGATGCGATAGTGTGAAAAATAAATAAATAAAAAGGGCCGCAGTGGGTATTTCCGCGCGGTTATTTCGTTAAATTTATCGCTTAGCTCGCGCTATTTTCCACGTCGCAGGAAATTTTACTGCTCTTGCTTCGAGGGTTACTCGGGCGTGGACTGCGGCGTGGGCCCCCTGTGTCCGCGGACCTCGAATATGTGCAAAAACGGCGGCACCTGCAGGTAAGCAAATTCAAGAATATTTTAAACTGTCGAGAGGACTTTTGTGTTTCCCCTCGGCGTTCGTTTACGATGCGGTCGTCCATTTCCCGAAATGTCGTGCAATTTCCTCAGAATAACGAATTCCGGGCGATCCGCAGCGGAATTCCTCTTAAACCTTTGTCGATAGAAACTTTCACTAACGACTCGAATGCGTGATATTTTTAAACGTTTCCGTTCTTTTTAAAATGGGTTGCTCTTAGGTAGTTTTTGACGTGACAACGTCTTATAATTCGATGGAGCCGGCTGCACGCACGAATAAACAGGACTCATGCGGCGTTACCTCGCTCTGAGGCGTTCTATTTAAGGCTTGAAGTGCAAGCGAGAGCGCGCAACGAGCGACAAAGAAACACAATCGGCCTCCGCGTTTGGCAGCGTTCGACATCTGTCTCTTTTCTATTTGAGTGAGCGATGCATCCGCGTGGTCAGCTGCTATACAATAACACATTTACATGTTTTCGTCAAGTATGAAGTTCAGTGAAAAGTGAATGTGGTGTCAATTGTTTATAGCAACGATAATTGCGATAATTGAAAAATGAAACCATTCTATCAGTATTTTCTTATGACGCGTTGTCACGTTCAACTATCGTCAGTAAACCGACTTTACAGACAACCGATTTTTTTTTCCTACCTAAGCTGATAGCTTTAAGAGGCTGTTTCAGCGTAACCTTAACTAGTAGGTGAGCTTACGGGGCTCAAACCTGAAGACGTTGCTAACACGAACCCTAGCAAGAGCCGTGCTTCGCAGAATCTATCACCGGATCGGAAACGCGATCCACTGAGAAGATCCGGCGAGAAACTCAGTGGGCTGTGTCTGTTGGTCTTAAGTAGTGAAGTGGCACTCTGTTATTAGCACTAGCAACATCGCGAACTTCGTTTCTCAAAGAATAAGACCTTATGCTAAAGGCGTCCGAGAAGGTAACGGTAACACAATATTCTCGGCGGGAACTTTCCTCAGTACATATAAACAGAATTTCCTTTACATTGTGTACAGTGAACCTTTTCGGATATTATTACTCGGACCCCTAGGCCCAGGTTTACTTTGGGTAACGAGAAAACGGCTTATAACAAGTGAATCTGATTTCTTTGCTTCATCAGTTCCACAAACACCTTAGAGAACGCTGTTATTACAAAACATTTCTTTCTTATCAACGCTTTCGTTAAAAAAAACAATATATTACAACATTAATAATTTTGAGATTTTACAGACAAATGGGCCCCGCCGCCGTGAGCTGCATATGCGCCCCTGGATATACAGGAGATTTCTGTGAATCAAAAATAGAATCACCAGGTAATTCGGTTTCTTATTATAACCTTATCTAGTAGATTATTTTTTCTTAGTAGATTTTAGATCCGATTCCAATACTTTACTTCCCAAACATAAGGTACTACATTTCGGTATATTTAGAATCTACTATCATTCTAAATAGATAGTTTGAAATTATATAGAATAGTTGAAATTGTTCTAAGTAGTCCAAAAACCGGTATATCATTGAGCGTATATTATCACGCAAAGGCATAACTTCTGCTCATAACTGCTTCACGGCAAAAATAGGCAGAGTGGCAAAAATAGGCAGAGTATCTATCCATGCGGACCCAGACCATGACCAGTAGAAATCGTCGATTCAATTTCAATAATTCCCGTCTACTAGGTGCTTTTAGATAAACATGTGGTTCTTTTCGACATAATATTAAGAGTGACTGATAAAAATCGACAATCAGCAATCATTATTTAAAATTCAGAAAACTTCCACCCATATAAACTCCAAGGAACCCCAAGGAAGCCAACGATCGTCAATCCTTTACCTATAATCTAAGACAATATATCTGAGATCGAACCATTTATCGTAATTATACGAGCCATTTCGCCCGATATGAGGGCCATTTACAAGAAATTAATAAAGATTTTGTACGATAGAGCCTCTCGCGATCACCAGACAATAACTTATTGGGTATTGAGCTGGATATAATAGTGTAAAAAGCATTTAGGTTCTCCTATGTTAAACACTTCACGTATGGAATTATTAGTTTGGAAGGGGGTGAGATGCAAGAATAATAGCACTTAATATCAAATACCACCTCATCAATGTGCCTGGAACCAGCCGTTCTATATTGTTGCCATACCTACTACATATATAAATTTACATAGGTACTTTATATGTATTTACCGAAATTTAAATATATTATTGTGTCTTCCGAATGAATTAGGGTTTTTTGTGAAATTTAGTAATAAAGGATGTATGCTCTACATACCAGATGTGTTTAAAATTTTTTGACAATCGCAAATAACGTACTGATCAAAAAATGCTAAAATTTGAAATTTATGGCGGCAATATTTATCTATGGCGGAACTATGTATAACTATTCCGTTTTTTAGACATGAAAACTTGAGAAAAGATGGTACTGCGAACATGAACTTATTCACACACCGTGTCGCTATTATTCATCTTAGAAATGAACAGTAAATGTATTTGGATAGGGAAAAAGAATAAGTGATATTACCACGAACAAGTAATTAGCAAATAGTTATCATAGCTCCAAAACAGATCGACGAGATTCTTTTTAAGCTATATTGAGCTGCATCTATGTGTCATACAGATTATTATGACGATGAATATATGAAAATAATATAGTAAATACAGAATATTTTCTTAAGAATTAAATAATAGTTTTTTTGCCATCTACATGCACATAAAATCAAGTGGTGAGCGTATCATGATATATATCAGGATATATGTCCTCTCGTATATCTGCGAACCCTCTTCAAAAGTAAATCACTTTATTTCGAGAATGTTTTTATTGTACACATCTCACTGAGCCCAAATAGGTTCTTATATTGCCCATCATTCTCCTTAACAACCATAAAATTCATGAACGTCGCATTTCAATCGGGAACGGATTTAAAAGAAATTGATAAAAATCCGGTTTCATTCAAGGAAACATCTATTTGAGTATTAGTGAGATAAGCTACTGAGCCAGTTATGCTAATTAGTGCTCATCGGCTACTGAAGTCCACAGGCATCAAAACACACATGCCGCTTCCTTCACCTATGAGTTCGAAATCTCAACTGTTGTATGACTTGTTGTTCGATTTAATTGTTTTTATTGCTTAGGTGGGTGGAAGTACTCACGGCCCACGGTGTTAAGTAGTTACATGGATAAGTGGTCTCCTTCACGGCAGAAATAGGCAGGGTAATAGTACCTACCCGTGCGGACTCACAAAACGCCCTACTACTAGTAATTACGCGATAATTTTGCAAGTTTGATTTTTACTACATGATTATTCGTTCACCGAGGAAGTAAATCGTGACTGTTCTGTGTATAGCGACTATCCGCTGACCTTCCTTCAGACCAAAACGCATTACTGCTGGTAGGACCTCTTGCGAGTGCGTGGTGGTACCACTGACTATTTCTGCCGTGAAACGTAATGCGTTTCGGTTTGAAAGGTGGCGTAGCCGTTGAAACTCTGCTTGAAACCTTAGAAGTTATATCTCAAGGTGGGTGGCGCATTTACGTCGTAGATGTCTATGGGCTCCAGTAACCACTTAACACCAGGTGGGCTGTGAGCTCGTCCAACCATGTAAGCAATAAAAAAAATGTTTCGCAGCAAAATAGGCCAGTGACATAACCTGATACTAAACAACCAACAGCAATNGGTGGCGTAGCCGTTGAAACTCTGCTTGAAACCTTAGAAGTTATATCTCAAGGTGGGTGGCGCATTTACGTCGTAGATGTCTATGGGCTCCAGTAACCACTTAACACCAGGTGGGCTGTGAGCTCGTCCAACCATGTAAGCAATAAAAAAAATGTTTCGCAGCAAAATAGGCCAGTGACATAACCTGATACTAAACAACCAACAGCAATGGAGTCATATTTGTATGGTGGACTAGTCGTTATACAAAACAATTGGGACTTCGATCTTACGCTTTAAAGAAGGAGACAGTAGTCAAATAATAATGTCTATAAGCACCTGTAGCCACCTATCACTAAATAGATCATGAATTTACCCGATCCACTTAAAGCAATAAATAAAAATCTTTATACTGTTGCAAAACGACTTTGACTGTTCAAACAGGAATACTTTTGCCGAACTTAGTAAGTACGTACCTGGTAATGTTAGAGGTGGAATGAATTTAGGAGGGAGAAGGTAATTTAGGTGAGGACATTAAGAATGAGCTAAGGGAATTTGACAGCAGCTTGAGATAGTCGGATCACATGCCGGTGATACCGGTATCTCTATACTATATAGCCGAACAGACTATAATTGGCTGTAAAGATTCTCTGGCTTCAAATTATGATATAATTAGATACTTTTTATATTACATATTTTTGATTAAATTTTTTTAATAAATTTACTCAATAGAGACAAAAAAAATTAACACGCCCTGTGTGTTTATAATATAACATATTAAATACATCTTTTTTTCAGAATGCGATATAGAAGAGTGCTCCGAAGGTTGTAAGGGTGGGGCCTGCGATTGTAATCCAAGAGATACGGACGCCGGTAAGTTTTAAATAATATTTGATTATTACGTGAAAGAAGTGGAAATGGTAAAAAAATAATGTAATTCCAGTGAATGTTGATGTATGTATGATGTATGAACGCGTTAGTACCACTAACTGATCATTTTAGATTTAAATCGTTCATTGAAGAACTTTCAAATCCACTTTATTTCTGACTAGTTAAAAATTCGAATCATAAGATTAAATAATATTAGAATTATAAGATTAAATAATAGATTACATTACATATTATATATTAAATATTGTAGATTATATTATATACTTAAGTATATATATCTCAAAGATTAACATTATTGTTTCAGTATCGGCACGCTTCGAAACGAGACTGCTAGTAATGGACCAACCAAATATTAACATATCACAGGAAATCGTGGAACAGGTAATTAGTGCAGTAAATTCACCATACCAAGTGTAATGTTTATTAAAGGCTTATTAAGGAACCAGGTCGTTTACATTGTACGCTCACAAGTGGAAGTTTCCGCCGTACCACTCATTTATATCGTAACGCGAATTTGCATAGACTGAGTAGTAATGACACAAATANATGGACCAACCAAATATTAACATATCACAGGAAATCGTGGAACAGGTAATTAGTGCAGTAAATTCACCATACCAAGTGTAATGTTTATTAAAGGCTTATTAAGGAACCAGGTCGTTTACATTGTACGCTCACAAGTGGAAGTTTCCGCCGTACCACTCATTTATATCGTAACGCGAATTTGCATAGACTGAGTAGTAATTACACAAATAAAACTTTTTACGGGTTTCATTTTTACACGCTTTATATTAGCTTCACTTGTATGTATTTGAAGTCGTCGTGGCCTAAAGGATAAGACGTCCGGTGCATTCATATATAGCGATGCAACGGTGTTTGTATCCCGCTGGCGTGTACCAATTTTTCTAATGAAATACGTACTTAACAATTGTTCACGATTGACTTCCACGGTGAAGGAATAACATCGTGTAATAAAAATGAAACCCGCAAAATTATAATTTGCGAAATTACTGGTGGTAGGACCTCTTGTGAGTCCGCACGGGTAGGTACCACCGCCCCGCCTATTTCTGCCGTGAAGCAGTAATGCGTTTCGGTTTGAAGGGTGGGGCAGCCGCTGTAACTATACTGAGACCTTAGAACTTATCTCAAGGTGTGTGGCGCATTTACGTTGTAGATGTCTATGTGTTCCAGTAACCACATAACACCAAGTGGGCTGTGAGCTCGTCCACACAACAAGGCAATAAAAAATAAAAATGTTTGTATGCTTGTAACTGATTCCTTTAGACGCGATTTTGACCCACTTAAACGGCCAGATTTCATTCAAACTTTGTAGATTTATCGAGGACCGATGACAATACACTAATTTGATAAGATTATTTCATGATTTAATTTGCAAAATAAGATTTTTGCCAATTTATATATTTTTTATCTATCGATACGGCAGGAATTGATGTTAAAGTACTTAATAGTTTTAAAAATACACTTTTATAGAAAATTTTACTAAAAAATGAAAAATAAATAATAGTTTAAAAAAAAACTAAAAAACACGCTTTATCATTATTTCAAGAATATCTCAAAAAGCACCCCACGCATTTTTTACAATAAAATATATTTTACACTATTTTCAATTAAAATTTATTTTCTATTTTTTAGTTGAAATTTTTTATAAAGCGTCTTTTTTAGTTTTTTAAACTATTATTTATTTTTCATTTTTTTTTATTGCAAGACGCTATTCCTTCAACGTGGAAATAATTCGCGAACATAAATTAAGTATGTATGTCATTGGAAAAATTGTCTTATCCGCGACGGGGCAACGCAAATCCTCGAAACATGTCGCATTCCCTGGATTCACTCTCGGTGCTTTTAGTCCTTTCAAGCACCTGTCACCGTCCTCGTCGAACCGGTCGACGAAAGGCGAACTAGCTCATAAACACAACCCACTGAGTTTATCGTCGGATATTTTCAGTCGCGATTCCGATACGGTGGTGGATTCTGCGAAGCACTGCCCTAGCTAGGGCTAATGTTATCAAATTCTTTCAACTTGCGCCCGTGAGCTCACGTACCCGTCCGGGCGTAGCTGGAATAGCCTCTTAGGCTACCAGCGAATAGGTGGGGGGAAAAAAAGGAAAAATTGGTACCTGCCTGCCGGGATTCGAACACCGGCACAGTCGCATCGCTCGCTCCGAGTAGGTACACCGGGCGTCTTATCCTTAAGGCTACGGCGTCTTCAAAACGATTTTCTAAACAGATTGTAATTTTTGTCTCAATAGTCGGCTGTATTGTGGGCGATCTTTATAAAGTTGTCGACTACCTAACTCACTATTATCGGATGTACATGAATGTTTAAACTTAAATATTTCATATATTTCGAAAGTATTTTCGCTGCCTAAAAAGAACTGTGTTTTATTATATTTTATATTTGCTCAAACTTGTACAAACAGATTGACTTATTATATTTTAAAAATATTATCTCAAACTTATTTTTCCAGATTACTAATTATCTTAAATCTTCGAACATTACATTAGAAGATAATATTGAAATTTTGAATATAAGGTAAGTAGTAGTTTAATAAAATAATACTTAATTCAAATTTCCAATATATTAAAGCGATACTTTAATAAAACTGCTGCTAAGCTATTCAACATCGATCATCTACCCACGAAGGATGCAAAAATGCACGTATTCTAAAGCTGAAGTTGCCTTTTTTTTTTATTTAAATTACCGATCACAAACAAGATTAGGTTTTCCAACCTCATGTGCCACACTTTAAGTCTTGTGTGTGGTTGGTGTACCTTGGAAATTCACCTAAGGATCTATTATAATTTAAAACAATTTTATTACAATTTTATTTTTATGTTAATAAAAAGGTGTTACCTTAGTAGGGTGTTTGAGAAATCGTGCCGACTTATACAATACAAATGAGACTTTGATATCTCAAGCTTAGTGACCGCCTTCGTGTTGATGAGTGACCCTTTTGCACGTCTCAACCAATAAACAAAAACCTGGTGACATTCAAACGTCAACTTAAATTTCTCTAACAGCTCAGTGGATACGAACCACGCTAGGACAGTGTGGCTTCGGATGTGGGCCGCCAGACGTGACGCAGGAACCTTGAGGACGGTGCTAGCCAGACTGGCAGCAATGAGGACTCGTACCGACAGACTCCGCTTGCTTCCCGCTACCCTGCACTTCGATATGCAACCAGCGCTCAACCTACACGTAAGTTCGAACTCATTCGAACACGTAACAATAGCCTTAGAATCTACAATAGACATAGAACAAAAAAAAAGGATGTGTGGTGTCGTGGGACACCGGATAGGAACGAAGTTCCTTATTCTAAAAATATAAATTTTAAGTTCTATTCGAGGTGTAAAGAAAATAAAATTGGAGGTTTCGCAACTACCCGCGATCATTCGGTAACATGCGAAATTATTGTGGTACACTTCATTCACGGTTGTTTGCATAAGAGTTAATGTATTGCGCAAACGAACGCTCTGAGATCGTGGTCAATTAATGATAAAAAAATATGTTATTTTTTGTACGTTATTACAAAGTTAAGTCGTACACTGTGTGCATTACTAATTTGTACGTTATTACAAAGTTAAGTCGTACACTGTGTGTATTATTAATAAAAAATCTTACGTTACGGACGTTTTTTCCCGGTTAGGGTACCCCTCCGCATCGTCCCATAAGGAACTTCGTTCCAATAAATACCATGCCGTCCGTGCCACGCATGACCGAACACTATGAAGGAAAGCCACATGTCGCAATCCTCAGCAGTGAGGGAACGATGAAGAAGAACACTTACATACTTAACTAAAACAGAATTGATAGTTAAGACTATTTTCTATGACTAAACTTTACTCGACTACTTTTAATACGGTGGCCAAATTGAAGATAGGAACATGAAATGACTCATCGGCTAGCCTAGCCTAGCCACCCAATGTGCCTTATCTCAATGCCATATCTGTTTTCGTTATTACTTCATGTTTGGCAAACTGAAAAAAATAATCACTTTAGGAACACTGATGAATTATATGTATTTAAAATCACTGATATCTTGCTTAAATATCTAATACAAAAACTATGTATACTGTAAACATATTCGTGGCAGACAATTTCATACAGATCGCGTGGTAATCTGGTTCACTAAGAACTAGATCAAAGGGCGATGTATGCTTGAATGAAAGACGCGTAGGCAGTTTGGCCGCGATTGTTTACAGGTCATTATCCTCTTAGGTTGAGCCCGTGAGCTCATCTACCGATCCGCGTGAAGTTGGAATACCCTCTTAGACTATTAACGATTGAGTAGGGAAAAAAGGAAGAAGCTATTCAGAGCTCAAGGGTGGGACAGCCGTTGTAACTATACTTGAGACCTTAGAACTTATATCTCAAGGTGGATGGCTCATTTACGTCGTAGATGTCTATGGGCTCCAGTAGCCACTTAACGCCAGGTGGGCTGTGAGCTCGTCCACCATCTAAGCAATAAATAAATAAAAAAGCTCAGTTGCAAACAGCTGTCATTATCAATAAAAGAAATATCGGCTCTGCGATGCTTGTTTGCGGCACACGCTCATCGCAATTTTATTAAGAAAACTTTAGCAACTAACTAACAGCATCCATTTAGCTGCTGATCAGCGAAACAATGGCTCATGTTACAGCCCATTTGAATAACAATAGCTCTCACCTAAACGAAAGTTCTGAGCCATCTTTCTCGCGCAACTGTGATTTACGACCATAAACTCGATAAATTGACTCACAAAAAACGTTAAGAATTATGAAGGAAAAAAAAAACTCTGAAAGCAAACTCTGAACGACCTATTAAAAACTTCATCGGGACCTTTGAACGTTTTTCGGGAAGAAATTGTGAAAATTAGATCGACACCAGCTAATATAATAATTATGTGTTAAATCGTTACGAAGTCTTATAATATATCGGTTCGAAACTACCCCAAGGTCTACTTCAGTAAAAAAAATTTTTGATCGTTTATTTCGATTCTAGTGTAGTGTTTATTTTATCTTATGTGTAAATATTAGTTATGGAATCAATTTTATTGAAGAATTTTATTTTAATTTTTAATTTTATTGCAGAAAAATTCTAAATTCTGCAGACTTATTTCTTAATAATTCTAATAGAAACCTATGTAATAAACTTACATAGGTTTTTAATAGTTTATTATTATGGGTGGATGGGGAAGCTTATGTCCAGCTTATCAGGTTGTGTAAGAAGTAAAATATTTTGATGTTTCATTTTGCCCACACTCCCGCATATCAAACTATACTTAGCGCCACTATTATCAGACAACAGACGCCCACTGCTGGATCCACTTCGATAAAGCGGCACGACACGAGAACCCTCTCATCGTGGCCGCCGGTAACTACATTCCCGATCCTGCGGACAGAATGGAAAGCAGTCGACGTCGCCCTAAACACGTCATCTCGGATCCTCCCGATCTACTAACGGTGCTTCTAGGTACCTCTAGCACCGGTCATCGTTCTCGTCGAACCCGTTGCTTGCGACGAAGAGCTCGGCGAGAAAATTAACCCTCAGACATAGCCCACTGAGTTTCTTGCCGGATCTTCTCAGTGGGTCGCCTTTTCGATCCGGTGGTAGATTCTGCTAAGCACTGCTCTTGCTAGGGTTCGTGTTAGCAACACCTCCGGTTTGAGTCCCGAGAGCTCCGCTAGAGTAACACTGATATAGCCTCTCAAAGCTATCAGCATATAGGTAGGAAAAAAAGAAAAGTAAGCTATACCATACGCACACCGGTCAAATATTTTTAATCATATCCACCTACCTAAAACTTGATTTTTTTTTACTTACTACGACATAATTATACGTAAATGTAGGCAGGCAGGCTTTAACGCAATATATCTATTATCTTTATAAACCACACAAATTTTAGCGCTTAAAAAAATATTTTATTATGATTAACTTTAAGAAAATAAAAATAAAAACATTACGAACATTCTAGGTTTTTATTAAACTTCAATGTGGTATAAGCAAAAGTTGGCAATGCAATTACCTTTTTCGGCAACGAAACTCTGTCCATCACTCGATATTACGTCTCTCTTACACTCTCCATTTTCTAACTTGAGTGAGTAAGATAGACAAATAATATCTAAGTACTATGAAAGAATCTACCCGTTTTATAGCGTCATCTTGTTATGTGGAATGTGGATGTATTGTGATAAAAAAAACTACGTACAACGAATGTCTGCTCAGAGCCATTTTATTTTATGTACTTTATATGCGAGTTTGATAAGTCGTTCTTATTAAAAATTCCGTCTAGATGTCATGAGTGGGACAGCCGTTCTACTGTTCATACTGAGACTGAGTAAAACTTTAGAACTTATGTTTTTTTTTAATAAAGGATTACTATTATATATAAACTATTATATAAATATATTTAAACTATTATATGTATGTATGTGTGAATATATGTATGTATGTATGTATATTTTTATATGTATATGTGATTTTGTATATATGTAGATATACTTTTTTTTGTATGTATTCGTAACCTAATATAAATTTCATTGCACCTACCACTATTTACTCTGTACTACCTTTGGTTGACTGGTAGAGAATGCCTTAGGCATTGAGTCCGCCAATGTAAATTTTACATGAAGTGTAATAAATAAATAAATAAAAAAAATTCAATTACTGTTGGCCCGGAGGCCTTTCTAGTTTCACCAGGACAGATGGGTGAGCAAAGGCTTAGGTCTTCGATAACCACTTAACACCGGGTGGACCGTAAGCTCATCCATCCATCTAAGCAATGAAAATGCCACTGAAACAAAATTACATGTTCTAAATTAATTTGACATTCGACATCAATCACTTTCTAATTAAGCTAGAGGATTTATCACGATGAACATTTGGCTTTTAATCAAAAGGAACAGGTGTGCTATAATAATCACATGGATACAGATGTACATATACAGATAATATGGGCAACAGTTATTAGCTACGTAGCTTCCAATATCGAACAGTATAAAAATAATTACAAAAAAATTTCATTGACGATAACCGTTTGCAAATTCTGATTTTAATAAAACAAAGCCTGTATTCTGCTCCAAAAAAAGCCTCCCAACTATCTGTGAAATCCACATAAAAATCCTTTCATTTTTTTCAGAATATATGCTCGAACGAACAACAAACAACAGACAGAAAATTATTCTAAAAATCGCTGGTTTATGTTCACTTCTTTAGTTCACTCTATTTTATTTGTTTCATTTAATGTACATGCACATTACATTGATTGTAATAACGACCCGGTCGCACTCACAGCGACTAACCAGTTCCTCTGTACTTACCCAGCTCTCTTTTTTCCTACCTATTCTAGTATCCTCGAGGGGATATTCTAGATTCACCGAGCTAGTAGGTAAGCTCATGGGGCTTAAACTGGGAGTGTTGCTAACACTGGCCCTAGCAGTGCTTCGCAGAATCTCCCACCGGATCGGAAACGCGACCCACTGAGAAGATCCGGCGAGAAACTCAGTGGGCTGTGTCTATGGATTAATTTACTCCTCGAGCCCTTCGTGGCAAGCGACGGGTTCGACGAGGACGGTGACCGGCGCTTGAGGTACCTAAAAGCACGGTTAATGGATTGAGAGGATCCGTAATGACGTGTTTAGGGCAACGTCGACTGTTTACCATTCGGTCTTCAGGATCGTGTATGTAATTACCAGCGGCCACGACAAGAGGGTTTTCATGTCGTGCCGCCTTCTCAAAGTGGCGCCAACTCTCCACCAACCAACTCTCTCTATTGTACTATTGGCCTTTCGATATTTTCGTGACCTTGCAAGCTTACCAATAGCAGCGAAAGACTTTTGCGTTTTTTAATTCAAAAGATATCATATCTTTAGCAGAATAATTACTATGCGAATTGAGGAATCAACCTTATGTTTCTAAGCTACGGCATTCAGGCCGTGATATCTCTGACCTCGGGCTATATGTTAACATCAGAGCCGCAATCGTGTCTCCATTTCATACTATAAAAAAGATGTCGTCTCGCCGACACGGCTGGCAGAGTTTAATTAATTTAAAAACGGGGATTTCTAAGTCTTTTCCAACGAGTTGGCTAACAGCCAAACCCGAGTCGCCAGATAGCGCATCGACCTGACTTAGCACCACTTTGAGAATAGTTTGCAACATTGTGGACTTTTCAAAATTTAACTAGTACATTTGTTGTTTGTGTGAGTGCACAAACGCACGCACTACGTATAGAAGTTCATAGGCAATGATACTGGTTTTCTCAATTAATATTCTTCTCAATTAATACATATTTTCTTCGGTTTATGCTTGTCGTTTTAAAGGGTTGCGAGTTCAATTAGGACCAGGCATATTGCTCGTAGAACTGATATTTTATAGAGATATCAAAATCAACAATTTCATAATTGAACTTTTTGTGTGTGAACAGACACTAAATTAAGGTCTTAATTGCATTACTACGAAAACTATCCTGCCACCCATGAGAATAATTTCGTGAGACGACAGCTGTTCGAATATGTAGCTATAGCTATGAGCTCCTCACTATTCAACGAGCCACAGAAGTCTTGAAGTAGTTAAACTAATATTATTCAATTCTAAATTTAATGAACAAAAATTCGAAGCCAAGCCATTTAGAGATTGTTTATACATGTAAACAGTGCTATTCTAGGCCAGCATTAAAAAACATAAACTTAAGATGAATTAAATTTGCAGGCATTAATCGTAAATCAACGTCCGGAAGTCTGGGAGGGTTCAGAGTTCATACTGAGCTGCATGGCTTACGGATCTCCACATATCGCCTTCACTTGGTACAAAGATGGAGTGAAAATCAATTTTAATGGAACAACAAGGTCAGTAATTTTTTAAGGTAGCCATTTGATTACATTGCCTTTTAATATCTCGCGCAAAATATGCATGTATGAGGTTTAAACACGCCTCTTCGGGAAAATCTCTCTCAATATTTGATTATCTCAACAGTTTCTCATATTCCACTTATATTTATTCAACCTTTGAATTAAAGTAAGCATTATTTATCGCTTTTAAGCCATTTGGTTATTTATCGAATACCCGTTGTGAATTCTGAAAAAAGTTTTCAAACTTATCCAACCTGTTTATTCAAACAAAACCTTTCAAGGACAATGTAATTTCTATTCCGGCGACTCGTAGCTATGAGAATTACTTCCAAAATGTATGTTTTAATTTCCCGAGCGGTTCTACGACAGGGAACACGTGCCTTCTATGTATTTTCTCCGTTCTAACTCCAAACATGGGATAAGTGGTAAAGCTTGAGCTTGGTACCGACGGAAGCGGGAATTTCCCTTGGTCTTCTATAAAACAAATTCGAGGTAATACTTAAAGCGATGTTTTACTACAAACAAAAGAGTCTAGTATATTCTTAAAATACCAAAGTTAGAAATATGGTCGATACTTTTTTTTTAAATATTGATTCACCAACACGTATTCAAAAATCACTTCCACAGTGAAGAAATAAGACCAATCTTATTTGAAAGACGTAAAAGTGGCATTTACGCTGTTACTAATATGAATTTCGCTTAGAAACTATTGAGCATTCATATTGAATTCGTAAATCTATACTGAATATAAAAATGAATTGCTGTTCGTTAGTCTCGCTAAAACTCGAGAACGGCTGGATCGATTTGACTAATTTTGGTCTTGAATTATTTGTGGAAGTCCAGAGAAGGTTTAAAAGGTAGATAAATATGAAAATGCTCGGAATTAAATAAAAATATTTATAACAATTTTGTTATCCCTTTGATGTGTCCCCAGTCGGACGGATTCCTTTTGTTTGTTTTAAGTTTATTTTATACAAAAGTTTAGGCCTTTTATTTATCGATTGAGGCACTAAGAAGTCTGCCGGGTCAGCTAGTAATTTAAAAAAATTGTCAAAATCGCTTCCTAACCCGCTACCGCCGCTCTCGTCACAATGCGCCAGCTCACGCGTATTACACAGCATCAGCTTATCCTTATCATATTACTACGTTTGTACCTACTTTGCATCTGTGAATACAATAAACGAGAAGACGCTACCAGCACCCATTCCTTGCGGATTAAATATATTTACGTTGTGTGTTACGTTCACTTGAGAACATCTTTAGTTTATTTGTGTTCGATTATGAATTTTAATGAAATTCGGGTGTGATTCTAAGCTTATAAACACTACACTTGGTGCTGTTTTCTACTCAATGCATCCTCCATGCTTTTTTACTGGTGGTAGGACCTCTTGTGAGTCCGCGCGGATAGGTACCACCGCCCTGCCTATTTCTGCCGTGAAGCAGTAATGCGTTTCGGTTTGAAGGGTAGGGCAGCCGTTGTAACTATACTGAGACCTTAGAACTTATATCTCAAGGTGGGTGGCGCATTTACGTTGTAGATGTCTATGGGCTCCAGTAACCCCTTAACACCATGTGGGCTGTGAGCTCGTCCACCCATCTAAGCAATAAAAATAAAAATAAATACGTGAAATGTCAAGCTTTTTTTGATATAGTTTATTAGTTAGCGGATATAGTTTGATGGATAGCCCTACACCATATCTTTCCATGAGTGTCGTAACAGGCGACTGACGGATTCACTGGCTTTATGGCAGCAGCGTTCTTTGAGTGTATCAGTTTGAGTACATCAGGGTACAGTGATCGCCAGCTGGCACTTTCTTGTGGTAGAACATATTGTAAACCCGAAGGCAGTGGTGCGAAAAAATCCACCCAGTTCATGAAATATCAATTCACAAAACCGACATTTTTTGTTTTACGTATGCAAATGCTCTTTCTATGTAGCTTACGTCATGTAGTGAATCGTTGCTATTTGGTATCTGAAGCGATCTCTATACATCCTATTTGTCGTAACTATAAAAACAAAACCATCTCGTTCGTGTTTAAGAACGTTGCCAGCTCATAATACAATTAAATAACGTGTAAATATTCAAAAGCCCCGATTTTCCACTGCATATGCTGACACATAAAGCCGTTTTCCTTTGGACTCCGAAGTATTTACGTTAAGAGAGCACTAACATAAGTTTAACCCTTGTCCTCGACCCGTTCTAAACTTGTTTTCTCTACAATTCCACGAATGGTTTTATAATTTCGCCCCCAAAGATGTAGGTCACCAGTGGACTGTTTACATATTGAGCGACTATTAGACGACGCGCAAACAAGTAATGAATTCATTCTATCGTTTTAACTTCTTTGTTGTTGGTTTTTTTCTTTACAAACGTTTCGCCAAATTAAAATACAATTTTATGGTATTTAACAGTAGGGAGGAAGTAATTATTATTATTGTCTGAAATCTTTAAAAATATGTACAAAAGTATTTAATTATGTTCGCATAAGGCCATAAAGAGTTTTTTTTTTGTTTTATTGCTTAGGTGGGCAGACGAGCTCACAGCCCACCTGGTATTAAGTGGTTACTGGAGCCCATAAACATCTACAACGTAAATGAGATATAAGTTCTAAGGTCTCAGTATAGGTACAACGGCTGCCCCTGCCTTATCCTTTAGGCCACGACGACCTTAAACATTAGATCAACCGAATTTTCCTAGGTTAAGAACAAGAGTAGGTATATCACCAAACAAAATTTTCCTTAACTTTACATTACA
The DNA here is from genome assembly GCF_003987935.1 of Bombyx mandarina. The sequence continues at coordinate 1,740,816 of NW_021011519.1, read as the reverse complement.
TCTTGTTCTCAGAGAAATCTGGACTAGGACAGTCTCAGAAGACGCCCTCGGTCGTCGTATGTCGGTACTCGGAGTAGCTGAAGCCAAAAGACTGGACGGCGGCAAGTGGTCCTGCACCGCTGATGACGCCGGCAGAAGACGTTGCAGAGCCCTAATGCTGGCAGTTCTAAGACCACCGAATATACGACTTGTACCTTCCACCTTAACAGTAAACAAGGTAAACATATACGATGGCATTTTGGTTAGATGGGTGGACGAGCTCATAGCCCACCTGGTGTTAAGTGGTTACATCCGGTGTTAAGTGGGAGCACATAGGAAGACACAGGCAAGGCGGTGGTACCTACCCGTGCGGACTCACAAGAGGTCCTACCATCAGTAAATTATATTATAGGTCGCAGCCTTGTAATTGGCTTGCTAGGTGCTTAATTCTTTGAAATGAACACCATCGTGACATTTTTAACTGACTTCAAAGAATAAAGCAAGAAGCTCTCTTTCACTACTAGCTTTGTGTTTTCGAACATTTATTTTTAAATAAATATTAATATTTTTATGTTACTTAAACGTTATCTCAACGTGGCCTCTCTTTGATAAATTACGCCATGAACTGAACTAATATTTAGATCGGAATTTATAAAATTTATTTGTGCCATTCTTGTTGACTGTAAGCTTGAGGCGTGAATTTTAATTAAATTTATCCTCTATATACTAATAAATATTTTTTTAGGGAGAAAACGTGAGCATCACATGTTTGGCAGGAGCAAGTAGAATGCACGGTGCTTTGGGGTTCAGTTGGGCTCGAGAACGCGGTCTCTTACCTCTGAATCCAGGTCGAGAAGTGTGGGAAGACTTGTACCCTGCTGGAAGTGTGTTGAAATTGTATAACGTTCAGGTAAGGAAAGGGTAAGCTAAACAAGGGTACTTCCGATCAAGAGCAACGGTGAGAAGCAATGAAATGTAACAATTTACCACACAACTTGCTGAAACGTAATCTGATCCCAACGAAGATCTTTTTTATTTGCAACCATTTATATCTTATTGTCTAAACAGCTAATTGAACCAAGTAGAACAAACTCTTTGTTTTGTCAAGGATCTTAAGATAGGACTACAGCCATCGCCAATTCATTCCGCTACCCAGCATGCATTCAGTATACAGGGTGTCCCAAAATTCAACGATAAGCCAGTACCGATGTATGGTCGGGTCAATAACTACCCATGGAAAAATAATAAAAATAATCAAGTTTTTTTTTTCAAAGTTACATTAACTTTTTTGAAAAAATGTTGTAATTTGATACCTTACACCCTATGATTAGATACTATGGTTACAAATGTGAACATATCCCCACTTTTTTTTTGTATTAGCTACCTAAGTAACATAACTATTAATTGCAAATAGGACCAAAACATTCGTAGTTTTTATATAAAAATAAAATAAACAATCTTTTTTCTGGAAATTTTAAAATATTTTAAATTTTAATCAACTTTGACATGCTACTGTGTAAAAAAAATGTATGTAATGTACTATGGCATGTTATTACAAAAGTTAGCGTAACTCATCACAATTCTAAAATGGTGCAATACTATGACAACACTTGTAAAAATTCTAAGAACTCTCTTAATAATTTTTATTTTTCCATGGGTAATTATTGACCCGACCATACACCAGGTACCGGCTTATCGTTGAGTTTTGGGACACCCTGTATATGCTTCTAGGAACCTAAGCACCGAAAACTTACATTTTTTTGTTCCAGAAATCTGGTGAATTCCGTTGCCAAGTATCTTCAATAGCCGGTACTAACTCTAAGGGAGTGACAATGTGGGCTCTTGGAACTAAAGACGAGGCTTGTGAAAGTGACGCTTCGCATGGTCTCCGATGGCCGAAAACTGCCCCTGGTGCTCATGCCTCAGCATCTTGCCCTCCTGGACACACTGGAGAAACTACTAGGTACTAAACAAAAAAGGTAGTGACGCCAATTTATTTGATCTAGTTTTTGGAACGAAGTTCCCTATGGGACGATGCGGAGGGGTACCCTTTTTATTTTTTATTTTTTCGGGTAGAAGTCCGAACCTCCTACGAGGTCCCCGCGCAAAAGGGGCGCGCGGGGTATGTGAGACTCAACGATCTGCATGGTATTGTGAGCAGACCGCGGGCCCAAGGATTTTAGGACCCACCCACTAAACGACTCCCCTGCACTCTTACACCCGACGTCCGATCCCCTCCGAGGTCAGAACCCGGATGAGGTAGGGGGGCTACCGCGGTCAACACTACAACCAGACGGCGCGGCTCACCCCAAGGACGCCCAGCCGACGGAGCCTTCGAGGCGAATCGAAGGCTCTGAAACGTCGGCCGTCTCGGTACGGCAGCCCGTCGGGCCGCCCAGACGGTGCGGCTGGTGTCCCGGAATACCCCGCTGGACCAGAACCAGCCTGCCGGGTCGGGACGCGATACACCGCCGACCGGTCGCTCTATTCACTCCACGGCAGCGCGCTAGAGTGCTGGTAGCGCGCCGCGCGGCCTCACCCCCTCAGGTAGGGGTACCCTAACCGGGAACAAACGTCCGTAACGTAAGATTTTTATTAGTAATGCGCACAGGGTACGACTTAACTTTGTAATAACGTACAAAAAATAACATAATATTTTTTTATCATTTATTGACCACGATCTCAGAGCGTTCGTTTGCGCAATACACTACCTCTTATGCAAACAAACGTGAATAAAGTGTACCACAATAAGTTCGCACGTTACCGAATGACCGTGGGTTGTTGCGCAACCTCCAGTTTTATTTCTTTATACCTCGAATAGAACTTAAAATTAATATTTTTATAATAAGGCACTTTATTCTCATATCTTTTTTTTCTTCATAAATCGCTTAGCGTGGGTAGGTCTCCCATAAGATGTACCGACGACCTGAAGAAGGTCGCAGGAATCTCGGAAGTGCAAGCACCTCAGGATCAGCATTAGACATCTATGTGGTGAAATATGGATTATTAGAATTAGTTTAAGACCTAGAAGTCGCGTAACTACATTGAAGTACTTTTCTTTCTTAACTTCATTGCTTCAATGTCGTACTGGTGGTAGGACCTCTTGTGAGTCCGCACGGGTAGGTACCACCGCCCCGCCTGTTTCTGCCGTGAAGCAGTAATGCGTTTCGGTTTGAAGGGTGGGGCAGCCGTTGTAACTATACTGAGACCTTAGAACTTATATCTCAAGGTGTGCGGCGGCATTTACGTTGTAGATGTCTATTGGCTCCAGTAACCACTGGCTGTGAGCTCGTCCACGCATCTAAGCACTAAAATAATTAAAAATAAAAGTAATTCAGCTTAATGAATAATTGTATAATATGATCACACAATTTAGTCTAGAAATGTTGCTGAATATTCTCCAAAATTATACAGCGCAGTCTGCATAAATAAACATGGTTCTATGTTACAGATTCTGCGAACCGAAAACGACCCAGCACGGTGTTAAATGGAAGCTACCAGATTTCTCCGGATGCGTCGCGGATTCATTAAACGACATTTACGAGCAGGTACGTGTTCCTCGTCCGCGTCTCCTTTGAATGTAACTCACGAATTCTTGACTCGTTTGCGTATGGAACTGTTAAAATGAAATCGTATAGTTCCTTATGCGAAACTTTTGTATTTAATAGTGGAATTTGAAATATATCTAGTGTTGTGTGTTTTTTTTTTAAATACACTCATAAGTTATGGAGTTTACGAATATGTTAATTTAACCAAAGGAGGTTTTCGCTTTTACGTCATCACAAAGATGTGGGGAAGCTTTTTGTTAGGCCAAATATTATGGGGGAAATGAAAGCACGGAGACTCAGGTTTTTTTTTTATTGCCCTTGTCGAGACGAGCACAGGGCCTACCTGATGGTTACTGGTTACCGTCGCCCATGGACTTCAGTAATGCCAGGGTCAGAGCCAAGCCGCTGCCTACCACCTACGGTGGCTTGGGCGTGTAGTGTGGATAGAGCAGGATTGTGTGAAGCAGACGCGGGTGATACCTAAGGGGCACTGCCCTGTAGAGAGGGCTAAGTATCGCTGGTCTGACGCTGACGAAGGGAATCTACGCGAGTTCCAAGTGCCGAACTGGCAAGATGATGCGCAGCGCTGAGATGAATGGCGGCATTTACTGTCGGAGGCCAAGACCCACTTCGGAGTCACAGCGCCAACGTAGTACCAATAGTATTAGTAGCTTTTCGCTCGTTTTCCAACAATGTCTACAATTTATGTATTCAGTATTGAAAGCTTTGGATATTTAAGCCTCTTGCTCTATTTTGCTGGTGGAATTTGATGTTGGTTGAGAATTTTGTAATCCCGCACCGTTAGGTACCACCACTCTGCCTATTTATGCCGTCAAGCAGTAATGCACTGCAGTTTGAAGAGTCGAACAGTTGCTTACCATAAGGTTAAGGCTTTGAATTCATGTCTCAATACGGTAGCGACATTTACGTCATTCATGTCTACGAGCTCCGGTAACCACTTACTAACAGGTGGGCCGTGGGTTAATTCACTCGTCCATGAAATAAAAAAAGAATTTTAAAAATAATATAAAGATAATAACTGGAAACAAATCAAGCACACTCACACGGCCCCAATTTAGAATTCGCTATGTTATGGCTACCAGAGATTGATATACATATTTATATATATTTCAATATATATATTTACACCCAGACAAAGTGCATGGAAATTGAAACCACGACCTCGGCGCAACGATCAGGTGCGCTTTCTACTGCACCACCGCTTCAGTCACTCCGAATTAACATTAAAAAGCTGTGTTGAGCAACAGAGACATTTTTAATGAAAATGTTTCGAGTTATAAGTCTCCATATTTGTTCATCGTTCCCGGGGGACGAGAACTTCTAGATTGTAAATTATACACAAACACTTAACTTTGGATATTCAGCGGTAGGCAGCAACTTGGCTCTACCCCTGGAATTGCTGAAGTCCATGGGCAACGGTAACCACTCACCATCAGGCGGGCCGTATGCTCGTCTGCCTACAAAAGCAATAAAAAAATTAAAAAAACACCTAAAATTTCAGTTCACTCACATCTACTTTGGGTATTCCTGGAATAACGTATCGAACGTAGCCCGTCAGTATGGAGCGGTCCTTCGCTCCCTACCATCACATCCAGGCGAAGGGACGCTTCCCCTCCACCAGACAAAAGAAATGCTGCACTATTTGTTATCTTCCGCTGGACGACCGGCAGACAGAATGCAAAGTGCTGAGCATCTTCTCAAGATATACGACACTTTGCTCAAGCATCCTGATGCCTTTTTGGATGAAGAGGTACGTTCATATTGATTCCTGTGGCTCCGAGAAGTTGTAAAAGTCCTCAATAGTACTCCTCCATTGCGATCAACCCTGAATCTCGCATTTAATTTACCTCATTATCTTCTCGGGGCTCCCGGTTGGCTGGATGGTCACTTGATTCGGTCCCCGCCCAAACGTTTGACTGAATCAGTTCCACCAGCAACATCTTATCTGAAAGTCAATCATAACTTCGTAGCAGCATTTCAACAGTTGTATGGTAGAGTAGATACATTTAAGTATCGTGCCAGAAGACATTGAGTGAACCGTGGAGGCAGGGTCTTGCAAGGACCTGGGTTTGCCACAATTTTTTTTTAAGAATGCCAGGATTTGGTGTTTCCCACGATTTTCGTTAAAAAGAATAATGTATTGAAATAATATATCTTTTATATGTATATTAGTTAGAAACAAAAACCATACTAACTACACATTACCTCTGAAATACGACAAGTATACCGAATTAATAAATCAGCAAATTATTACAACTATCAAAATAATTTTCAGAAAGTCTACGATCTTCAAAACTCGATAGCAGAGACAGCCGGAATGCGAACCAACCTCGACACACATTTCCACGAGTTTACAGTCAAAACGAAACCAGCGAGAGAAGACAGTGCTGCGCACTTTGATCTTCAATCAGGTCCTATTGGATCTGAGGAGTGGATGCTCACGTCAGCCGGCACTGAATTACTCGCTAGAACGGGAAACGCTACCGTTGTTGCTGTATTGTATCACAATTTGGGAACAAGATTACCTTCTTTAAGGCGATCTGTAGAGTATAAGTGAGTTTCTCAATTTCTGTGTTTTCCCGATTTTTCTTCTATTGGATATCCAAATGGGTCAACTAAAAAAAACAAAAATTATAAATGACTCTTAAATTCAATAGATAAAGAAAGAGGTGCTCCGGCCTAGAATTAGAACAAATAACTATTAAAGCGACAGAAGATAAAGACAAATCTATTGCTATGCTTCAGTACCACTAAAATCAACCATTTATCGTTCATCTTTTCCATCTAATATTTCTAGAATATTTTCTTCAATTTCTGTTCTACTTTTCTTTTCTTGTACCTTTTAGCATTCATGTTTATTTTTAAGTTGTGCATTGTTTTGTTTATTTTTATTTCAACGACATTCATCACGTTATTTCTAGCCAGTCGTCTTCTAGGAGCGGTCGTGAAATGGAGTATCTGGTGTCATCCCAACAGATCCAATTGTACGCCACTGGTCCCGGAGTCGACAATAGCTTACAGCATACGGTGAACCTATTATTCACTCATGTCAAGAACTATAGCGCTGTTGGTGAGGAAGATGAATTTTAAATCAATTTATTCCATTTCTTTAACCTAAACCCCGAACCTAAAATCGGTACGAATGGGAATTTTTGTAAGAATGACATGTGTGAACTCAATTCTCGTTGACTCCATGTGTTGTGAATCAGATTTTGCAGATCTGTAAGTGCATCTTGTGCAAGTCTCGAGTCAATTTCGATAAGAGGAAAGCTTGAGATTTTTCAACCTGTATTCCAAATGGGTGTTTGAGCCAATTTAAAAAGACCGCAAGGGCTATCAGTGAATTATGAAAGAGTAGAGATCTCTTGTTAAGTTCTGCACTAAAAGGTGCAATTTCTTCTTTTAACCACTCAACATTAATCCTTGATTCTCAGCATCAAAACTCGCCTGTGGTCTTCGCACTCCGTCTGACCCAAGAACTTGGATCACTAAAGCTTGTGAAGTGAAAGTTCCTGAAGCAACCCACGTGGCCTGCAAATGTCGAGGGCTTGGTACATATGCACTATTCACGATAGCCAGGTCTACGTTGGTAAGCATCACATTTTGTTCGGATATTAAGTTTCAACATAGGCCGTAGGGACAGTAAAATTCTAAATTGGACCCGTCAAACAAAAATGTTTTAATGTTGTAATTTATTTAACAATCGCCCAAGATGAAGTCTAGAACAATTCATGGACTAAACAAAAGACTAAGAAAAAGAAGGTTAAGAAGATTCTTAATTTTACAGACCGAGGCAGAAAAGGACCTACGCGGTATTGTGAAGATAACGGTCAGTCTGGGAGGAGCAATGTGCTTAGCTGCAGCAGCTTTGCAACTGCTGGCACTAGTTGCTGGGACTAAGGCGAAGCTACCTGTACTACTGAAAGCTGCGACTGCGGGGACTCACTCAGCTGCGATGCTGACCCTGCTAGAGTGTGACACAAGACAGGTCTGTAGCGAAATTCATACACCACAAATATGAAATATCGTTCCTCGGATAGTCTTAGTTTTATAATTTCACGTTAGGTAACTTCTAACCGGATATGTGTGATGATTGATCGCCGAACATAAATATAATCAAATTCAATTCAATTTTCAATTCCTTCTGCTTCTCGGGCTTGCTTTTTTTAAGAGATTTTATGACCTGGTAACTATGACGTTTAGGTCATGTCTAATTTTAATGTTAATTCTTATTTTTATGAAAAATATGGAGTGAAACGAAATGAAGATGATTAATTTGAGACATTAATCAACTGGGATGAAATTAAATGAAATGAGATGTGATGATATGGGATGAAATATAATCCCCGTAAAATGTGGTAATTTACTGAGATTTTTTTCAGTGGACTTTTTGGAGAATCCCGAGAAGTTACGTCCAGCGGCTTTGTTTCATTTTCCCACATTTGTGCACTTTCACAAATATTAAACGATTAATAAACCACCGTTATAACACATTTAAACCTGATATGTACGTCTCTGGTACCCATAACACAGGGAATCCTAATTTGGATCAGATGACCGTGCGTGATCTGTTCCCAGTTATTTACTTATTTGAATCGATTACATGTTCTAGTTGGCCATATGGACGTTATTTTAAATGCTTTGACTTCATATATATAAAGGAGGGTCGTGATCTCAATTCTTTATTTACGCATACAAAAAGTAGCGTATACAAAAAACTAAGACTTGTCAATTATCCCGTGTCCAGGATGAAGCGTGTCCGGGTACTCTGGGATGGGTGTGCGCGGCGTGCTGGTGCGCGGGGTGCGCGGCGCTGTGTGCGCAGCCACTACTGCTGCAGGCAGAGCTCGCTGGTAGAGCTCAGAAGGCACCGTCTGTCGGACTACTTGCCGGTGAGTTACCCGAATTTAAAAACGATCAGCGAACAGCAAACGAACAGATTATAAAAAATAATAAAAAAGACACAAGACGAAAATATGCTATTTGGTAAACTGGGTGTTTGTATTTAAAGGTGTGTGCACATTGTCGTGGCTGACGGCACGGATATGGGGCGGCGCGCCCCTGCAAGTGGGGGCGGGTGCGGCCGCAGTGTGCGCGGCAGGATGCGCGCTACTCGCCTCTCTCTGCTTGGCGCTAGCACTGTGCGCCGCTGCGAGACTGCGAGCCATCTCACACAAGGTCCCCGCTGACAGGAGAAGCTATATCAATGACAGGTTAGAATCAAAGTGAATAATTACCAAGAAGAATGGGTACATGCAAATACTACCCAAGACAATACATATCATCAACTTATAATTGAATTCTCCATTTGAATTTACATAAGAAGGCTAAGTTTTTTTTTATTGCTTATATGGGTGGACGAGCTCACAGCCCAGCTGGTGTTAAGTGGTTACCGGAGTCCATAGCCATTTACAACGTAAATGCCACCACCCACCGTGAGATATGAGTTCTAAGGTCGTAGTATAGTCCTCTTTTTATTGCTATGATATATTGACGAAGCCATGCCGACTCTCTGTAATTTAGTAAAAACATGTACTATATAGTAAATAGGTAAATAAGATCTATTATTAAATTTAGATTATTGAAAACTATCCTTAGTACAAATTTAATGTGGATATATTATGTGGTGCAGTGAGTCTTGGAAATGAGCATTGCACAACGGCTGCCCCACCCTACAAACCAAAACGCATTATTTATATTAGTGGTTGACAATTTTAATTTTGATTCAGTTTCATTTGATTTGATTTCATTTTTGTTTATTTTTATTTTTAATCATTCTGATAAATTGTAATTGTAATTTTATTGTATTTTGATTTAAATATCATGTAATTGTATGTGAAATTTGATGGGCTTACGTTGCCTAAAATAAACGCATTTTATTTCATTGATCACTACTTTTCATATAACTGTTACAATTGTCAGAGGGCGCGTCGTTCGGCACACATTAATACTGCTGGTGTCAACATCGGCGGCTCAAGCAGCGGGTGTGGCGTACGCACAGCCCGGGGAACGTACCGTGGCGCACGTCGCCGCGCTATCCATCGCTGCCCTGGCCAACGTATGTACACCCTACGACGGATCCATCAGATCCAATAACCTTTACATTAGACGCCTTCAGCTCTAACAATAGGAGCAGGCTTAGGGACCCCGGTAACCGTACTCGTCGAACTCTACAAAGAGGTCGACGTGCAACCTAACCCATGCATCAGGCCGGTGCGTTTCTCGCCGGATCTTCTCAGCGGGTCGCGATTCCGATCCGGTAGTAGATTCATTCGCGAAAAAGTTGCTCGTGAGTTGTTAGATCTCCTTCGGAGGCGCTCGGGCTGCTGTTAGCACCCCTCCTGGCTGAGCCTTTGCTCGCCCACCTGTCCTGGTGAAACTGAAAAGGCCTCCGGGCCACCAGTAATCCTTCAATCATAAAAAAGACTCTCGGGTCAACGAAGACAATTCATTTATATGTCGCATCTGGACAAAGGAAACAAAAGCACGCCATCTAGTGGGTTTGAGCCGCAACTACTCGTCAAACGTCGGCTCAATTCGGATGGCGTGCTTCGGCAGAGTCGAGATGTCATCGCGCAAGTGGAATCGAGACACATTTCTTGCGTGACTCAGGGCCCTGAAACTGCGATACTTTAAGACAAATATTTTTTTGTATGGAAACTAGCGACATCTTGTAGCGGATGCCCCTAAACTTATATGTCGTTAAAGTTAAGGCATTTCATTATTGTGTAACTAAACACAGTAAATAAAAAAAACTAATAGATCATTATGGTACGATATGGTCGAGACAAAGAAATTTGGTATAAATTGATTAATTAAACTAACTTACTAAGATTACGTTATTATTATTTAGAAGGTAATATAAACAATTGATAAGTAGCATCGAACGTTGAATTTTAAGGGTATTGTTAATTAAATATTCTATTCATTTTTATTTTTGAAAAGCGAAAATTTCTCTATTCATATTATCAGGGTATAGCGATGCTGGCTTGCTATGTAATAAGAGATGAAGAGTGTCTGCGTTCAGTCCGAAAAGTCCTGACACTAACTCCGGCTCGAGACTGGAGAGATGAACCCACCGGAGATACCTCGCTGAGTTGTAAGTGTTGTAGCTATCTATTTATTTGTTTATTAAATATTTTTTTACTAAAACTAAGCAATCGGTTAGATATAATATTTTATTTTAAACATTGATAAATTTGGATTAACAGTACTTTTAGTGTGAGTTTTTTAACTTCTCGATCACGTAAAAGTTAACTCAAATTTGTATGGGGTTTGGAATGTTTGCCTACATTTACTGCTAGGGTCGTTGTTCCAACTCCATACAAACTTGAATTAACTTTTACGTTATCGAGAACGTTAAAAAACTCGCACTAAGCACACTGGAACCTGATTATAAGCCATATGCCTTTTTTTATTGCCTTTGTAGACAGACGAGCATACGGCCCACATGATGGTAAGTGGTCACCGTCGCTCATGGACGTTAGCAATGCCTGGGGCAGAGCCAAGCCGCTGCCTACCAAATGCCTAAAATAGACTAATTTAGTTTGGTATATGTATATTAAAATTTACTTTAATTATCGATGTCCGTAAGGCTCAAACAAACTAGATCAGACAATAAGTTATTTTTAATGTTTCAATGATTTGATATATTTTAATCTGACCATTCCAGTATACATAAAACAAGGAGGTGAAGTTGAGAGTCGCGGCGGCGTTGGCATATTTGAAAGCACATCGTCACCGGTTTCACCAATTTCCTCGTACTGGCGAGCTCCTGGACTTGAAAGCCCTACTAGATTACACAGGTAACCATCACACATCACATGGCAAAATTGTTTATCTAACCATTACATATTGTTAAAAGTAGAATCAAGGACAACATTTCGTCTTCTCGCATTAAAACTGTATAATCTCAAAACTTACTAATTTTACAGGAGAGTGTTTTAAAGGTTTAACATGTTATATTTTTAATATTAATCATCTTTGCAACATTTATTTTTTATCTTTTACCAGTTACATGTATTTTAAAGTAAGATAAAATTATGTATTAATTTTGTTAGTAGTAGTCAAAATATAGGTAAACTAAAACTAAGCTACGGTGTTTTGACAGTATTTATAAAAAAAATACTGGTGATACTAAAAGATTCCGTATATTAACTCAATTTGGAATATTTTTGGAAATTGTACACTTTTAATGCGAAAAGACGATTTATTTCATTTGTTGTAGGCGTCAATCGACTCCAGACAGTCGTGCCGACATTGTCCGTTGTGTAGAATACAAGTGTCCAGTGAGAGGCCCGTCGGGCGGACAAGCTGTCTGCGACCTCATCCCTCGCGGCGAGTACGACGCGCGTGTTTGTCTAGAGCTCGGCGTGATGCGTCCCCCACCGCCCCCCACCCTCCTCACCTGCTCCCTGGACATCGAACCCAACAAGCGAGTCGTCCACCCCACCGACACGTGCACCATTTGCGTCCACTCCAATCCGGACGTCTCTAAAATTCCCTCGCCTCCAATCAAAAGCTGCCTCAAAAAAAACAAGAATCTATCTTCGAGCTCCTCCCTGCCATCCATCGAGGCCAGCAAATCCGATATCGACCAGATCAACAGAGAATGGAAGAAAGCCTACGATTCCCCGGAAACTGATAAAATGCTCAACAAAATCTCGAGCGATCTGGATTTTCTATTGAATAGGAATCAAGAGAGCAAAGCCGCTCTCGACCAAATAGAAGAGGCTCCGACTTAGTGTCCATCTGAGGCTTAGTTTAGTCTAAGGAAACGAATAAAATGGAAACAGGGGTGCGTTACGCCAGATAGTTAATTGTAAATAGTTAAACATTGTATCCAGATATAGGTATAGACGTTTTAATCTATGTATGATTGTAACGTGTTTTATGTGGGCATTAAATAAGAATGATTTTATTTATCCAATTCTAAAAAAGACTAATGGAACAGAGATTCGATAAGTTTAAAAGATATATATTTTTAAAGGTATTTAAACATTGACGGATCTAAAGTGTTTCTAAATGACCTAGAAAACTAATGTCCCGCTAATGTTCCGATATTAAAAATGTTTCTATTTTAGTTTGATCAGAGCACAGACTTACAGACTTACATACAATTCTGTGTGTTTACATGGATGACATAATTCACATCGTGATGTGGTTTTTGGTAATAATTACAAGGAGGTATACAGTGAGTTACTTCAGCCATCTAGTGCACTAAATACACTTTCAATTTGTTGGCACATAAAACTGTTCTTTGTACTAACTTGACCGGGACTCGAAAACGTCCACATAAAATGTAACGTAAGTAACTATAAGAAATCTTTACGTATACTAGTCAATGTACTTATAATGTACAATACATAAGTTAAGATAGCATTACGATCATTATCGACGGTATATTCTGATGGAATTACACTTTAATAGAAGGTAAATTTCATAAAGAATTGTCATAATATTTGTTTTAATTATTTTTCTCAACATGCAATTGATATCTATGTAGTTTTAAGTTCTGCAACAATCTGTGTGCTTAGTGCGAGTTTTGTAACGTTCTCGATAGCGAGCCAGTTTGCTCAAATTTGTATGCAATTGGAACAGCGCCCCTAGCGGCAAACGTACCCGGTGTTATTTTGTGAGTGCGAGTTCATTATTAACGTTGTGATCTCGTAACCGAGTAATTTTACCGAAATGAGTACCACGAATGACATTTGTGCGAGTGCGTGTTGCAAATTAGTGGATTTTAACGTTTCGATCGAGTATTTCTTTAGTAGTTCTATTTTTCAAACTAGAGAGGCAAAAGTATCATGCCATAGAGCCTAATTTTTTTTTAATAAAAATGATAATATGGAGTGAAATGGATTTGATTAATTTGAAACATTAATCAATTGGCATGGAATGAAATGAAATGAGATCAGATAATATGGGATAAAATATAATCTCAGTAAAATGCTGATTATTTACTGAGATTCACCTCCACTAATACAAACCTTTTTCAAAATTAGTTTCTCTTTTCCGTTTGTGTTCACGATTTTAACTGATTCTAGAATAAAAACTATAATCACATACAAATCTAATTCAATAAAGACTAAATTTACTCCGGATTCAGTGAGTCGTAAACAAACCCAGATTGACTATTAGAAGTAAAATGAAGAAAGACTAAAACAATAGGCCCAATAGCATTAGGCTGCTATATTCGATAAACAATTGAACAACGAAATGTATAGCGTTTTTAGTGTTTAATTTTTATTCGACTAATTGTTATGAAGACTAAATTTAGCGCAAAATTTAACATTTAGGGTGCCTATCCACTGGAGCGGAGCGAAGAAACTGGGAAATATTAACCAATAAAATTGCACAAAATCATTTTGCCATCTTATGATTTTGATTTAGTTGGTTAATATTTCTCCATATCTTCGCTCCGCTGTTTCGCTCCGCTCCAGTGGACAGGCACCCTTAAACTTGACTAATTGTTATTGGAGTATTTGACAGCAGACAGCGCAAATGCAGAGGCGGTTAAGGGTATATTTAGATCAGATTAATAATCGGCACAATTAAAATTTCATTGAGTTGAAAAAACTAACAGAACGCGTTGTTACAATATTTCGTATTTGGGACTAAATATCTAGCAGTTGATGACAATTATACTCTATTCCAATTACGAAGTCCCATGAGACATATGTTATTATTATGTTATTGTGTGTGTGTGAATTAATTGTATAATGATGTAGATTGATCGTGTCTTTTTTAAATGATATTTACGACCATGACCAAAAAAATATTTTTATTTAAAATATATAGAATATGCGAAACGTAAAGAGTTAGGTTCTAAGAAGTGTCAAAATAGATGAGGGATTTTATGACCTGGTAACTGAGACCTTTAAGTCATGTCTTATTTTAATTTATATTCATATTTTATGAAAAATGATATTAAGGAGTGAAATTAAATGAAGATGATTAATTTGAGACATTAATCAACTGGGATGAAATGAAATGAAATGAAATGGGATGAAATATAATCTCAGTAAAATGGTGGTCATTTACTAAGATTTTTTCAGTGGACTTTTTGGAGGATCCTGAGAAGTTACGTCCAGCGGCTCTGTTTCATTTTCCCACATTTGTGCACTTTCACAGATATTAAACAGTTAATAAGCCACCATTATTACACATTTAAACCCGAAGAAACACTAAATAGACAAAATAAAACAAATCGCACAACTTCACTCCTCGCGTTCCCGCCAAAAAGTCCTGTCAAAATAGACACTTCGTAATTGTAATAGAGTATAGAACGCCACTGCGGATGCGTCAGCATTTTAATTTTCAAAAAAAAGGTAATTTAAAGTACTATTTATGTACACCTTGGGTTTTCTCAATATACATGTGGACGCGAACTATTAAATTTAAAATAATAATATTGTGATAGTATTTTAATAAATTGTTTTTTTTTTCATGAACTTTTAAGTTTTATTGTATAGTGATTTTGTGTAAATTTTTTTGTTCGTTGTGGTGTGTAGTGGACAAAGCTGTTTTGGAGAAATATTCGGTATTATTTCATGTATACGGTATCATTAAGTATTTTGGAAGCTGTTGTTAATTTTTAGTTTTTTTTTTTTGTAAAATAATGATAATCATCATAGTACGCTAACATTACAGTTTATGACGAAACATTATTTTAAAAGTTTAATATTTATGTTTAATATCTTTCATATCTTAGTTATAATGCAAACAATATGGCCGGTATATATGTATTTAACATCTAATTAGCTTCCTTACATGGAGTACCGGTAAAATGGGGCGATTAGGGATTGACAGGCGAATCGGGAAAAAACCGGGAAAATCTTTCGACGCTCAATATAAGTTTTATATTCGTTGCAAAACCCTTCTATTTTTTGTAGTTTAATAGTAGAATGTTGAAAGTTCACAAAACAACTCTGAATATGCATGATAATAGCTGCTAACTTATAAAAAATCACGTTTCAAATTAACTTCCTGTGGTGGTCATTATTTTAGTGCTAGAAACTTTGCTCTTTTTTATTTATTTGATAATAATAGAAGACGACTATGATTTATAAACGTTATTTAGTGTTTGAACCAGCATATATATTAAAGGTAAGTCTCAGTTGTTATTGGTTTTAATGTATTTGATTAAATAAAAATACATGTAAAAATCTGTTGTTTTTGGGGATATTGGGGACGTCTTAGGTACAAATAACAACGAAAAAGGGGTCAATTGGGATGAGAATACGTGAAATGGAAACGACCTAAGTATAAATAGGTACAGGTTTGTAGGGTTGTCTATGTAGTTATAACAATATTTTTTAAATTTGTTGGTAAAAATCTGGTTTATT